>OY282610.1:8684796-9284796 GCA_958298945.1 Atherix ibis
AAAAAATCTGTAGATGTATTACATGATGGACGTATTCTTACATGACATACACGTAGCCACACCCCCACTCAAGTGAATACAAGTCGAAGCCCGTGTATGACATTTCGATCAGCTGATAAAGAGTTTTCAATATTAATGGAGAACTTTTTATGATTTTTCTGATTCGAATCTTTTTCATGTCCATTTGATCTGACTTTTGAAACTGATCTATATTATTAACAGCATTTAAAGTGATCGAATTATTTGTATGCATTTATTTGTAATGCATATTATTTAAGAAATGCGATAGATTTTCAGTCAGATTTGATAATTTTTCGGATAATATGATTTCTTGTAACTTTAACTTCAATGAGTGTATTGAAAATTCAACTAGAAATGTTGACTTTTTACTCTAATACTGCCGTTACACTATTCGATAAATTTAAACTAAATGGTTCGTTTCGAATTTGTCCAATTGGACGAACTATTTAACACCTATTATACCATTCAAGCAATGGACGAATTATTCTCTTAGGTTGAACATTTTTGTCTGATATGGAGGAGGAATGAAAGTGTTTCAATGTTAGTTCATTAACGTTAGCTCGATTAAAAGTTCGTTCGGTTAGAATTTATATTAGGTAGCTTAGACTTGAGCCAAGGGGCCACTTCATAACGTGATGCCATTTGGAGCCTTTATAGTACACGTAGGAAGCTTTCTAAACGGGACTTTTATATTCTGTGGAGCACATTACTATAGGGTATCCCAAAAATCATGCAAGATATTTCGAACTTTCTAGAGCGTATCCGCACGAAAGATTTACGTCTTCATGTTTGCAAAGTTCAATTGCCTCAAGAACTACGCACAGTGAATGGGAATCTCATTGAATGGATTACAAAATTGTCACATTTGGAGTTCAGAAAATCCACGAGTAATTGTTGAAAAACAAATGCATCCAAAACGTGTTACTTTTTGATGTGTATTTTGGGCTAGAGATCATTCTTCTTCGAAAAGGCAGTTAGTCGCTATCATGACATGATAATCCAGTTTTTTGTATCTAAATTTGAAGATATGGATGTGAACGACATGTGGTTTCAACAAGACGGTGCCACATGCTATACAGTTCGAGAAACAATCCAATAACTGGATGACTCATTTCCTGGTCGTGTAATTTCCCATTTTTATGATCAAAACTGACCGCCCAGATCATGCGATTTAAACGCCGTTAGACTTTTCTTTGGGGTTTTTTTTTTAAAGTCAAAGATTTATGCCAACAAGCACACGACAACTCACGCCTTCAAGAACGAAATTGACCACGTTATCAACAAAATTCAGTCACAATTACGCAAAACGATCATGGAAAATTTCAAAAAAAATGTGTGCGTATGCCCTGGAAGGCAATCTACCGATATGCTATTCCATACATAACCCTATACTGTACAATTTTTAATTAAAGATTTGTTTTCTATCAAAATGACTTCTTGCGTGTATTTTGGAAAACCCTCTTTATTATAGAAGTTTAAAGAGGGGACTAGGGAATAGAATTCCACAATATGACATTCATATAGAATGTGGACGATGGTGAAATGAGCACCACAGGATTGGCAAAAAGTATGATTGGTGTTCCCAAAAATAAAAATATGTGTAACAGCAGAATTTCCAATCCGGATTCTGGAGAGCTTATATACCCAGAAGACTAGTTTATTGGTGGTTATCTAAGGCGTCGACAAGAAATTATGTCCACTATTGGTCCAGTAATCGTGTCTGCGCATGGCTTATTGTATCAGTTGTTATTCTGTTAGTAGCCGAGGCACTTATTAGCACTTTCATTGGCCCCTATTGCTCAGTAGAATATGTCGAATTTTTGTTTCCTCATCCATTTGACATTTGTTTCGTTTTTATCATTTTCAATTCTGCTTTATTTGCGTTTTACTGTCCAATATATTTAATAATGAATGAAAAATAATAATAATTATATTCGTGACTCGAAGAAATATTTCATCAAATGTAGAAATGAACGGAGAGACTTTCAGGCCAGCTTTCATTATTGTGCGGTTTTTTCCAATTTTTTATAGACTGAGCAATTAAACGCCACTAAAACGACCGCCGAACAAAGTAAATACCAAAAACAATGCAAAATATCTAAATTGATAAATGTCTAACTGAAAATTTTCGTTCGAGCCGCTTGATCGACGTCGTTGCCGAGAATGATCGAGCATCTACTATTCAAGGCGATTATTCAATTCGAGCAAATCTCCACATATTTGTTTCGTCTCGAACATGGCCGATCGACGAGAAGATATTCGTTCAACATGTTCGAGTATAATTATTACGGTCGAGCCGAAAAAATTGACGATTTTTTCCTAAAATTCGAGAATTTATCGAATGGTGTAATCGTAGCTTTATGCGTTGTCAAAAACGCTCGTATATAAAGTTGAAAATAGTGAAATAATAATAGAAGAGAGCATTTGGTGTTGAGTGCTATGTACATCATCACGCATTTTGTACGTACATTTTTAAATAAAAATTAGTAAAAAAAAAAATTTCATTAATTTAATAATTTTTGTATGGAACTTGTAATCAAAATAAAAATTAATTTAAATAGAAAAAAAAACAACTATTTTATTTTAAGGTTCCTGTTTTAGTGTTTCTTCTCCTTTTTGTCTAGTTTATATTAATAAATTCTCAATTATGAATTTTTCATAACCTTTAACTATGTTTTTCTTTGTGAATTTTATTATAAAGAATTTTTAAATTTTCTTTCTTCAGTTATCGTTTTAAAAAAATGTTTATAAATAAAATTACTGCAAAAATGAGGTACAATGTTTTTGTTTTGTTACTTAACGCATATATTTTCTAGAATATGGGCATTTTTTTTTATATAAACTTAAAAAACAATGGCTAAATTTGAGTCACAACATTAAAAATATTTCCAGTTTATTTTACACATTTCAAAATTAAGATTTCATAAGCCATTTTCTATCTGCATCGCTATATGGAAATTTTTGTTAACAATATCAAGATTAAAAACAAATTTTGTAAAATGCTAAAAAAAAAAAAAACATAAAAAACAGCCTTTAAAATTGGAAGGGAACAAACAAAATGCCATTTCTCTAATAGTCCGACATTTATTCTCATGCTTTATTTTGTATATTTTTATTTATTTGGTAATAAAACTCTACTTTTAATCAACAGAAATATTTCGGAAAAAATACGAAAGAAAATCAAACGTTTTTTCTGTCAAAATTTTTACTAATTTCAAACTCAACTTGCAGCAATAATAAAATAAAATTATTTGATAAGCCATTACAAAAGAAAAATATTGTCAAGATTGCAGCATTGCGAAAATAAAATTATTCAAAATGGTACAAAAAAAGAATGTTAAAAAATAATAATTCTAACAAACAATATTTAAAAAAAAATTTTATTGAAGAAAATTCAAAAAAAAAAAAAACGTCCTTTGATAAAAATTTCATTTCACTAAAAAATTTCTATTAGAATTTTAGCAGAATTTTTAATAATATTCGTACAAGGGAATTGTATTAATATTTAAAAAAAAACACAAATTATTGATTTTTATTAAAAAATTTTTAATAAAAATCGTAAAGTGAATTAATTCTATATAACTTAAATAATAATAATAAATATACATACTTTATACACATATATACAAAATTATAAGATATAAGAAAAGAAGAGAAAATAAAACTATATTAAAATTAAAGTTAAAATAAATATAAAAACTAAAAACAATATTTTTTTATAAACGTTATTATTATAATAAATAAGCTCTTAAGGAGACTGCCGAATAAAAGAATCCAGCAGAGCACAATATCCGTCAATAATTCGAGAACGAACTTAATCGTTAACTCTTTACCATAACCATTGAAACTGGACGAGACCGTTCGCTTTTTTCTAGCATTGGAGTAGTTGAGAACTTTAAACTGATTAGAGATAAAGTGATCGGTGAAAGTTTAGGTCACGGTTTCATTAATTACCAAAAAACAGAAGACGCCGACAAGTGATCGCTAATCTAAATGGTCTACGAAAAAAAACAATCAAAGTTTCTGTAGCCCGCCCAAGTTCGGAATCTATTAAAGGAGAAAATTTATACGTTACCGGACCACCCCGTAATATTACGCAGCCTAATTTAGAATCAGCTGTTTGTTTGTAAGGAAAAATAAAATCGTCGCGTATTTTATGCGACAATATTACAAAACATCATTACCATCATGTTTGTTGGTCCAGTTAATTGGTCAGGTCTTTCGAAATGTATTGGAAGTCATATGATGTTATCAAAGAATGGACGCTGCATTTGCTATTAAGAATTCGAATAGAGCAACGGCAGCAGCATTAGTTTTGCATGAAAGACCACGAAAGATGGTGGGTGGGGGTAGAGTTATAGTAAATAGTACCCATTTTGTAAATGCCGAATTAGATATACAATAATTTTCTTAAAAAGAGAATGATAATAAAATAATTGGAATGAAATAGCAAAACAAAATGCCTGAATTTTGAGGGAAAAGCAAAAGAAATCGACGGGGGATTTATTTGTGACTTAGTGGCAAGAGCATATCATAAAATCCAGAATGAAAGGGTTAATATAATTAACGGGAAAAAAAAATTCTATTTGCCATGGTTGCATACCACAAAATTTTATAAAATTAATTTGCACTCTTCTCTAAACCACCACCCCCCCCCCACCCCAAAAAAAAAAGAAAAAAATAACAAATGAAAACCTACTATTTTGATGGAAATAAGACTATTCTCCAAAAAGAGAATAAGCAAATGCAAATTGTGATTTTAATTTTGGCTAAATGAAATTATATTAAAGTAAAAAATACTGTCGTCATATTTGAACCATACAGTTTTGATACTAATGCGCCACAGACCCTCTTCTCACTCATAGATCATCAGGTAACTTTGGGGTTTTTCTTCAAACAAACCAAAAGCAAATTAAAAATACTCCGAATAACCAACAAAAACAAAAAAAAAAAGTAAGTAAAAAATATCCCGTATTTTCAGCAAAAAAATTAATAAAAAAATTCCTATTTTCAGCGAGAAAAAAAAATAAAAATCAATAAAAGATGCCGCGTATTTTCACCAAAAAAAAAAATTGCTTACGTCTACATAAATTATCATGCAAATTATTATAATTTTTGATCATGTTTTGCCCCAACATATTTGTTTGGAACCTTAAAATATATTGAGTAATTTGTGTTATTATAATCTAAATTAAATTCAAACATGAATAATCATCTTCATTATTATTATAAAGCAAAAATTTCTCAAAATAAAAACTATTTCGTTTTCACTTAATCGTATTTTCTTGTATAATTATTTTGAATTAAAAATAAATAATTAAAAAAAAATTAAAAAACGGAAATTTCCTAAATTGTGTGCATAATATAATGTTGCTTATATTTCCTTTAATTCATAATTCATTTTCATATTTTTTTTCTTTTTTTAAATCAAAATTTCCTACTACTGTACATTAATTCTATGCACTAATTACCAGTAATATTAATTTTTTTCTTCATACATTTACTTTGGACAAATTACTGGTAATATTTGGCCAACAAGAATGTACTAATTATTTTTTACTTGAATTCATATTTTTATATTAAATGTTCTTTCTTTTTATTTTGTTTTGTTTCTTATTCCTTTTATTATAATTATTAGATATAATGTATTAAATTCATTTATTACTTAATTATTTCAAAATTATTAAATCAGTTTCATTTTTTCAAGTTTTTGAGAGTTTTTATATTATTTACATCATTGGTTTGTATACTCTCTCTTTTTTCTTTTTCTTTTTTAATTGAATTTTTTCTTCAATTAAATGTAAATTTTATTTCAATTTTAGTTTAGTTGTTGTTGTTGCTTTTTTATATATTATTCATAAATAATTTTTATTTACTTATGTATTGTGTATATATAATATATATGCAATGAAACTTATCAAATTAGTTTTGTATTCATTTATAGTAGAAATTTTATTTGTTTGCCTAAAATTTCTTTCCAATTAAATCTAATTAATAATTCATTTTTCATTTCTTACTATAAATTTTTTTATATTTTTTAAATACTAATAATGATAATAATAATAATAAGTTTTTTATAGTAGTAATAATAATAACGGTTATCATCATAATGATAATAAAAATTATTATAGTATTTATTTATACTACAATCAAATTCAATAGTCATTTTATTAAAAAGTTTGGTTTTATATATATATATATATATCTTGTGTATTTCGTATAAACGTCTATGTGTGTATTTGTATATACAAAATGGTTTTTCTTGTATTTTTGAGAATAATATTATTAAAAGAAATTCGCTTCATGCAGTAAGTGATAAAAGTCGCAATAGGACCTTTGAAAATAAAATCATAAAATAAAATAGACGTTTAACTTTCGTTTTTTACACATTATATTTTATATTAATATATTTTTAATAATTCAGCTATTTTTGTTCGTTCTTAAATTGTATTTTTAAATATTTCATTTTATTTAACTAATTTATTTTATAGTATATAAAAAAATTTCAAAATTAATTTTATCTTTTCCTTTAAACTTGATTGATATTTTATTCGTTTTTCTCAACTATAAATATTTGTTTTTCTTTAATTTGTCATTAAATGTATTTTGATTGAATTCATAATTATTATAATATTATTTTTACATGTTTCTAGAATTTATATCAGATATAATTTAGTAAAGTTGGTATAAAGTGGTTTTTTTCCATATTTTTTTTTTTTAAATAATAAATATCCGATTAAAAGTATTGTATAAATTATTGTGAATACAAAAAAAAAAAAAAAACAACAACTAAAAGTTAGATAATTAAATAAAGTGAATAAAAAACAAATAATATTATTATAAAGTTACAAGGTTTTAATAAAGAAGAAAAACAAAGTGAAATAAAAGCGTCAAGAGTTGGTTTTTACTGTTTTTTTTTTTTTTTTTTGCAAGATGGTCGCGGAAGAGGGAGGGTAGAGGTGTATCTGAAATATTTTTCATTACCTTAATAAGGAATATTTTTTAAAAATATATTTTCTATATAAAACATGGAGGTTTTAAAGAAAAAATCTAAAATAAAAACGTTAAAGAATTGATTTTACTGTTTTTTGAATGATGAGGGGGGGGGGGGGGGGAGCGGTGGTTGGGGTGTGAGAAGTGATAGAGAGAAGAAAAAAACAATTTAAATCTTAAATATGACATTAGCTTCAACTGATCACCTTAACAGATTGAGCTTTGTGAAAGGCTGGTCAATCTGTTAAGGTGATCAGTTGAAGCTAATTGTTACTTCAAAACATTTATAAAAGTATTTATTAAATTGGGTAATTGTTAATAAAAAAAAATCCTGCTAGTGGTTAATATCTAAATATAACAGAACAAAATCGATCAGTTGAATAAGAAATTGTTCCTGGGGATCTTCGAAAGCTTTCGTGGTCTTAAATTCAAAGCCAATGCAATGCTGTTCCAGTTGTTCTATTCGAACTTAAGCGAATTCAACAGCGATTGGGTCTGTTGGATTTATTGGAATGGCACTACTCAATTCGTAATATCAAATTCAGTGTCCATTCTTTGATAAAATCGTATGAATCCAATACCTTGGGAAAGATCCGACCAATTAACTGAACGAACATGAAGGCAAAGATGTTTTATGATATTGTCGCATAAAATTCGCGAAGATTTCATTTTTCCATACAAACTAAAAACTGGTTATAAATCAGGCTGCGTCATATTACGGGGTGGTCCGGAAATGTATAAATTTTCTCCTTTAATCGACTCCGACCTTGCACGGGCTACTGAAACTTTGATTGTTCTTTTCGTAGAACTATTAGATTAGCGATCCTTTTGTCAGTATCCTCTGTTTTTTGATAATTTATGAAACCGTGCCCTAAACTTCGACCGATCACTTTATCTCTTATCAATTTACAGTTCTCTCAATTTCTCCAATGCTAGAGAAAAGCGAACGGTCTCTTCCTGTTTCAATGGTTGTGTTAAACAGTTAACGATTAGATTGGTCCTCGTATTATCGGCGGATATTGTGCTCTGCTGCTCTGTTGAAGACAAAATCTCAAAAGCGTTGAAGAGTTGGTTTTTACTGTTGTTTTTTTTTTGTGTGGTTGCGGAAGGGAGAATAGGGGACTACTTAAGAAGCATTATTATTTTTATTATAAGGAGAATAGGGGACTACATAATAAGAAGGAAGAGCAGTTCATGACTACTTAATAAGAACTGCTTTCTTAAAAAAATATTTTCTATATAAAAGTTCAGAGGTTTTTAAGAAAAAAAAATCTAAAATAGAAAAAAAAATATTTTGAATCCTGAATATAAGATTAGTTTCAAAACAGTATACATATATACATTTTTATAATATTTTTATAATTGGTTTTCAGCTTGGAATTAATTGTCTTTAAAAAATTTTAAAGCAAAATATCTCATTATTATTATTATTATTATTATTAATCTATTTTTGTCCTAGTATTATTATCATCATTATTTTATTACATCAAAATAATTCTTCGGAATCCTAAATTTTTTTGTCCTTTCAATTTTTTTGTTATTTTATATATATAGTACATTCAAAATAATGAAATTTTCCGTTTTCTTTACATATTTATCTTGATAAAATACTTAACTTTTCTTTTAGTTTATTTAAATTCATATTTATGCGTATATAAATTAATTTATATACTATTTTCATAATTCATTTCTGTTCTGTTTGATTAATTTTAATAAGGTGTTCCTCCTCCCATCTCCTCCTTAAAGAAAATCATCTGTTGTTAATTATGTCTGATATTGAAGCATTGGTGTCGCTAAATTCGAATGATGTGAGCTGTTCATTCGCAATGCTGATAAGCTCTTATTATACCATTCATCTTCAGACATTCCTATTTATATGAAGAAAAAAAAATGATTATCATCAATATTATTTTTGTAAAATTACAATAATTATTGATTTATGGTAAGTAAAACCTAAAAATTTAGTAGAATTTTCATATTTTTTAGCGGTTATAAATATGAAAACAAAATTTTCTCAAATATATTCTTTTAATAATAGATTCTTCCAAATCTTGTATATATAATTTTCTCAAAAACTTCAACAAGATATGTTATTGTAATTAGTTTTGTTTGTTTGTTCCAGAATTTCTTTAACACCGTTTCAATTAATTCGCTATTGTTGATTTTAAGTCGGTTTTATTTGAAAATATCAGCCAATCATAGACATACTAAAAACATTTTATAACTCATCGCTCTGACTGACTATGCTTCTAGAACAAATTAATACAATTTTTTTCTCGTCTTCCTCTCCTTTTCACATAACCCGCGGAAATTCAAAATTCGCGATACTTTTTGACCATACCTCGTATACTATATATTATTGGCCTAACAGCTAAGAAGTCTGCCCCATTAACGGCGATGGTCGGGGGTTCACCTTTTGCCATTTTTTTTTTTTTTTAATGTAATTATTTTATTTTATTTTATCCTTGCCTGAATAGTTTTTTTATCTAATTTTCTTTAAAGTAATCATAACTTTTCAGTGTGCTTTCTTCTTTCTCCTTCTTCACCTTTCAAGGAGACGTTAACACCTTTGGGTGTCTTCATTTTCTGCGAAATGTTTTCGGCGCGATGTTTTTCTGGTTATGGTGGATGTGAGAGCCCTCCGCAATCTCTTCATAAACCTAGCGACAAACATGCCTAGAAAGGTAAGGCATGGTTGTCGCTAGGCTTACTGACCATACTCTTGTTGAACTTCCTATCAACACCCAGAAACATCACATATTCCCCCCATAACAGAATGCAAATGGAATCTGCAACGTCATAGGAAATGGAATCCGAAATGTCATAGGAAATGGAATTCAAGATTTTTCAATTAATGTATCACTTGAACTGGCATAAAAATATAGGCTGCTCCATTATAGACACATACCTACACTCAGGCAAAATTAAAATCATATTGAGCCCCCTTAATTCATTTGCGAGTAGTGGAGGAGAGATTATACAGGACCACAGGTCTTGGTTTTGGGCACTCTGTTGTGGAATGTGATGTATGATGGTATTCTTAGGCTCCATATTATAGAGGAAATCATCGCGTTTGCTGACTACGTTACTGTGGTCGTAGTGGAAAAATATGTGGAAGAGATAGAACAGATCTGTAATGAGACTGTTACTTCAGTTCGAAGTTGGCTCCTGGCGGCTGGTCTTAGGCTGGCGGACCGTAAGATGGGGAAAGTCCTTCTCACGGGTAGAGAGAATATAACCATTAGGATTGGCGAACATGAGTCGATCTCGGGACCATCTCTAAATTATCTAGGGGTGATGATTAATGCGAGGCTCCTGCTTCAGGAACATCTATTATACGTTGATGAGAAGACTACGTAAGGACGCGCCTAATGCCGAACTCTAATGTTGGAGTACCCAGACAGAGTAGGAGGACCCTGTTAGCGAAAGTGGTCAGGTCGATTCTGCTGTATGCTGCACCAATTTGAGCAGATAAGTTGATTAGGTGACCTACGCTTTCTGAACAGTGTCATACGAGTCCATTTGTGTTGTGGCCGGAATGATACCGAGCCTGCCCTACGAAGTAATGCCTGACGGCGGTTCCGTGTAAAGATGATATACAAAAAATATGACCAAGTAAGGCGGTTTTAGTGAGTTAAAGTCTCACACTTCGCATTTCGATGATTCCCCCCCTCCCCCCCGCCCCCGTACTATTAAAAAAAAACACCTAATCCATAAGCTTACCAGGTGTATAATCTTAAATCCGCTGTTTGGTCATAGATGGAGTGAGCGTATTAAGCACCATGGACACGCCATACTTTTTTTTTATGAGTTTGACATCTGTCAACATTAATCAGTGCATATTGTCAACAATTTCGTAC
The DNA here is from genome assembly GCA_958298945.1 of Atherix ibis. Lineage (NCBI taxonomy): Eukaryota > Metazoa > Arthropoda > Insecta > Diptera > Athericidae > Atherix > Atherix ibis. The sequence goes on from OY282610.1 coordinate 8,695,671, forward strand.
AACAACATACATTTTTCCTTTGGTAATCATGTCTAGTTTTGTGCCAGAAAAAGAGCATATGCGGGAAGCTCTACTTTTCTGCTTCAATTTCGGCTATGGTGACAGTGCTTTATCGGAAACAACGTGCCGGCAATTTTGACAAGAAGCGTGAAAATCGGCCTAGGAAGGTTGAGGACCATCAATTGCAGGCTCTTTTGGATGAAGACGATATTATACTAACAGCATCGGCCTTGGAACAATTGAAATTGAACTTTGTAATTTTCCAGTAGTGTGTCCATAATGTTCTATCGATTTACCTTCTTTTAAAGAATTTTTCTGTTTTATTTGGCAAAAATTTAGTTTAAAAAAATCAATTCTTAATACTAAAAAAGCAGAGGAAATTTGTAAAACTATGATTTGACCAATCCAAACAAAGAAGGAAAATAAGAACCGAAGTGAAAATAAGAACAAATGACAATTCGGCTAAAATCGATTTATTATATTGAAATTGGATTCAAGTTGCGGTTGCACAACCAGTTATTACCCATTCAACCCGAATGCATTTGAAACCATTCCAACGGCGAACTTACTATGAACGATGCTCCCATAATAATTTCCGCGGAAATTGTATATTTTTTACATCAATAATTTTATCACTCTCTCGATGGGAAAATATTTTTTATTTAGTATGAACTGTCTCATATCGCATCCCAAATTTAAGGAACTTCGCCAATATGTGAAGTAAAATTTTCAAAAAGAAACAATTCGATTTGCTATAGTAAATCGACTCAGAAAATTACAAAATTTTACGTTTAATTTACTTCCCCAGCTAGGATTAAAGTCACATAATAAAAATTTGGGATTTACTATTTAGCAAACTTTATCGATTTAATATTCTTTAAAAATATTTCAAATAAATTGGATTTTTGTTCCAAAAAAAAAAAAATTCAAGCACCGAAAGTCCTTTTTTAAAGTACTTCAAGTTTTCTGAAAAAATCGATGTAAATTTTCATAATTTTCAGTATTAAAACCAAGAATACTTACGAAAAAAAGTGAGAAAAATATTATTTTTCTATGTTAAGTCCATGAATCCAATTTTGCTATAAAGAAAGGGAATAGCTGAACTGTTTAAATGGTGTTTGGTTGGTTGTTTGTTTGCTTTACTATGAAGATGGTCCCAAGGACATGTGCCAGGGGCTATATCAAGGCACCACGACCATGAGGCCATTTGGTGTCTCAGATATGACGGTTTAAATGGTCAAATTAATGAAGTTGTAGAAAGTAATTCTATTAATTATTGACTATATTTTGTGGAATAGATTAGTTGACGGTTGAAGAAATAATTAGACGGACACCACAGGATTGACTAAGAAGAAAGTCGTGGGGAGCGAGCGATGAGCAATTTTCCCCCCCAGATTCCCGATGGTCTGTTTGTCATCTGGTGGAGATTGGTGCTGTTAGTTTCCATGAGGTAAGAAGATTAACAAATGGTAGACGGAGTAGAACGTCTTTTGCAACTCGTTCAGCATATTCGTTGTCAGGATTGCGTTCATGAACAGTTAACAGTTTACCCACCTCAACTGAATAAAAAGATTGTATCTTCAACAATTACAGGAATAGAATAGCATATCAAGAAGCGAGGCTTATAGCCATTTCAAGACTTATTGCTTTACAGTGTCTTTTACTCCCCGCGATCCTATTGATCATAGATGAAATTTTTTTCTTCTTTTTAATTTATGCATAAAAAAAATATTTCAAATTTTAAATTTTCAAAAATTAAAAATTGCTGCCACGTATGCTGGTAGAAAGTGCCTTTTTTAAATGTGAACAATTCAATTGAGCAAAATTTTTAGTATGTGAAACAAATTTAAATCTTGTGTGTATAATTGATAAAGGATATCGAAAGAAAAATTCAAACTACCATTTTGATGTTAAGTATAATTAGGCGAAAATAAGATAATCAGAATAGATAATTCTAATAAGACAGTACACCCTTAGTAATCGATAAAAGCTAATTATTCCAAATAATGATGCGTGACTATATCATAAAACGAGAACGCACAAAGAATTAGGCCGCAAATGGAAACTTTTATTATCACACATTAGAGTGTATTTATTCAGACCTTAGAACCTTCCGGCTTTAAATGGAAACTTTGATATTCAAACCTCAAGTGTATTTATTCAGACCTTAGAACCTTCCGGCTTTAATTGGAAATTTTATTTTTTAGACCTTAGAGCCTTCAGACCTAAGAATGTATTTATTTATGATCGAACTAATTAACAGACATCTCAAATATTATTGGAACCCCCAAATGCAATCAGTACAAGTATGGAACGGCTTGAAAAAGACAATCGATGAACAGAAATACTATAATTGAATATTTAAGATAGATCTACCTATGTCCATATGTCCGCCCCTACGGAGGGATGTTAAGTATATACTACGAGGGTCGTTCAATAAGTCCTTTGAAAATCCAAGAAATTGCGCTCGTAGTGTCGGTAACGATTTTTTTGTAAGGAGTATTATCGACAGGAAAGCTGTCAAAATTTCAGCTCGATCCATAGCGTAGGTCAAGTTCTATCGTCGATTAAAGTTAACGCCATTTATTTGTACATAACAATGAAAAAAAGGGCTGTCATCAAACATCTCCATTAGAAAGGCTTAAGCCCGAAAGAAATCAAAGCCGAGTTGGATGCAGTTCATGGCACATCTGCACCTGTGTTTGCGACGGTTTACAATTGGGTGAATGAATTTAAACGTGGCCGTTCATCCACAAAAGATGAACATCGTTCAGCACGCCCAGTTGAGGTGTCTACTCCTGAAATCATCGACAAAATCCACGATCTAATTTTGAACGATCGGTGAATTAAAGTGCGCGAATTAGTTGAGGCCACGGGCATATCACAAGGTACAGTCGCTTCAATTTTGCATAAAAAATTGTCTGTGAAAAAAATTTCGGCAAGATGGGTGCCGCGTTTGCTCTCAGAGGAGAATAAGCGCAATCGTGTAGTGGACTCTGAGGATATGTTGGCACTCTTTCATCGCAATCCTGCCGAATTCCTTCGTCGATATGTCACTGTGGACGAAACCTGGATACACTACTATACTCCAGAAACGAAGAGACAGTCATCACAGTGGATTTTCAAGGGTGAACGGGCTCCGAAGAAGGGAAAAACTGTGCCATCGGCCGGCAAGGTGATGGCCACGGTCTTTTGGGATTCGCAGGGTATCATTTTTATCGACCACTTGGAAAAAGGATAAAACAAAAACAGGAGCGTATTACGCGTCGTTATTGCAACGGTTGAGCGAGGAAATCAAAGAGAAACGCCCCCATCTGAAGAAGAAAAAAATCCTCTTGCATCAGGACAATGCGCGTGTGCACACCTGCGCTTTTTCCATGGCCAAAATTGTGGAATTGAGAATGGAATTGTTGCAGCATCCCGCTTATTCACCAGCTTTGGCCCCGAGTGACTATTTTCTTTTCCCCAATCTGAAGAAATGGCTTGGCGGACGACGGTTCACTTCCAACAAACGGATGAGTATTTTGCAGAACTTCCGAAATCCTATTTTTTGGACGGGATAAAAATTTTGGAAAATCGGTTGGAAAAGTGTATAGAGCTAAAAGGAGATTATGTTGAAAAATAAAAAATAAATTTTAAAAAACAGTTTTTTTCCAACTTTTTCTAAGGACTTATTGAACGACCCTCGTAGCTTCTCATCTCAATGATGGCATAAAAAGGTAAAAATAGATAAAAATGGGCTAAAGTAGTTACGTGGCCGGTAAATGTGATATTAAAATTCATAGTAAAGCCATTAATATCACATTGTAATGGTGGTGCATGTACAATATTGATGAGGAAAGAAAAGATGAGAAGTAGAGAAGGAAGAGAAGAGGAAAAACGTCAGGAAAGTAACAAGATTGCTGATCACTGCTCACTGAGCGGGGTACAGACCTAAAGTACTCTAATATAGAAAGTAGGTACCCACGGGAACTGAGCGCCCTACAGAACGAAATTCAAAATATTAAATAGATCTAGTTCTGTGCTCGATTATTTGTGAGGTGCTTAGGCATTTACGTGGTGGCTGTGGTTGACACCTACATCGCGCGTACGATCTACGGATCGCAGGTGGGAGATATCTGGCAAATGTAACAATACTTTGCAATTATCTCGGGTGTTGTCACTGCTTATGACAAGCAGAGGTTTAAGGTAGGCCTCGTCACAAGCAGTTGAGGTGATCAGCTTGTAAGTGATTACTTACTGCTAGTATTCAGTTATGGTTTTTTGCGCTGATTGAGCGTATCTCAATATCAATAGTCGTGGGCGACCGGTGCTATAAAATCTAAAGATTCAGTATAGAGTACATAATGTCCATATGTATGCATTTCTATGCATCCAATTATGAGGTTTTAATTGAAATTGAAATTAATATACACATTCATACACTAATGTCGACATTTCGATTACTTCAATAAATTATATTAGTTGAAAAATATTGAAAATTCTTAAATCATAAGATGTAAATGCCCAAGTAGAAATTCTATGTAAAAAGAATTGTGGAAAATATCCATAGCTATAGAATATTTAAGGAAACAGAAGGTTGTCGTTGATATACGAATTTATTATACACGTAAAAATCCATACACGACTCCAGAACTTAACATTAATACTAAAAATATAAATTTACACACGTGTACTCACACAATCGTGCACACACACACACACACAAACAAGAATCTTATATATTTTAAAGATATTATACTTTAAATATTTAAGAAACGGAAATGATAAATCTTGAAGATGGGTGAAATTTTCTGCCAATAAACGGTCTCAACAAATTGTTTATTTCCGACTCATTGACAAAATCATTTCAACATTTCACATACGAATTTCTTATTAATTCATAAACATTCATATTCTTATATATTTATTGTAAGTACATATATATATATGTAAGACACTGTAAATTGAATATTAATATAGAACAAATAAGCAAATTAATTTTGAAAAAAAAAAAATCATAAATTTATGCAATCTTACCCATTGAATCTTGTCGAACACCGACGGCCGCCATATTTGTGCCATGTGCCATTGAAAATGGCTGTGTCATGCCCGGATAGGATGAGGCCCCCATTTGGAAAATATCCTGTACCATCAAATGGTTAGAAGAAAAAGCACAAAAACAAATCAAATACAAATTAATGACATTTTATTGTGGTTATTTTTTTTTTTTTGATTTATTTAAATTTTTTTTTCGACTCTAGAAACACAAAACAAAACTGTTCAAAAGATTTATTATTATTTTTATATTACTTTTAAATCGAAGAAAATAGAAAAAATAAAATAAGAAAAATTCATACTTCAATAATAATAATGTTTAAATTCTATTTACTTTTGATTTATTCACATTTAATGAAATGGTGGTGTTGATGGGATATAAAATAATTCTTATATTTTATAAATAACAATCCATAAGACACCATAATATCATGAATATTTTTATTATTATTATTATTATTATTATTATTATCTGTCCTTTTTATATGCAATTTTGTTTTTTATTAAAAAGATTAAATATCAAATGACAATAAAAGTTCGAATTTTTAGTATATTTTAATACAATTTTTCAATAAAATTTATTTTTCCGCATTTTGACAAAAGAAAATATTCATGAACATGTACTACGCTATCTACCAAAAAAAACTATATTTTTAACTGTCATTTTTCCCCATTTTGACAGATGAAAATTTTCATGAACATGTTCTACTACGCCATCTACCAAAGAAATTATATTTTTTTAAGTCATTGTTCTATAAAATTTATTTTTCTTTATTTTGATAGAAGAAAATTTACATGGACTACCTACGCCATCTATCAGACAAATGTCATTTTTATGACAAATTGTCATTTTTTACAAATTTATTTTTCTTTATTTGAACGTCTGAACGTCTATTACCAAACATTTTTTTATTTAATGTTTTTTTTCTTTAAAATACATTTTGCCTTAATTTGACAGGAGAAAATTTTTATAATCATCCGCATCAACTAGAAAAATTATAGTTGTTATTATAATTTTTTTTTTATAAAATTTATTAATAAACTCAATAATTATTATACGATTTGTCTCTTTCTCTAAAATGGCATTTTTATATAAAATTTTCTTTTTAACATTATTTGATTGTATTTATTAGCGATAGTAAAAATCATGTAATAAAAGAAAAAGTTTATTAAACAAACCATCTGGTGTTAGAAAACTAATATTCATAACATAAAAATTTGTTTGATTTAAAGTAAAAATGTCAAATTTGTTTTTCTTTAACATTTTCTTTTTTGGGAGTTTTTTATTTCGCGTCCTCTTGATAACCTAATATTATTAGGAGATTAATTTTAATATAAAAAAATATTAACAATCTTGTAAAAATTATTCGCCATATTTAAGCATTAAAATCGTTTGATTTTTTTTTAACCCATACAACCCAACTCCATCATCTACTATTTTTTGTTGTTGCAATTTTACTGTTTATGTTTATTTCTTCATGACCTAATTTTATTAAATTTATTATATAATTGTAGCATAATTTTTTACTCGATAGGATTTTTTTGATAATTAAAAATAAATGTCATATAATAATAGCTAGCACATAATGAATTATTTTTATTTAAAGGGAAGACGCCAGAGCGTTATAAAGGTTTTCAATTTAATTGTAATTTTCAAGATGGCGTCGTGGATAGTCAAAAATGCTTTCCAGTAATTTATAAGTGATTATAGTGCCTTCTACCATCATAAGTGTATTTATTTATGAATTAGGCTTCAAATAAAACGCACAAAGTATTAGGCTTCAAGTGAAAACCTTTATTTTTAGACCTTCAAACTTCAAATGAAAATGTTCAGACCTTCGACAGTATTTATTCAGATCTTAGAATCTTCAGGCTTAATATAATTTTTTTTTTAAATGGGATATAATATGTTAATAGCTAGCGCATAATGAATTATTTTTATTTGAAAGGAAAACGCCAGAGCGTTATAAAGGTTTTTAATTTAATTTTAATTTTCAAGATGGCGTCGTGGTTAGTATCAAAAAAAAAAGTTTACAGTAATTCTTTTATGATTATAATAACTTTCCCAAAATGTTAAAAATAAATAAAAATTTAATCAATTCAATCAATTGTAATATTTAAGATAGCATCGTAGTTATTAAAAATTGATTTGTTTAATTAAAAATTAAAAAAAAAAAACTATTCAATTTAGAAAAGATATCGTCTAATTTGGAATTATTGTCGATATGATTTTTCTATTTTACTGGATTAGCTGCTAAAGAACCAAAAAATTTCTTTTGAGAGAAATTAAAAGAGTACAAATACCACAAAAAGTGAAAGTTCAAAAAAATAAAAATAAATTCCAACAAATTTATGGATTTACCTGAGGATAACGATTAATAGAATTCGGATGAGGATATGGCTGGTAACCTCTTGAAACGCTATAGCCCTGAATGTTTCGCATCATACCATTACAAGATGGTATCACTGAAGGTGCTAGTGCCTTTTGCAATTGTTTCTCTTGTTTTCGATATTTAGCACGTCGATTTTGAAACCAAACCTAAAATAATAAAAATTCGTACAAAAATTAAATCTTTTCATTTATAAAAATTTATCAATTATTAATTTTCAATAAAATTTACTAATTAATTTCCAATCAAAAACAGAAAAACCAACATTTCTAAGCAGCAATAATATAAGAATAATTAATTGTAGGAGGGGGGAAACAAAATTAAAATGAAATGTATAACAACAAATAATAATAATATTATTATAATAATAGTCAAAAATCAACCGAAATAAAACAATTTATGGTTCAAATTAATTAAATAATCTGCAGCATAAAAAAGAAACTTCCTCAAATATAATATTTTTGTTTTTCCTATTTTCCATTGCCTAACATAATAGCTATGTGGAAAGAAAAAAAACAAAAGTATTAGATTATTAAGGACATTTATATATATGCGGCAACCAAACACTGGGGAAAAAAATCCATTCAGTCAGTCTATCCCGATTCGACAACAGCAGACTTCGATGCTCATTCGAAGGGTGGTAAATTAATTGTTAAAAAATATCAGAGCATAAAGATACCGAAATGAGATATATAGTGTTTAGGAATTTTGCGGGGATGGAATAAATTTTTGCATAAATTTATATTATCTCAAACGAATTGAACGGGTATTTGGTATGATACAGGACACAAAATACCAACGAATATATGACACAAAATCGGGGAGAAGACTTAGATTTGATACGTACACATATCCGAGGATGGTACTTAACAAGGAGGACTAAAAAGCCTTGGCAAAACAAACAAAAAATACGAAGCAAGTAAAAGTTTCGAGATCGCAGAATGTATGTTTTGTTGGAAACAGTAAATTCCACAGAGCAGTGTAAATGCAGGGATATGATGAGGGATGAAAGTAACGATCAAAAACTGATAGGAGGACAACTTTGCTGGCATCTCTTCTAGATTAAAGTACAATATTTGGGGTAAGACAATGATGCTGTACGAGAAACGGTAATCTTATGGAAGGGATTCGTGTACAAATTGCAATCGCGACAGTGCTGAGAGGGTGGCAAAATGAATGTTGACTGGTCCGATAAGTAAATATAGCAAGAAGGGGAGTATCATCACAGGGTATTGGCTGATTGCTGTGGTGTGGTATAGTGTGGTGTGTAGGTTGCTTGACTGGTTCTTGGGTGGCTGCCTGGCTGGTTGGTTGGTTGGTTGGTTGGCAGTTGCTGAGATGAATACGACGTTATAAGAAAAGCCCAACTAAGATGATGATAGAAATAAAATGGAAAAACATGCACAGCCAGCCCAGCCTGTTTTTGCTCAGCATATACGTACGTAGGGAAGAAATTGATTACTCTGAAAATAGGTCCTTTTAAGTCATGAATTTATATTAGCCAGAAATTTTTACTCTTCTTTACTTGTTCTTTTGCTTGAACTTCCCTTCCTCTCTAAGAATGTGTAGTTATTTCCTTATCATTGATATACTTTTTATTATATGTTTTCGCTTTTTTTCTTTTCCGTTTTAGCTAAAAACAAAAAATCCAAAAAATTACTTAGTTATTCACGAAGCGTTAAAGCATATAAGAATCGATAAAAATTCTTATATAGGATGCGTATGATTGAATCTAGCTTCCAAAAACGATATAGAAATGAGCAGGTTCAAATGAATGTGAGTAGTTTGTGCCGGGTAGGCGAAAGGATGGCGAACAAAAGTTGGAGGGGGAAGAGACAGAACTCACACACAATACGAGGGAGTATTTGAAGAAAAAAAAAAATAAACCCCGATGGCAGTAGAATTTATAAAATAATCGAAAAGGAACACACACACACACACACAAGAAAAACATTATGGCGTAAAGCTGCTGAAATGGGATTTTTAAAGTAACATGAAACGCCATATTATTATAAATTTAAAGAAGTTATTTTTAAAATTTTTGCAGAATTTAATGGCAGAGACAGAAGCGGAAAGGTACCGTCGTGTATCTGGTAGAAGATCCGGGCGAATGATGGATGAAGAATAGTTAAGGAACAATTTGAAGATTTTTCCCATACTGTGTGTAATATTCGTATAAGAAAATTTTACTCCAACCAAAAATTTGATACTTTTATCATCAAATGGAGAGAGGGTCTCTGACGTCATTGGAATTTACCTACCAACAATATGTAAATACATATACAGTCAGTCCCCCCATCGTATTGAATAATATAAAAAAAAATTCATATTATTTCGATTTAGGAAAATAAATTTTCGTTAGTAAATTTTTTTTTAAGCAGCCATCTAATAATGGGCGTACTAAGTAGTGTCATTCGAAAAAATGGGTCGATGCCATGGAGTTTATGCACATGAAAGAAAAACCTCCGATGAAACTTATCTACTCCGGATCTCTTGTCTGTGCCCCGAAAGATTGACCTCTTCACATCCTAACAACGACGTGAAGCTTGGACGTCGTCTCAAGTTCTCTGATTCAGGTCTAGACCAAATTTTTGGTTATTGCATTATTTACAAGAATAATAATTATTTTCTCTCTCCACCTCTTACTCTTACTTTTAAGCCAATCTAGAAGAGTTTTAATATGATATTAAAGATTTCTGGAATAATCCCATAGTTTTGGTATCAGTTGAGATGTAAAAAGTGTAAATATTGTATAGAAGTGGGCCAAGCAAACTACCTTGAGGAACACCAGCTCAAGTGATAGACTGTATTACAGAAATTTCATTTATTTGGAAATAACATTAGAAAGGTCTTTATATTATAAGCAATAAACCAAACCATTGATATCTCTTCAGTAAACAAAAAGTATATTGTATGCTATTGGCTCAGCAAACCGTTAAGGCGCAGACCTAAACCTATAAGTGTTTATTTCATTTTTCATCTCATCATTATCTTAAAAGAAAATAGCAGAACTAATAAATTTTCTTACTTTTAACCAATTAGAAAATAATTTCTAGCCAAAAACCATTGTAATTTTTTGTAAGAAATTTTCCTTTTTATCTTGAAAAATTTTCTTTCCAAAAAAAAAAGCGTACTTGAAAAATCTACAAAAAATTACCAACGAATCTTTTTGGTTTAAAAATTTATTGGACTTTGTAGTGTAGATAATTTAAAATTAAAAATGAATTTATGTTCACTGTAAAATGACGATTGACAAGTCTTCGTAAAAATCGTCTATTTTTGTTTTGTTTTTCTTTTTGGTTAATTTCCTAACATTCTCGAATGCTTTTACCGAATCATTAACAGAATATAAGAGTTTACTTATCGTTATTTTTTATTTTATGCTTTTTTTTTACTGTTTTCCTTATAAGTAAAAATTTTTTCTCATTTATTTCCGTTCGAAATATTAACTATTCTGTTTTTTTCCGCTCTTATATCCTTTATTTTTTGTTCTTATTCATTTTTGTGTTGTTGCTATTCTGTACATCCCTTATTTTCAGTTTATTTTGATTTGAAGGAAAGAAAAAATAAATTCAAGAGTTGTTATTTATTATCTTTCCATCTACTTTAGTTGAACAGATGTGGTGTATGTGTAGAAGAAAACAGCGCATAGGACAAGCATACAAAAACACATTACGTTGTATAACTCGAGCCCGGAGTATATGTGCCATCAAATGGATCCTTAATTGAATTACTCCGCCCACACAAATTTTACCAACCATACGTAAACTCAACAACAACCCTCGTTTGGAAAATCGCTTCCACCCACTACCACTTAGTTTCATTTTGTATGCTTTCTTTTTATGGTCGCCTTAGCATTTCTTCCCTTATATCTCAGATTCGGGCTTAGATCCGGATCGAAACTCACAACCCAAACTCAAACTCCTCCCCCAACGTATTCATCAAAGTTCTTTCTTATTCATCGTAAGCCTGCCTTGCTCATGTTGGTGTCGACTTCATTTTCCTTTTATATTTTTTGGTATTCATCTGCTCATCTCGCATCTTCGCCTTCGCCATTTTCTTCTTCATCTTCATCATCAGCACAAACCATACCCTCCCCGTCGCCTTATCCTTCATCATCATCATCATCAACATTGTTAGCTAAGCCTATTGTTGTTGCGATTATTATCCTCCTTCTGAAAATAGGAAAATCATCATCATCATCATCGTAATCATCATCATCTCATCGACACAAGGTTATACACAACCCCAGAATTTTTTTGCCTTGCCTTGTTTTATCTTATCAACCCCCCAAGTATTCGATACCATTCAACAACCATGAAGGATACGAAAGGAAATCTAACAAAACAGTCTAGCAAAAGTTAACGTGACTGTATGTATCTATTTATGTGTACAGTGACAAATAGAGATGGAGGTAAGAATACACATTAAGGGCTGGCTGACTTTAAAGCAAACCGAATTCTAGCATTAGTAATTCAGCCTCTTTAAAAGTATACCACCGCTTTAATCCATCTAGAAGGGAAAAAAATTTACAGGAAGACATGAATAAACTATGAAACTTTAAGATATCTTTCATTTTGTTTTTTTTTTTGTATCTTGTTTTGGTGTTTTGGTGTTTTGGGTGGTGGTGTGTGTGTGCGTGTATTAAGTTTTTCTTTTGTTGTTTCATCGACCACTCCTAGTCACCCCATTTCGTCGTTGGTAGCTAGATACGAGTAAGCTGAGTTCATGAAATAAAAGAAATAAAAACAAAATATGCCAGTAATAGTCTCACTCACATCAATAGAACATCATCAAACAAGACAAACAATATATAGTCAAGGGCGTAACGCTATGCTTATAGATAAATAATGAATAGAAGGGGATGCAAGTCGAAAATTGCACCCAATTATAAACGAAGACTAACTGCAGTACATCAAAGATGCACACAGCAAATATGACAAGACCATTCATTATTGTACAGTTCTCGTAAAATTCGGAAGGGTGGAATGGTATTGTATTGTAAATTTTAGGTAAATATTTCCAGAAGTCTATATATTTGCCCAATGATCGATCATCCCTAATACGCATTCAAAGAGCAAAAAAAAAACCAAAATCATCATTATGAATCCAATTTTCAAAAGAGTATCTGCCAACAAAAATGACAAAAATTAGCAATAACAAAAAAATAACGAAGACTCTAATAGGTTGGAGGGATTGGGTAATTTTCATGTTATTTTAGGAAATATCCTTTTTATCTTATACAAATGCCGTAGAAACCTAAGTCGGACCTTATTACCGTCTATCTAAGGCCTTTGGTAAAACGCCATTTATTTTTGACGCAGAAATAAATGACAAAGCTTTGTGTTAGAGATGGTATCAAAAGGAACCTTTATAACGCAAAGATCTAACATACGTCATCTCATACAGCCAAGCTGATGTACAATCCAAGCTAGTTTCGTATATCCTGGCGGTCCTAAATCAACTGGCTAGATACAACAAAGTAACTTTGTTGTGGGTGCCAGGTGATGAGTGTATTGAAGGTAACGAACTAGAAGACAAACTTACCAAAAGGGCTGCGAATTTTTTGTTTATTGGACTAGAACCCTTCTGTGGCCATTCAAATAGCCATCTAGGTCCATTAGAAAGTACTGGGAACGCGGAGTAATTCCCCGGACATGAATAACAATAAAAAAGTCATTGCCTTTTCTAAATAAAGCGCGGCAGAGGTCCTTAAACTCAACAAATCGGACCTAAGGCAACTCACTGATCATTGTCTTTTAAGATATTATCTTAATAAGATGGGTAAATCTGACACAACAATATGTCGTTTTTGTTCCGAAGAGGATGAAACGGCGGAGCACCTACTCTGCGATTGCAATGTCATTGCCTCCCAGACAGACCTTGGTTTGGTATTCTATGATCCCTACGATATTTCACGCCTACCAACCAATATGATATTGAGGTTCGCTATAAGCCTCAATATCACTATTATGAGTTAGGGTTATTTACCACAAAAGACCTTATTGGTCGAAGTGGTTTTGAGACTACACATATGTGCCTTGTGCTATCCCTCCTTTTATTATTATTATTATTATTATTATTATTATTATTCTTTTTTAAAAGTCATTTCTTGTAACATTTGCATTGAAGCGTAGTAAATTTCTTGCACCACGATCGTGTCGACAACTAAAGCGCACTTCGAACTCAAAACCGCTGCGTACTTGACACTAATGTCCCAGTGGCGCTAAATCAAAGTACCAATGTTATTCTCATTTGAAATTGAATAATTAAATACATAAATGATGACTTTATCTTTGAATAAAAACAGACGAAGACTAACCTGGATTACACCTTCGATTAAAACGTTAAAGAAAATTGACAAAAGTTAATTATTCAATGCTCGACAAAAGACAGAAAAGGTTAAAAAAAAACCATTGATAAAAAGTGGATCTGCTTCTTCATTATTAACTGTTCAAAGGTGATTGGGATTTTTTGTTTTCTTCAAAAATGTTAAGTAGAGCATCGCAGATTATTCAAGACATGAATTCTCAATGGTGACAGTTTCGGATGGAATTTAGAAAAAATAAAATAAAAAAATATTGTACTGGAAGATGTCCTATTGTGACCATTTGTAATGGGGTTCATAAGGATTCTTTTAATGCTGTGTGATGAGGTGATCTCAGAGATGACAGATAAAAAGAACAATAATCACTTCATGGTAACGGTATCTTGTGCACATATTCACATTTTCTCTCAAATTCGATTAGGAAAATTTCTTTCGAATCCCTTGTTTAATTGACGAATTATCGTCCTTACCACAGGTTATTTAATTAAAAAAAAACCTTTCTTTCATAGATTCGCGTAATAACAAATCACCCACCAGACAGCCCTTAACGATTATTAGTTGCTTTCGTGGATAACAATTTCCGAATGAAAATGAACTAAATTTGGCGATATTTTTCGAGGACAAACAATTTCTCTTGTTTTGAGCAGATGAACAAAGAAACTAAGCGTTGTAAAAAGTGATTCTAATCTTCAAATGGGGTCACAGCAGTAGTTAGGAAAATATGTATGCTCGTGAATAATATTTTATAAAAGTTTATTCATTTTCTTTCTGTTCGAATTCATCGTTAAACAATGTACTTGAACATGGAAAAAACTTTCCACATCATGATGGATTCTTCTACTTTCTTTAAGTTCAAAAGTTTAAAAAAAAATTGTCATAAGCACAGAGAAAGTTAGAGAGAGGGACAAGAAGGCGGTGAGGAGATAGTGAGAAATGAAAATGGTTAAATGTACTCGTAACAACAAAAATAATAAAGAAAAATATAACTTTGTGAAGGAGTATTTTTTGATGATGGCAGATCTTTTGCATTCACACACAGGCATGGACAGAGATACAGAGAATGGCAGAAAGGCTCTAATGTGAACATCAGAAGGACATACTCCACTTTTGAGGCCAACGATATGGTCGTCAGTATTGCGCGAAGCTATCAAAAAGCGTAAGAAATTTGCAGTCTTATTTTTTCGGTCAAAAATATCCAGTCAAAAATTGGATCCAAAATTGCCGATCGATATGTTCAGTCCAAATGGCGAAATAAAGTACTGCGCAATAGTAATCCTTTTCCGTTCATACATCGGTGAGATGGAGTTGTATTTTTAATGGTCAGGATTTAACGGGTGTTCCAAAATACTTTACTTAAATAAAGAGATTATGTGAGATAATAAAACTCTTCTGTACAGGAGGAGCGATGCGCTGAAGTCATACAAAGTCGAGGGGGGGGGGGGATGATGCGCGAGAAGGTTCCCACTATTGTGGATTGTAATGAATTCTCAAGCTCTAAACCACAGAGAATGCGAGAATCGTGACATTCGCCGATGATGTCGCTGTATTCGTGGTGGGAAAATCTATGGAAGAGGCAGAAAAGGTCATGCAGCGAGACTATGGTTTCTGTCTGTTGGTCTTCCGCTTGTATAAATTTAGACAGAGGCAAACCTCATCACAAGCAGACGATTTTAAGTTTCTCTCGAGACTATCGGTGAAGTATCTGGGGGTAATGATTGACGCGAAACTTCGCTTCCATATATATATGGTATCGATAGCAGTGGCACGCCTAATGTCGAAGCTACTTGGGGGTACCCTGATAGAGTAGTAGACTCTTGGCGAGCTTGACCAGGTCAATTCTGGTCTACGCCACACCGATTTGAGCAAATGCGCTATTTCGAAAGTTGTATTAGTCTACTTATAGGAGCTCGTTGATCACCACTTTTGTAGAAAGTTTTTTACAATTTTTTACGGTTTAATCACCAAACAACACTTAAAAATTGTTAAAACTTTGAACGAAAGTAGCCGCAGCCACGTTTCGAACAAAATTTTTTTTTTGATGGATATGCTAATTAGAAAAATTGTCTCTGAAAGAGAAATGGAGCTCTGAAAAAAAAACTCTGTATGCGCGAGTAGTGACTAACTGATGTGCATTTTTTCTAAAGGTGTCATTGGCTCGTATTTCTTTGAAATTGAAAAAGGAGAGACCGTTACCGTCAATTCTGAGCGCTATGTCCTAGTGATAACTGACATTTTTTTTGGTCTGACTTTGAAGATTTGAATCTTAGATCATGTGTGATTTTTTTTTCTCTATTACCTGAAAAGTTTTTCAGAAGGCATATTTTCGAGATTTACTGATTGACATGTATCTATTAGGATTACGCAAAAATTCGTATGTACGCAGACAATCTTCAAACTCAAAAGTATAAAAGAACCAAAATCCGTCAAGGAATTGCCGAATTACAGTCCTAAATGTGCAAAAAAAGTCAACAAAAATTTCCTCCAAATGCTCGGGTCCTGTAAAAATCCTTGAGGCAATGCCAAAGTCTAGGCAATATAATGAAATTTATCGATATCTAAATTTTTAACCCTATATTATATATAGTGAATCCCATACATAAATCCTTCTCCTCCTCATCTCCCTCTATCAAGTTCTATTCATGGTTTACACGATTTAAAGTTTGAAACAAAAAATATCAAATATAATCAGTGTACGAGGTCTGTTCAAAAAGTATCATGAATTTTGAATTTCCTGCTTGCTTGCATGTGTTTTGGCTCGTCTTCGATTTTTGCCCGTTCCAAAAAAAATTGATCAAAGAATCTGTTTCGGGAACAAGAAAAAGTCACAGGGGCCCAGATCTGAGGAATACGGTGGCTGCGGCAATATTAGTGTGTTGTTGTTGGACAAAAATTCGCGCACAAGCAACGATGCGTGAGCAGGGGCGTTATCATAGTGCAAAAGCCAATTTTTGTGCCTCCACAAATTCGGGCATTTCTGGCGGATTGCTTCGGGCAACTTGCGCATAACTTACAAATAATATTCCTTATTGACCGTTCTACCCTGTGGCAAGAACTCATGATGTACCACGCCCTTGCAATGGAAGAAAACTGTAAGCAAAACCTTCACATTCGACCGAACTTGGCGCGCTTTTTTCGGTCTTGGCTCGTGCGGCAGCTTCCATTGGGATGATTGAGCTTTGGTTTCCACGTCATAACCATAAACCCATGATTCGTCACGAGTTATGACCCTCTGGAGCAAATTTGGGTCGTCGTGGTCAGAGTCCAGCAGCTACTTAGCAATGTTAATGCGATACGAATTTCACGGCGACCCGTTTCACGCCAAAAATCATTAGTAAAAATCTAATGGCACGTGCCAATCGATATGTTTAAGTCCTCAGCAACTTCTCTAACGGTGATTCGACAATTGGCCAATACTATTTTCTTCACTTCATCAATGTTTTCGTCTGTTGTTGACGTGCGCGGGCGTTCGGCATGCTTTTCGTCTTTCACATCTTCTCGGCCCTCTGAGATTTTGTACCACCGATAAACGTTGCTTCAGTCTAAGGTAGCTTCACCATATGCCACAGTCAACATTCGAAATGCGTCCGCGCAATCAATTTGGTTTTTCATACAAAATTTGATCCAGATTCTTTGATCAATTTTTTGGAATGGGCAAAAATCGACAACGAGCCAAAACACATGCAAGCAAAGCAGCTGTCAAAAATTAACTGAACATTCAAAATGGCCGAACTTGTCGGCATAAGTGAGATATATGCGTACCAACATAACGCCACAAAAATCGAAAATCGAATATACATAACCCGCGGAAATTTGAACAGACCTCGATCTGGTATCTTCTAATTGTCCAAAAATGATCTTGAACATTTTATTGTAGTTGTCTGTCCTCAATATACTTTCATCATTTGTATCTTTTACTGCCTACTTTCATTCAACAAATAAAATTTAATTGTACAACAGTTTAAAAATCATGCAAAAAAAAAAAAAAGAATAGTTTAAGAAGCAAAAAACAAATTAACAATTTACTTGAATTCGAGCCTCGTTCAGTTTCGTTGTTCGGGCTAATTCTTCCCTACAATAGATGTCTGGATAGTGAGACTTTGCAAAAGCTGCTTCTAGTTCCGCAAGTTGTTCCTAAAATTATTGAACACAAAAAAAAAACAAATTATTAAGAAAATTTAAACTCATTTTATAAAAATTTATTAAGGCGTTAATTAATTTTCAGGAATTTTGTTCTTATTATCATTTTAATAATGAGAAAAGTGGATTTTTTTATAAAAGAAATTGTTCTTCAAATGAAAAACAACTGTTTTTTTTTTGGTCTTTTTATATTTAATTTAAATGTGCCTTTTTTTCAAAATTGAATATATTTTACCATATGCCCATACCTGTGTAAAAGTTGTCCTATGCCTACGTCTGGCTGGTGTCGGACAAGATGCTGTAGTTGGTGTGTGTCCAGCATGTTGAACTAAAGATGACACTCCACTTCCTGGCGATGTAACACCACCGGAAACCGATGAGAGTCCACTGTTTGATTCACCTGGTTTTAGCTTTTTAAATGCGCCTTCGGCTTCATTTAATAGAAATATACAAAAAAAATAATAAAATATATTAAAATTAATTAATAAACGATAAGAAATAATTTATTGGAAAGATTTTTTTACTAGTATTTATAGTCGAAAAGAAAATTTCAATTTCTTTTTCGATTAGGAAAAATACTTCAACTTTAATAAAGTTTTAAGAAAAGTTTATATTTTTCTAAACGATTTAAAGGATTTGAATACAAAATATTTAATATTGCATCCTTTCACCTATAATAAAATAAACTCTTATATACGATTACTGTCTATATAGTTTGTTTTGTTTGTTTTTTTTCATTTGATTTTAGTTATAAATAAATACAGTATGTTTTTTGGTTGGAATCTTTTCTTTTTCCATAAAAAAACACATTGTTTGAGTGCAAATTTTCTAAAAAAAAAAAAAAATAGAAAAATTATAAAATCGTCTACGACGAACTTTTATAAAAATACTTTTAAATTTTGTACTCATTAATTGAGGATATTTTCTTTGTTTTTCAGAAAATAATCGTCATTATTAGAAAGTTTGACATTTTTTCTTCAAGAAGTTGTTTTTACTAGAATATTTTTTTTCTATAGAGAATTTTTTACATTTTTTTTTAAAGTTTTTCTTGTTGATTCAAAAAAAAAAAAATTTCTTATGAGAAATTTTTTTAAGATAGTTTTTGTTGGTATTTTTTTTGTTTTCTTTTCGAAAAAAAATGTATTCTTTCTTTTTTTTAATTTTTAAAAAAGTAAATAAAAATAAAAAATTTCTTTTAAGAAAAACTTAAGAAAGAAAATTTTTATTTTTATTTACTTTTTAATTTTTAATTATTACACAGAAATTTTCTTAAAGATCAACTATTTTGACGAAAATCCATTAAAATTGGATTTTCTTTGGAAAAGTTTTTAATTTTTCAATTTTTTTTGTTTTTTGTGAATTTTACCACAGAAGTTTTAAATTTTTTTTCTATTCTATGTAATTTTTTTTCACAAAATATAATTTTTTTTATTTAATTGAAAAGCTGGGTTTTTTTTTGTAATTTTTTTATTATATTTACCGCTTTCAGAACTTTTGATGGGTCGCAGACCGGTGTTAAAAGAACAATCTTACCCGGCGACACTGTTTCGTGTCGACGTGATTTTAGGGATTTTTGCTTTTTTTTGTGTCTCGTTTTGCTAAATGATTTCCGAAAAAATAAACATGCAAGATACAACAGATTTATAATCATAAATTATAAATTATTTATTAATTCTTGCAGTACAACAGTATAGGGCTATGTATGGAATAGCATATCGGGGGTAAATATAAATGATGTCCATAGCTTTGCTGGCACATACGAACTGTTTTGTTGAAATTTTCCATGACCGTTTTGCCTCAATTTCCTCCTTCAAGACTTTAAAAAAAAAACCTGACAGAAATAAGTCTGTGGGTTTTTTTTTGAAGTCTTGAAGGCGCAAAATTGCATGATCTGGGCGACCAATTTTAATTACCAAAACGGGAAATTACACAACCAGGAAATGACTCAACCAGTAATTGAATTGTTTCTCGGGCTGTATGGGCATGTGGTAACGTTTTGTTGAAACCACAAGTCGTACATATTCACATCTTATAATTTAGGCACAAAAAAACTGGATTACCATAAATAGGAAATTTAGATAGACTTTTATTATACTACCGAACTATTCTATTTGCTATTATAGTTTTTCATTAATTAAAAATTATAACGAAATTATATTACACCTTAAACAAATTGTTAAAAATTATAATTAAATATTATTACAGAGTTTTAATTATAATATAACCAGTCGTGTTGTATATTTATAATGAGCCGTTGTTTTTTGTTCTCTAATGAACCATTTATTTTCACTAAAATTTATTTGATATTATATAAAAATAGTTTTAAATCTTTATTTTTTATATTATAATAATAAATTTTATTTTAATTTAGTTCGTTTAAAGAGTGAATTTTTCCCTACTATCAGATTGATATTGTTAAGAAACAAACTTTACTACGGCACCAAAAGTACATATTGAACAGATTTGTCTCTTAATTAACCATTGGATGCATGGTATTATCATTGCATAAGAGTTACCGAGTAAATTAAGAAACAAGACAAACATTCCCCGTCACTTGCCGGTGGAGTTTCCCATTTTTAATGTCGGACACAATAATCAGTGTCTGTTTTGTTATTAATAAATTTATTTAGAATTAATTTTATATAGAATTAAAAAAAATGAATCTAAATAATTAAGTAAGATTATTTTTAAATGTAATGAAAATTGTGGCGTAGTTGTGTTGTATTTTTTTTTTTTTTGAACAATTAAGTTTTTAGGTTTGGTAATTTTTTGGCCGCCATTTTGATTTTGTTTGGCCGCCATTTTGATTTGTCTGTTGGCATTTGACAGTCGTAGAGAGGTGATCGATAATAATGTATTATGGAGCATCAATCCCATCTAACGTCGCAATAATGTATTAAAATTATTAAAACATTTTATTTAAATAATTGTTCAATTATGAATACGCGGAGAAAATTACGCAGCTTTTTTGTGTGTTAATCAATCATATGCCGAGCTAGTCAACCATTCAGCGTATAATGAATAATTTTGAAAATATGCATATATGTTACTGGGAGATAAAGCGAAGACTGAGCGACAATTAAAAGCCAATGTACACCTGAAAAGATTGTTACTGAATGTTCGGGTACCTCTCATCGACGTTGTGCACAAGAATTGGGAATATCTCCATCATGTTTGTTAAAAAATCTCAAAACAGATTTGCTTTTTTACCGAGTAGAAAATTCAATTGACAAAACTACTATAGCGAGACTGAAGTGGTCGGGTTATACAGCTCTCTATAAAAACCACCATTTTTGGCAAAAAAAAAACCATTATGAGAGATGAAGCACACTTCCACTTGGCTGGCTTTGTTAATTAACAGAATAGCTACTTTTGAGGCACTAAAAACCCTCAACTGTAACACCAAAGACCACTACACCCTCGTAGAGTAACTGTAAGGGCTATATTTCTTTTTTTCAGGATGCTGGAAGTAATGCTGTAACAGTTTCTGGTGACCACTATCGGGACATGTTGGAAAACTTTCTTCGGCCCGAATTGGATCAGTTAGGCTTACAGAATATTCCACACAGTTCGTGCCACAATGCAAATTTCAAGAGAACTTTTTCCCGGCCCAATAATGTCAAAAAGTGTTGATATCGACTGGAACCCTCCCGATTTCTTCGTATGAGAGTACTTAAAGGAAAAGGTATACACTAACAAACTATCCACAATCTCGATGCTTAAGGAAAACATTCGAAACGAAATTGCCAAAAGTCTGCGAAAATTTTATGAAGACACCAAAAGTCTGCGAAAATTTTATGAAAAATGTCGCATTTGCGACGGTGCCAGAAATGGGCATTTTTGATAAAATCTAAGAAAATAATTGAAATAAAATTGTTTTTCTCTAATTAATAAAAATGGATTTCTTAAAAAAAAAAACATGGCTAAAATTAAAAAAATAAAATATAACCGCCGGTTAAATGTGATTTGATTTAGTTTTGATTTTTAATTTAATTACTTTTAACTGTTATTATTCATTTTTTATGAATTCACACATTTTTAACTCATTATAGAAATAATCGAGAAAAGATATTAAACAAAATCAAAAGTTCCGTCGGAATTTTGTACTGATTATTAATTACCGAGAGCATTGCTCCTAGTTCTCTGACTGCGTTAATATTACTTTTTTTTTATTATAAATTTTTCTTATTCATACAATTATAGAAAAACAGAAAAAAAACCTTCCAGATAGTGGTGGTTTTTAGTTCATTTTTATTAAGTAGAAAAAATTTCGATATATAACACTATTTATTTATAAAAGAAATAAATCACAATAATTAGTAAATATTTTTAATTAATAGTTTATGGTTTTATTAATGGTATTTCTTTTATTGGTATAATTATTTATGTAAAACTTGTCCAGATGGAACACTATTGATATATTATTAACTGTTTAGAATGAAATCAAAATTATATATTTTCTAATTTCACATTCAAATTATATTTATGATATTAGTTTAAAACACAACACAATATTTTTAACAAAAAATATACTCTTCCGGCGTTCATATTATATTCAATATTTTAAACAATTTAAATATTATTTGCACTTAAAAATATATTGTCCTATTATCGTTTATTATATACGTATGAGACGATTACATAATTAATCACATAAATTGCGAAAGTATTGTATTTTATTTATTTTTATTTAGTATTAGTTATATTTTGGTAGAATTTTTAACTTTTTTCAATAGTTAATTTTCCATGTCTTTCTTGTTTTATTATCATGGAAAAGAAAAACTAGTTAAAAATATCTGCTTCTTTTTTTTAAATAATTTTTTTTTTAATTTTTTTAATAATTTATTACATATGATAAAAATAAACAAAAATCAAAAAATTTAGCATAGCAAAAAAAAAGTCCAAAAAATTTGCAAATAATTCAGAAAATTACACATTTGTAAGGCAGAGTAATTGTTGAAACAAAAATTTTCAACATTTGTACAGGTTTATATTGAAATTAGTTATTCTCAAAGATGGGGATAGGATAAGTAATCTTGAGGTGGAGGTGGAACCTTCAACTGTGGTGTTCGCTTTCATACATATATTATTACAATAAATTTAATAATAATAAACACGAAATAAAAAATTCGATATTTATTATTTATTAGCCCTTTTTACTGTTGTTTAAATTTTTAATAGGAATTTAAAAAATTTTTTTTTTTAAATGTTTGTTTTGTAAATTAAATAAAGACAAACTAAGACAAGTTCTAAAATAAAACAAAAGTGGATATTCCCCCTTTTTAATTACGTAATCTTATTTATATAGAGATTGTTACGGCTAATTGCCAAATTAAATGATAAGAAAAATCAAATCATTTTTATCCATAATTTATTTCGTTTGGTTTTGGTCTGCATTAATATTATTTAGTCTGAAATGTGAATAAATTACCGATTTTTCATGAAATTTTTTTAACTACATTTATTTACTTATGCCAACCCTGCACTATTATATTATTAACAGCCACTCTCTATCTATCTCACCGTCTCCAAAAATTTTTCTTATTAACTCTGTTTCATTTTCATTCATTCTTACTAATTTTCACCATTGACAAATTTTGTGCAAGACTTATCTCCACTTTTCCACCATAGCACTTGATGTATGGTGAAAAAGTCTACGTTTAAAGAGAGAGAAACCTTATTTTTTATTTTTATTTTCATATTTTTTACCTGACAAAAAATTATATATAATATAATATACGAGGTCTGTTGAAAAAGTATCGTAAATTTTGAATTTCCGCGGCTTACGTACGAGTATATTCGATTTTTGATATTTTTTTTGTGGCGTTATGTCGGTACTCATGTCTCTCACTTATGCCGACAAGTTCGGCCATTTTAATTGTTCAGTTAATTTTTGACATCTTGCTTTGCTTGCACGTGTTTTGGCTCGTCTTTGATTTTTGCCCATTCCAAAAAATGGATCAAGGAATCTGTTTCGGGAACAAGAAAAAGTCACAGGGGGGCCAGATCTGAGGAATACGGTGGCTGCGGCATTATTAGTGTGTTGTTTTTGGTCAAAAATTCATGGGTCAAAAGCCAATTTTGGTTCCTCCACAAATCCAGGCGTTCTTGGCGGATTGCTTCGTGCAACTTGCGCATAACTTGCAGGTAATATTCTTCATTGACCGTTCTACCCTGTGGCAAGAACTCATGATGCACCACACTCCTGTAATCGAAGAAAACTGTAAGCAAAACCTTCCCATTCGACCGAACTTAACGCTTTTTTCGGTTTTGACTCGTGCGGCAGCTTCCATTAGGATGATTCGTCACCAGTTATGACCCTCTGAAACAAATTGGGGTCGTCGCGGATAGAGTCCAACAGCTCCTTAGCACTCTTGATGCGATGCTGTTTTTGGCCGAAAATGGGCAAAATTATCATACGTGTATATGGGGCTCTTAAGATCCACAACTGACTGTGGAGATGACATTGTGACTATCTGGTGTGGATTTTATTCTGAACGTGTCACTGCTCTGTATTTCTTTGAAAATTGAAGAAAATTAGGCGATATGGCCTTAAAATAAATTAGGCGACATTTGCTACGAATTTTAAACTTTTTATCTGGATCATATGTGGTTTCAACAAAACGACGCTACAAGCTACTTAATACAACAAATTTTGGCTTTATTGCACGAACAATTCCCACGGTACGTATTTTCGAGATTTGCTGCTGTCAATTGTCTTCCAAAAAATCGTGTGATTTATTTTATAAAGAATATAGTTATGAAGACAATTGTCAAACTTCAAACTTTAGAGCATTTAAAAAACCAACATCCGTTAAGAAATTTACTAATTACAGCAAAAATGATATGACTATATCTACGCACGATGCCAAAGCTCTAGCATTAAAATTAAATTGGAATTTAAAGTGTCTTTTATGAAGTTTCACCTTCCGAAGCGGAATTTGGATAAATCCGTACTATCTCTGTTTGGAAGTTTATAGCAATTAAACGTTATCTAACGGAAAATAACAGAAGAATAACAAAAGAAAATATTTCTTTTTAATTAATGAAAAATGACATTAAAAACAAAACAAAATAGAGCAAAACGCTTGAACCTTATTGGTATTGGTCATTTTGTTAACATAATTATAGCAAAAAGAAAGAGTTATACGAGTTACAATTATCAAATTCGATAGGAAACAATCAATTAAATAAAACCTTATAGTTGTTGGTAACTGACAATTACAGAGAAAAACTGAAACTTTCTCAACATTAAAGACATAATTGATTTTTGTTTAAAAAGTCTTTCATTGAGGTCGCAAAATGGTCTCATGGTCGTGACGCTACAGAATGGCCTCAAGATCTTGTCTCAGAGCAAATCAATTTGGAATTTTTTTTGTTTGCATGTTAATATTATTTGAAGATTTTTAAAACAATTTTATTATTAATAAATTTTTTCGCATAACATATTTCGACACTTTAACAGACGGCGCTAAAGACGGTAAATAGAAATTAAATGAGCAAGATTTACGGATCTACCAAAGTAACGCGTTTTGAATGTAAACGTAAGTCAGTATAGAATAGAGTGTGCTGTCATCTAGGCGGTGGCCAGAGAGATGATTTCCAGAAGCTTTTTGTTAATTGTTGCCCATCACTAAATTGGCTATCTTCATTGATCTGACCACATGACAAGTGGTTCTTATGGTGCTATTAAACGGTCAGTCAACGTGAGGTCACGAATAAAATTATTGTAACTGACGAAAAGTCAAGACATAACTTTTTTATTTTTTCATTTTTTTTTTCTGCAGTTTATAAAGAATTTTATAATATTTTCATACTCAGTGCAAGAACGTGTAAAAATTGTTGAAGATAAGAGTGAGCATCCCACACATCTCTAGGCCGGTATACCGGACCATGTTAGAAATTTTTTTACGCCTGCCATTTCAGAATAATCCTGGCCTATGGTTCCAGCAAGATGGAGCTACAGCTCATACCGCGAGAGCGACAATGACGATTCTTCGAGAACTTTTCAATAACCGAATAATTGCAAAAAATGCAGGTTTCGCTTGACCACCTCCTCGTTCGCCAGATTTGACGGCCTCTGCTTTTTTTTTGTGGGGTTTCTTGATGTAGCGGGTTTCCATGAACAAATCATAAAAGATTCGGTAACTAAACCAGAATATTCGAACATAAATTTGAAGTCAGAAACGTTGCTCACCGTAACAAGAAAATGGAGTTCATTTAGGAGATATTATTTTTCACCCTAAATTTAAGAAAATTTAATAAATAACCCTTTCCCTTAAAAGAAAAACAAATAGAAACATTTAAAAATACAAAAGTTATGCACATTTTAAATCAGTTAGTCCAAGTTGGCCCACTCTGTATTAGACCAAGTACCAAAGTGGCTTACAATGGTTGACACAAAAATCAGTCTATTCGACGGTCAGCGAGCTTTTAATTGCTTCAGTGGCTGACAACTTCAACTTTTTGGCAAACATTTTATGGCTATGAAAGGGTTAGCCAAATTTAGAATGGATTCTGACACAATTTTGACATCACGTTGGCTGATGTCTTCCAATCTGGCTGACCATCTAATAGCACCTTTACGCAGTTGAATTTTACAAATATAATTTGTTATAGGGCCTTAAAAAATGCTGCTATCATTGGAGACTATAATTTGAATTTACAACTAACTACTATGCCCAGATATTGCCACTTAGCCCTAATTACACTGTATTATTCCCAATCAATTTAAAATGCAAACTATAAAATACAGATCATATGATAAAATTAGTTTAGAAAACGAGACAATTAACACTAAATAGATAGCTTCTATTTCATTATATATTAATAAGACTATATACAGATGATAAACGATGCATTAGATACTCGTACATTATACAAATGAGCAACCAATCAATACAAATGGTCACTTAAATTTGTGTATACCAGGTGTATAATCTTAAATCCGCTGTTTGGTCATAGATGGCGTGAGCGTATTAAGCTAGCATGAGCACGCCAAAATTTTTTTTTTATGAGTTCGACATTTGTCAACATTAATCAGTGCATATTGTCAACAAATTCGTGCAACAACATACATTTTTCCTTTGGTAATCATGTCTACTTTTCTGCCAGAAAAAGAGCATATGCGGGAAGCTCTACTTTTCTGCTTCAATTTGAAGAAATCGGCTGCCGAATCGCATCGAATGCTTATGGAGGCCTATGGTAACAGTGCTTTATCGGAAACAACATGCCGAGATTGGTTTCGTCAGTTCAAAGACGGTAATTTTGACTTGTGGGACAAGAAGTGTGAAAATCAGCCTAGGAAGGTTGATGACCATCAATTGCAGGCTCTTTTGGAAGAAGATGATACCCAATCGCAAAAAATGCTCGTGGAGCAATTGTGTGTTACTCAACCAGCCATTTCCATACGTCTGCGTGCCATGGGAAAGATTGAAAAGATCGGAAAATGGGTGCCGCATGAATTGAACGATAGGCAGATGGAGCGACGCCAAAACACATGCGAAATCTTGCATCGAATTGTGACAGGCGATAAAAAAGGATATATTTCGAGAATCCTAAACGCAAGAAATCGTGGGTTGATCCCGGCTAACCATTAACATCTTCGCCAAGACCAAATCGCTTCGGACGGAAGGCGATGCTGTACGTTTGGTGAGATCAACAGGATATCGTCTACTATGAGATGTTGAAATCTGGTGAAACTGTAACTGTCAATGCCCACCGCTACCACCAACAACTAATCAAATTGCACCGTGCTGCTCTGCGTGAAAAAAGGACGGATTATCAACGACATGATAAGCTGATTTTCCTCCACGACAACGCACCATCGCACACGTGAAAAATGTTCCGAAACTACTTGGAGACACTCAAGTGGGAGGTGCTACCCCACCCCGCTTATTCAACAGACCAGGCCCCTTCCTACTAGCACCTGTTTTCGACGATGGGCCACGCGCT
The DNA here is from genome assembly GCA_958298945.1 of Atherix ibis. NCBI lineage: Eukaryota > Metazoa > Arthropoda > Insecta > Diptera > Athericidae > Atherix > Atherix ibis. The sequence goes on from OY282610.1 coordinate 8,723,517, forward strand.
CGCTGAGCAGCACTTCGATTCTTACGAAGACGTCCGAAAATGGCTTGATTTGTGGTTTGCCTCGAAAGAGAAGGAATTTTTTTGGCGTGGTATCCACAAATTGCCCGAGAGATGGGAAAAGTACTTTGAATAAATTGTTTTTGCTTTCTATGAAAAAAATGTGTTTTTTTGACTAAAAACAGTGGATTTAAGATTATATTGTACACCTGGTATATATAATTTTCTGTTCGAACACGTTAACAGTACAAAACAGATAAGAAAAATTTTGTTAATTGATAATTTTTTAAGTACCTAAAAAGTTAATTGATAATTTTTTAAGTCTTGTCAATTATATAAAAATTAATATTTTAAGTATTAATTTTTATATAATTGACAAGACACTTCGACATCTGGGAATTCAGATAGACGCCAAGTTGGACTTTGGCGAACATCTGATAATGGTGGCTGAAAAAGCAAGCCATATTATGAATGCCTTATCAAGGATCATGCTTAAGCATGGAGAGCCCAGACGCAGCCGACGCAGACTTCTGTCCACAATTGTCAGTTTTATGATAATCTAAGCAGCTCCTATTTGGACAGAAGCTATATGGGTAATTCTCTTCCAGTCTTGAGAGCATTCCATACTGTCTCATATGACTACCGCTAATATACCAGCAATGGAACTTTGACGGATGAGCGAGCCAGAATCTATCATCGAAGACAGAAGGACACATTAAACCCGTCAGTCGGGAGAAAAAAAAATGACGCAATGAGAAACTGGGATTTATCGATTAAAAACAAATTTTTGCATCATCTCAATCTTGACATAGCCACTTGGAAAAAAAAGAGACTCTGGAGAAGTGGACCAGTATATGGCCCAACTTCTGATATGGCATGGATGCTTCAGGGCTTTAAACTGGCCGTTGATACGACATGCCCCAATTGTCGAGGGAGATAGAAAATGCAACAAATAATCGGTGGACAACTGTCCAAGAAGGACATCATTATACAATGACGTATACGAGCCTGTTATTCCATTAGCTGCAAAAGACTGGGCGTTCTCTCATCCAACTGTTCAGGATGACATTGCAGGCTTCGAGTGCCGTCGTAAGGAAAGGAAGCCAGGGTGCAGCCTAATTGGGATAATAGGCCCATGAAGTAATATGTGAGTATGCTCCAATGGGGAGCCATATTTCATGAGTGAAAATCCTACACACTGTACGAATCAAGATTTTCTTCGATCGACGGTAAAAAAAAAAAAATAGTCGGCAGTAGAATTTACTCACATAAATTACAAAAAAAAAAATCCTTTCAACTTAAATTGAATAATCCTAATAATCTACAAAATTGAATAAAATTCAAAATAGTGACACACTACGGACAACATAGACGTTACTACCTACCTTCATTCATCATTATTGATCTGTCATCCGAACGAATAAGAGAACCCAAAATAATTTCATACAATTTTGGTCTACTTAAATTTTAAACACCGAAAAAAAGGTGTCAAAGAGCCAATAACCAACAAACGTTAACTGAAAATTTATGTCTTCTCTGCAATTAAAGCGTATACGAAGAAATTAACAACACAAATCCCCCTCCCCCAACCAACATGAATATGCAGTGAGGGATAATTTATGCAAATTACTTACTAAATGACCAACGGAATCATCCCTAAATTCGGTACTGGCAATTTTACCAACGAAAACTGTACAAGATAAGAAATAGAGTCATTCGATGTCGGTACATACATAATATGGTGATTATGATAAATAAAGGTGGATACAGAAGGAATTAAATACACCAACAACTGTAATCAACGCAGGGAGGTAGTAGGTGTACAAACATATATATACAGTCGTCGTTAGTTGGCAATAGGTAAGAAGAGACGTAATGGCGACCATCGGTATCCCTATATGTGGGCATTTGTTGTGTTATCTTACAAATGATAAATGATAAATAAACAGGGATGCTCTAGAACGTATGAGAAACAAGAATAAATTATGGATCTTCGAGATTCGAGATGAATTCATTGTAGTGTCCTTTCTAGACTGACAAGTTGTATAATCATCACCTTTTTGGGAGTATTTCCATATCAAATTATGACCGCGTATATTAATTACAAAAACAGGAAGCTTGTGATCCCGCCGTTCAAATCTGGGGTGCAATGCAATGTCAACAAGAAATTTGGAATTCCTTGTCAATGAGAGCTTATACATAATGAACGGTATAAAAGGGCAATTTGCGGAGGTAAATCAAGGGCAAGTAATATTCTCCATTGACATCATTACCATAGCGTGACATAATTAAAAGTGAAAGGCGAATAATATTCTCTCATTACCTGGATGGATGAGATGGACTAGGATGTGTACTGGATGATGGACGGATGATGTTGGATTTTCAAATGCAAATTTAAGATTTCATTAACGTAATCAGTTAAAGATCGTCGAATTAGTTAGTATAATTAATTCTTTTACTATAAAGTCTGAATACTAAAATACCGTTAAACCGGTTTCATTTAAGGTGAGAAGATGGAATGGCAACGCATATACGATTTTTGTAAAAGGTAAGTACCTGTTTGGTGTAGGGGTAAGAGTAGTCCGTTTGCCTGTTTCGGTGGCGCCTGGATAGGATCGAATAATAATAAAAGATTTATGGATTTTCCATGCGTATAAGCTGTCTAGCCAACGGTGATTAGTGGTCAATCGAGAAAATCTAGCTGTCAATGCCGCAAACGGACAACGAATGGCCAATTGCGAATAACAACATTAAAATCTGTCGGCTATTTGTCAATATAATGAACATCCGAACAGAATTGATTTCCTTCCATTTGTATGGCTCCGAAAGAGTTTAAATCCTTTTTCATTTGATTGTTCTGTGGTTGTTGCAATTGCCCGTTAAATTCACTAAAGATGTAGTGAGCAGCTATATGAATAGGGGGATTTAGATCATGAATAAGGAAACGATCGAATTGAATATAAAAGAAAGTGAAAATGATTTGGAATCGGAAGAAAGGATTTTGTTTTTTTTTTTAATAGAAAAGCCCTGGTGCCGACCACACCAATTTTAAGGATTATCGTTCACCTGGCGTTGGCTAATAATAAAAATGACTCGTGGCGATAACCACCAACTCAGTCAAGATGTTTTTTTTTCTTTTTTATAGATAAAATAAGCTGGTCAATTTTTAAATTATATTCAGAAAATACAAGAAAGAAAATGAGTAAATGGACAGAATAATAATGAACACAATGGAATAAAGAGGATTTTCAAAGAGAAAGTATCTAAACAGCAATAATCTGAATAATATTGTCATTCGAATTTAGCAAATGCAATAATGAGTTTTGTAAATACACATTCTGGTCAACACAGAAATATTTTAGAAGCTACCAAAAAAAAAAAAAAAAAAAATTGTAAATTTTATATAGAATCTTTTGAATACAGGCACGCAACTGATCTGAACAACTTTCTGTATTAAGTCAAGTTTAAGAAATCAGTAACTAAATTTACTGGATAACTTCAGTTAAGTATTGTTCTTCTCTTCACTTTGGAAGTTTTTCAACATCCAACAAATATGTGTAGGTAGTAACTTCCTACTCATTTTAACAAAAATATTTGAAAAATTAATCTTCAATGTGATTTCTCAGCAGCTGTTTGTATTCCGAACTGAGCATTCCACTATCCTCCAGCATTGTCGCCATATAGCTTATTTCTTAATATTTTTCTCCCTATTTCAATATCCTAAAATCCAATCTCTTAGTTAGATATGTCCACGTAGCTATTTCGAAATATAGAGTATTCTGACATACAACCTTTCATCGCCGGTGCGCCTCATGGTTGCATTTACACCCACCATTTTCCTTGTCATGATGATAGCCTTATCTTTCCATAGGCACCACTATTTTCCAAAAGCAGAGCAGCAATGGCAGTAATATTCCACAATAATCGACAAATGGTTAACCTATAGGATGGTCCATCTAGCGGTTGCATTTTGAACTAATATTTATTTGAAGTACTAGAGAGTGTTAAATGTCAACACGAATTGACAGATTGTTAGTTGAAAGTCAGAATTTTACGAAATGGTAATCCACACGCTTGAAGAAAAATGGGAAATATTGAGAACTTACTTCCAAAGTGGTGAGTCTTCAACCCAAACTGTGAGAAATTTAAAAAAAAAAATGAGTAAAGATCGAATACCATCACGTGAATTTGTGGGCAAATTCGTGAAGCGAGTTCGCGAAACTGGTTTGTTGGTTGCCAAAGCAACTTGTTCCCCCTTTAATACAGTGCGTACGACCGAGAATATTGCCGCCGTTGCTGAAAATGTCAGTGATCATCCATCAACATCAACTCGTCACCGTTCTCAGGAATTGAACATTTCTCGCACTTCTCTGTTGAGAATTTTGCACAAAGACCTCGGTATGAAAGCTTACAAAGATCAATCGGCCAAAGATGAGCATTTTTACCTAAAAATCATCTTTTCGGATGAGGCCCATTTCCACCTCGGTGGGTATGTCAACAAACAAAATTGTCTCAATTGGGGCTCAGAAAATCCATACGTCACCATGGAAAAGCCTATGCATCCACAACGAGTCACGGTTTGGTGCGGATTTCGAAAACGATGAAGGAGCCTCCGTTACGGTCAATGGTGAGCGCTATCGTGCCATGCTCAACGAATTTTTGTGCTCCAAAAGTTAAAGAGAATGGCATGGACGACATTTGATTTCAACAGGACGGAGACACTTGTCACACAGCCAAACGTAACAATCCAACTTTTGGGCCCTGCTTTCGAAAATCGAATAATTCTTATGTCAATTGGCCGCCACGGAGCTGTGATTTGAGCCCGTTGGATTATTTTCTGTGGGGAGCCGTTAAAGATAAATGTTACGTAAGCCATCCTGAGAGAATTGACGCCTTGAAACACAAAATCAAAGTTGCCATTGAAGAAATACAGGCCCGGACAATCGAAAATGTACTGAAAAATTGGGTCGAGCGAATGGGGTACTGTAAGGCCAGCCGTGGCAGTCATTTAAATGATGTTGTATTTCATTCTTAAATTTCATGTTTCAATCTTTTTAATAAAACCGGAAATTTGAAAAAAACACACTTGTTTTTTTTATTTACTTTTTAAAATGGAACTTCTAAATGGTCCACCCTGTAGAATACCTTACATAAAAAAAACATAAATAAAAATGTATGAACATAACGAACGATACAAACAATTGCTTCGACACCTAGACAGTAGGTAGTCAAGCCAATGTGAATAAACGAACTCGAACTTTAGGGGCCAACTAAATTAAACATTCCAATTCTAAACACTGCAATCCAGAAAAAAAGTTACCTGTTCACCCTAACCTCGTTTGATCGACGTTTAAATTGTCAAAAGTATGGAGATTTTTTTAAAATTGTAAAACTTTCTTCAGCAAACATCGAAGAGCGTTTTCCCCTACGAGTCTTTCATGTCCTTGTATCTGCCCTTAAAATGTTTGTTCATTACAAATTTTCTGTAATTGTTAATGACATTTAAAATTTAAAAAAAATACTAAATATTAAATTGACATTTGGCTTTTATTACAAAAACAATGCAATAAAATGTACGAAATAAACCAAGCTTAACAGGTACAGCAGTGACGGTAACATTTCTTTGGGGGCTTTTTGATTATCGTTTATATACAATCGAAAACAAAAGTTTGCAATTCAACAATTTGGCAACGCTGCGGATACCCCTTTCACAAAGCTTGCTTGTACGCTTGTCTTTTCTAGACGTGCAGCAAAAATTTCAGGCTCAACTAATAACTACGCGACCCTACAGAGCGCCATCGTGTAACGCACTACAAAAACACGTTGTATTTTTGTAGTGAGTTACACGAATGTAATACCAAAATGTGAAGACATTAAAGTTTGTGTTAAGCTTTTTGAATCGGCAGGTTTGACTTACAAAAAGGTGAAAAGAGACTTTCGGGAAACAATTCGTATCAGAAGCATTTTCGGAGGGCCGACAAGCTGTGGAAGACGAATGAAAATTTAAAACAAATGAAGTCTCCTGGAAAGGTAGACCATCGATTAAAATTGAAGCTCTTTGAAAGGCTCAGAAAAATGGTTACCCGCGTCAGATCGACATTTCCGGAGGGCCAAAAAGTAATAGAAGACGAATCTCGCGCGGAAAGAACTTCAACATCGATTACCGGTATTAAGTTATCCTTCGAAGTCGAAGACAAACTGTGACGCAAATTTTTTATGAAGAAGTCTTTGAGAAGCTCAGAAAAATGGTTCTTTGTTCTAGATCGGACATTGCAGACTCTTGGATAGTCCACCATTAGAAAAAGAAGTACAACCGGAGATCTGAATGCCATTCTATTTGGAATAGAAACAATGCCTCTGCCTAAATATAGCAGACCATAAAAGATATATTAAAAAGGAATAATATTAATTTAAAAACAAATAGAATAAAATTGTCGTATTCGTACGTACGCATCATTCTGCAATTGGGAATGGGTGTATTGATGTGCCCGTCAAATGATTAAAGAGGTGGTGGTTCTGCATAACGCCAGTAGAGGGTAAAATGTTTTCGAATTTGAAAACGTGTTCGAAATAAATTGCGTTTAAGTTTAATGAGCACGCACGCTGCTGTATTTAATTATGAATGAAAAATATTCTTTTTAATTTTAATTAGATATATTGTGATATTATTAGAAAATATCTAAAGAATTTTTTTAAATAATATATTATTCATCGATTTTATTCAGAATTGTTTATAGATATACATTATGAAAAGTAATATGTTCGAAAAATGCACTACGACGACGTGGAGTGAGTGGTTTAGCAAAATGACTATGGAGGCGAAAAGTGTTAGTTACAGCGTCTCCAACTATCCTTTATCTATGTGTATGCCCGTTTATATTAAATTTGAAAGCGGATACAGACGAACTTATGCGCATATACTTGTGTGTCAATAAGAAAAGGCAGACTCGTTAATTCTTAAAGTTTCAATAAAATTTCCAATCAATAACACTAAATGAAGCCTAATTCAATGGACAAGCACATGCCTACAATTTTTGGTTTATTCCATCTAAACTTGGCAAAAATAAATAACTAAGAACAGAACAGCATGAATTCAAATTGATTATTATTATCGTCGCGCAACAAGAAAACCCCTCTCAACATTGTTAAAATTTTTACAATTTGATGAAGGGAAAAAAAATTTCAAATTGTCAGCAGTTCTGTGCAAATTGTTTTGTCTTTTTCTATGTGACAGGCAGTATTGTTGAAATCGAAATGATAATCAACATGAATAAAAAAATTTTAATTTTGTTTGCTCGGTACCACTGTCGGCGGACATAGTTCTAGTCATTTTTTTGGTTACCATTGCAAGATTCTAAAAAGTTTCTACTAGAAAAGTAAATATAAAATCTCAGTTCTGCTTTAAGTCAATCACGCATGTTTACTGAAAAGAACGTAATTTGAAGTCACCAAAGAACCTCATGGCCGCCAACGTTAAAAGTGGCTTCTTAGGAGCATTTCAAAGAGCTTTCACAAAAAAAATGTGTGACAATATAAAAATGGGTTCGACGGGCACCGCATTGGATAATGTGTATTTTTGCTATTGTAAATTTTTATTTTTTTTTGAAGGGGAGTGTCGGGTGAGGGGAGAACTAGGAGTACTGTCGATTGCACAACAAAAAATTTACTGCCAAAAATCACTACTGAATTCGGTTGGCAAAAATTTTACAAGAAAAAATAAAATATAAAAAATTTGCTCTTAAAAAAAGTCGGATTTTTTTTTTATAAAACCATTTTTGTAAGGATCATCATGAAAATTAAAAATTTAAATTTTTTTAAATCATGAAACTAAAAAATTATTCTCCTACTTCATGATAATTTGAGGTTCGATTTAATTTCCATCTTGAGAACAAATTTGATGAGATATTTGTCTCCTTACAAAATTTATTCTCATGATGAAGATTAAATCGAAGAACCGGAGCAGTTCAATTGGAGTCAGTACAAAAATATAAAAAATTTCCGCTTCTAGGACCAGCGAATTTAATCGGATTGAACTTTCAATTCTAAATTATAAATTGAATATCGTCAACAGTGTTTCCTTTGTATTTGGAATAAAATTGACTGGATTTTTTAAATACGAAGTCTGTTCAAAAATATTGCGAATTTTGAGTTACGTATATACGATTTTTTGTGGCGTTATGTTGGTACTAATGCCTCTCACTTATGCCGACAAGTTCGGCCATTTTGAATGTTCAGTTATTTTTTGACAGCTGCTTTGCTTGCACGTGTTTTGGCTCGCCATGAAATTTTTTTACTAATCGTTCGTTTTTAATAGCAACAACACCTATTCTCCGATTTCACTTTTGCACAGTTTTTAAAATAACAATTTAAAAAAAATCCTGTAGACATTTTTTTAAAATTCAGTTCGCTTGGTAACACTGACGCACCCATAACTAGAAAATTTTAACTTTCAAAAAGAAAAGAAATTATTATTTGTTTAGAAAGCAAAATAAAAATGTTTAATCGTCTACGTAATCGAGAGAGTATCATTAGTTTAAAAACTAAATTTTATTCGGCGAATGAAGGCCTACCTCAATAAGAACACTAAGAAAAAATGTAGTCGCTGGATCTAGTACGAGTATGAGCACAGCTTCATATGTAAGAGATTTTGAAGACACAGCGTGAAAGCGGATTCCAATTGATATCAATACAATCACAAATAATTATTTCCGGTAATTCCTCCACTCGTGACCAGGTCATCCAACGCTGACAAGTTCTGGTTATTTTTGAAAAAATGCTCATTTAGGTAAAGCTCATAAATCAGCAAATGGTCATAAAGCAGCGATAAGTCGTATAACAGTTCTTTTCTGCAGGAACACTTCACTTCAAATGGTTATATAATGACCCCATTGAAAGAATAAACATCAACAACCTTCTCGGTTATTGAAAGGCCCATAAAAAAGAAAAGTTGAGTTACTGCCACACTTTTCAATGCATGATTAAAGTACGAGGGTAGTTCCAGATGATACCGCGTTGTTTAGCATTGACATTAATAGTATACGATCTCAGAAAATTTGTAAACATGGCAAAATTGCTCATTTATGTTTTCATTTCAAAAGTGTTAAAGTCCAACCAATATCAAAGATGAAGTAGCTTTTACTCTGGGGGAGTATGAGCCTGCTCTTTCGTTTACAACAATAAAATATTGCGTAGCACAATTTAAACGAGACCGTACGAGCGGTGGATGCCCAAATGACGTGAAGAAAATCGACAAAATGTTATTGGATGACGATCGACTAAAAGTAGGCATGAGGAAGCTGTGCGTAAGATGGGTGCCGCGTTTGCTCACAATGGAGCATAAACAGTGTCGCGAGGATATTTCAATTAAGTGTTGGGCGATGTTTCAAAGCAATAAAGCCGAGTTTTTGCATAGATTCATAACCATGGAGCAAACATATGGGTCCATTACTTCACAGTCAAAAGAATGCCCTGAAAGGGGAGAATCGGCTCAAAAGTAGGCGAAGACATCTGGATTCAGAAAGAACAATAATTGTGAGAGGCTTTAATCAAGTTGGAAAATGGTAATCCGTGATGGTAGCAGCATTTCTGGATTTGTGTAGAGCATTTGAACCTATATAGATGGTTCAATTTTACTCCAGAAGCTTGAAAAATATGGTATTGAAGTAGCAGAACTAAAGTTAATTAGACAGTTTTGAAATCTCGTACAATTGAAATTAATTTAGACGAGTACCCCCACCCAAGGCACAATTCTTGCACAAAAAAAATATCCTTTTTAGTAAATATTTTATGACAACTAAAAATAAAATATAGAAAAAATCTTTATAGAAATTTTTGCTCATATTTAAAATTTACCATCTGTCAGAAATTGTCATTATTTTATACCGAAAAAAAAGGATTTTAATTTTTACTTAAAGAATTTTTGTTATATTTTACTTAAAGAAAATATGCTAAAAAATAATGAGTTTTTTTTTAGAAAAAAAAACTGAACTTATTAAAATACGTTCACTTTAAGAATGATTTCTCTAAAGAGTATATTAATTTTTTTTAAATTGAATTAATTAATAGTTCGTCTATTGTACTTTACGATCGGACTTTTAGTAAAAAAACTTTACGATCAGACCTTTAGTAAGAAAAAAAACTTACGATCAGACCTATAGTAAAAAAAAAAAAACTTTACGATCAGACCTTTAGTAAAAAAAACTTTACGATCAGAGCTTTAGTAAGGAAAAAAACTTACGATCAGACCTATAGTAAAAAAAACTAGAATCAAACTTTTACTAAAAAGAAAAACTTTACGATCAGACCTTTAGCAAAAACAACAACTTCACGATCAGACTTTTAGTAAAAAAAAAAAAAAAAAAGCAAAAAAAAACTACGATCAGTCGTTTAGAAAAAATCTTATTTAATTATTAAAAGAAATTTTTCATAAAAGCCATAATCCAGTAATATAAAGTGTATTAATCGAATATTGTATGCATAATAAACTATAAAAATATGCCCTTCGAAAAAAGCATGCAAAGAACTGAAGTTACTACGAATCCTAGACAGTAGGTACTGAAACCAATATGGACATACGGACTCGAACTTTAGAGTTCGACTAAGCATTTCAAGTCCCTTGCAATCCTAACCCTATAATCCCGAATCCTTCGAAATCGTCAAAACTCCCTTTTATGTACAAAACGGGGAGATATCGATGGGTGTTTTCTCCCATCGATATGGATGGAGATATCGTTTCAGTGGATCCTTAAAGGTTTCAGCCGAATAGGAGCAAGTCGCGGACATTTTTGAAGCGTAAAAAAGTGGTGGTGCGTTATAGGAGCAATATCGGTAGGTAGACTAAATTAAATAAGAATATTAATAATTTTCAACAAACTACAATAATTCAATAAATAATAATAAGTGTTATTACAAAAATCAGACCCCGCCTCTACCCCTTGAAACAAATAAGGCATGATTACAGTCATTTATTGATCTATTATATTTTAGATTAAAGAGAATGCGTGGATTGGCTCCACCGTCAGTATGCGCAATTTTCTATCTGAACTATTGTAAAAGCGGCCAAAAATCGTAACTACTTGCATACATTTGTGTAGATTTTTTTGATGTAGACATCTAGTTTACGATTCCAAACAAAAATATAATTTAAACACGACAGAAGGCAATAGTTTTTTCCCCAATCTTCTGGTATTTTAGGTTTATTATTTATTTTGTAATAAAGTCCCAATTTTGTAGACTTTGGGAGAGTTTTAAATTTCTCTTTAAAATGGTAGCAATACGGAAATGCTTGCAATACTTTTGCTATGCATAATGTTGATATTTATATACTTATCGCGAAATGAATTAAATTTTAAATATTTTACGGACAAGTAAATATAAATTAATACATTTGCATAAATAATTTTATTCTTCACAACCATAAATAGGAAGTTTTTATTTCAGAATACGAAGTGTTTCGTGAAAGGTTATATTTTTCAAGTTTGTACATTCTTACGAAATGCATTCCCGAAAAAATTTTGGAAATATTTACATTTTGAAATACGAATTATTTGGTCAGGTAATTTTAGTAAAAAACTAAGATGATTTTTTTGAGATTTTGTGCTTTTGAAAATGTGTTGATTTGGGAGAGCATGTTAGAAAGAAGGAATAAGTTCTGCCAGCGCTATGTACAAAAATTTTCTAATTTCTCTTTTTGAATATTTATTACGTATTTTTAATATCTAGAATTGGCAGATTATAATTTCTATGTAAGATTTTAGATCGGAAGGTGTCCCTTTGAATTTTACGCCATTATGTGTGGTAAAGTGTTGCCAACGCAAAAAAAGACAGCTGACAGTTAAGGGTTATTAAAAAATGAAGCGCTGCACGAAAGAACAACGCCTTTTAATTGTTGAGCAATATTTTAAAAATAATGAATTTGGAAGTTTTTCGTACAAAATATGGTCGGAATATAGTGATTTAACTTTATCAACTGAGAAAAGATTAATACAAAAATTTAGACTGTACCAATTAATGGTCTTAAACACTGTGGCGGTCCTTCAATAAGCCGTTCAACACAAAACATCAAAGCAGTTCGTGTGAGTGTTGCTGAGAGTCCAGGAACATCAACTCGGCCCCGTGGTCATGAATTCGACATTTCGAGAAGTATTCTCCAGAAAGATTTTCATCTTCATGCTACAAAGTCAAATTGGCTCAAGAACTGAAGTCTAATGAGCACGCACAGCGAATGGAGCTTATTTTCATCTTGATAGATCATTTGGGGTTCAGAAAATACATGAGTGATTGTTAAGGAACAAATGCGTGTTACTGTTTGGTGGGGATTTTTGCCGAAGACATCAGCGGACCATTTTTCTTCGAAAATGCAGCTGGTCAGTCAAGAACCACTAATGGTGCATGATAATCCAGCTTCTTGTACTTAAATTGCAAGATATTGATGGGTACGAAAAGTTCTTAGGAAATTAAGCAAGATATATTTATGCACATGTGTGGTGCAATGGTCAAGGTGACCGACTCACACTCGGTAGGTGGCGGGTTCGATTCCCGCTGCCGCCATCTCGGCATTGGTGCCGGGGTGAAAGGCCTGACTACAAGCCTTATATAACATATGTAGTCCGTAGGGTCCCCCAACGTCACTGGAGGTTGCTTCGCTGGTCTGATAAGCCGCAAGCTATAAAAACCACCTTATCAAGAAAAACAGCACAAGAAGAATCAACCGGACCGTACCTCAGGCAAGAACTCATTTGGCTTTCATCGTACTCAGGGCAAAAACCGTACCTCAGGCAAAAACCCAAGACCGTACCTCAGGCAATAACCGAAAGGCAGAAGCAGATGGAAGAGAGTTCACGGAAGCATCCGGACCGTACCTCAAGACCATACCTCAGGCAGGAACGGAGGAGAGTTAACGGAGTTTTCTGGTGCCGCTATGTGCTCCATGGGAGCGACTGTGTTCTCATGACTATGTGTGTATAAAAATGCATGTATGTGTTAAAAAATTGTACAAATGTAGAAAATGAAAACCTGTCAAATAAATAATAATAAAATTTATGCACATGTGTGACTAATTACATATTGTAAATGTGTAATTAGTCACACATATTGTGTGACTAATTACATACTAAAAAAAAAGTGTGACTAATTACATACTAAAAAAAAAGTGTGACTAATTACTAATTGTAAAGCGGAAATTGTATTTTTTTTTTCTTTATTAAAACTTTCTTTCAAATTTATATGAAATATATTATATTGAGAGAAGTAACAATATTTATAATAAAATATACTTTTTTTTTATATTTTCCAAATTGATTTTGTTTAGCCGCCATTTTGATTTGTCTGTTGGCATTTGACAGTCGTAAAGAGTGGTCGATAACAAAGTATTATGGAGCATCCCATCTAATGCCGCAATGATGTGTTAAAATTATTAAAATATTTTATTTAAATAATTGTTCAATTGTGAATACGAGGTGAAAATTACGCGGCTTTTTTGTGTGTTAATCATACGCCGAGCAAGTCCTCTTCCATGGTTCGAAAATGGACGATTTCTTTCCACACATTGGCCTGACACCACAAAAGCCGTATAATTCAACAACCATTCCGAAATTCTGGGCAAGGAAACTTCTCACAATTCGGATTGGGCATACCGCACTTATCCACGACTTCCTCTTCGGTAACCAACCTTATCCTTAATGCCATTGTTGTGGCGTTCAACTCACCATTCCCCAAGTTTTACATGGATGCTCCATTGTGGAGCTCCTAGATCGTACAATTTCATTTCCAAACCCAATTTTTAACCTTCTTAAATATCTTAATTTGCTCCACAGAATTCAACAATATCTGACTTTTCCCTCCAAATAAAAATCGGTCAGTTTCATTAGGGAAGTAATTCCCTTAACATAAAGTCGCCAAATGGCCTCATGGTCGGGACGCTATATAATGGCGTGTGGCTCTTATTTCAGAAACCTTATAACAACAACGACAACCAAAAAAAAAATTGCACATTTCACGAAAAAAAGCCAATATTTGTTTTGCTGTGTGGCTTGAGACCGAAAAACATGGCTTCTACACAGTCACTTGTGGATTTTCAGAGCCTCATCTATGGCAATTTTGCTTACTGACGCATTGGTCGTTCTCTCCTCCTACAGCGTAAAACGTAGCTACCCCACAAAATCATCACTTTTATTTAACGTGCTACCCATAAATAAACCTTAAATAGCATATTTGTTTGAAATCTGTCCGATGATAGACCTGCACTTTCCGAGCCACAGAATGGATAACCCCCCCTTACAATCATATGTAAATATGCATAGACACGAATTATTGACAAAATTTTCTTATTAGAAGACAAAAAAAAAACGGTAAGATTATAGTTAAATAAGAAAATAAATGGTGTTTAACATGTACTGCAAGAGGGTTTTTTTTCACTGTTTGCTAACTATTTTCCACGATTCCATATGATCCTTTTGAAACACTTTTGCTATTATTTGCATCCACTCGCGTAAAAACTCATTTTAAGATCCGAACTAAAAACCTTCTCGCTACTTTACTCATTCGATCAACGTCTAATTTTATTTTATTTTTCACTCGCTGCCTAATACTGCCGCCACACTAATTCCAGTTTATTAAATCAATTTCTAATTCAATAATTACAAATACTAATTCAGTTTATTTTTTTATTAAATTAAAAATTGAACGTTGAACAATTCTAGTTGCTATTGCGCTTTAATTTGTGGATTACGGTTTAGTTATTGTGGATTACGGTTTAGTTATTGTTGCTAGTTCTCGTTAGTGGTTTCAGTTTTCACTCGCTGACTGACCTAAAATACCAAATCCGAAATATGCTTTAAAAAAAATTATAGTATATAACAAAAAAATTTCAAATTGTATTAATAAGCTCTAAGAAATTTCTCTTTTTTAGTGCGCAAAAATTTCATAGTTTTGAAGTTTATTTCTAATCATTTACATATGTTAAGATGTCCCAAAAGTTACATGTGGTTTTCTAAAAGACGGTGCACATGCCATATACACAGCCCGAGAAACAATTCAATTACTGGATGAGTAATTTCCTGGTCTTGGAGGTTTTTAATAAGGTTGTTTATGCCAACAATTCGACAATGTTTTGAAGGAGGAAATTAAGCGCTATATCAACGAAATTCAGCCGCATTATTATTAATGGAGAACTGTCATGGAAAATTTCAACAAAAGAGTGTGTATGTGCCACAATATAACAAATTACTTCTTGCGTTCCATTTGAATTGATAACCTTTTAATAACATGTAACATTATTTAAGTAATTATTTTTTTGTACAAAAAAAAAATTAATAACAAAGCCTTATACAACCAATCTCCTCCTCTCCACCCTCCCCTAAAATAATTTTTTTTTTTAGGGGAGTATTTTTAAAATAAAAATAAGACTGAACTAAAATAAATTTTCTTAAAATAGGCAAAATTACCAACAAAGAAAATATTCCCAAATTTTAACCAAAAAAAAATGCGCAAAATTTTTTTTCAAAATTGGGTTCTTTGTTGTGCAAGATCTAGATCTAGGAGCCATCGAAAAAAAAGAAAACTCTTTTCTGAAAATAATATGGCACGTGTTCGATTACAACAGCACGTGTTTGATAAATGTTCATACACTAGGCGAATTCGATTGGACTAATTTTGCTACTGCTACTGTTGTGTAGCTGTCATCATCTACAGTACCTCTTAACAAAACAGTAGGATTGTAGCAGTAGTTGCACTTCTCCCCTTAGGGTAAGGAGATTGAAGTTTCCAAACCAACTATAGATGGCTTAGCGGGTTCATTGGTTATGTTAAAGCGTCATATTTTTGTTTTGATTGTTTATGTGTGAATAAACTCAGTATTGGTGGTGACTATTATGAGTTTGTATTTTACTGCTGTCAGTGATATGTTTATTTTATTGAGAGTCTACTGCTAAGTACTGCGCTGTAGCAAAATTAGTCCAAACGAATTCGCCTAATATATTTGCAAATGCGTCGGTAAAAAAATTTCATCAACCAATTAAAATTGAGAATAACAATTGGCATTAACCAATCAGAACTACGTATACCGACTCTAGTGGACGCGATCCGCAGCATCACTACTAATAAGAATTCAGATGATCCGCACTTAAATGAGAATTTCGTTTTGATTTTGATTTAGTATATTATTTTTGTAAGCATTAAATTAAATCCAGTAAAAGTTCTGGACAAGATTTGAACTGAACAAAAATTCCATACGCTTGGGACACTTTTGAATTTGTTCATTTTTTGGTTTAAGAAAAAATTTCTAAATAAAACGACTAAGGCTAATGATAATTTCTGCTTACCTGATATTGAAGAATGATCACATCGGGATGGTGGGGTATGTGAGGGTGTGTGTTGATGTGATGAGGTGTCGCTAATACCGGACGTTGGCAGACTATAATAAAGCGCACTTAGATCCTCCGTGCTGCTGCTGCATCTTCTTTGATTGACATTGGCTTTGTTATCGCCAGCACTTAACGACGGCACCGATGTGCGGGTGTCCTGTGTTAATCCTAGTAAACGGTTCTCGTGCGTTGTCATTCCCATTAGCCGATTATCTTGAAACGGTATAAATTTGGTCTCCTGTCCGCCATGCTGCAGATTTCCATGCTCTTCCATTAATCCCTGCTGTAATCCTAATAGTCCGCTGACCAGATTCGGCCGTAGTTCGTCCATCAGTTTTCCTTGACCACACGAACTCGAACTGAAATTTAATTGCCTGCTAAAAATCGCCGGAAAAATAAATTGTTGCGAATCAACTCCAGATGGGCTCAAACCAAGATTCGACGATACACCGGAATTCGATGTATTGGCACTGGTGCCACCGCTTCCGCTATGTGCGCTACCACCCCCGCCGCCGCCGCCTCCTCCTCCTCCTCCTCCTCCACCACCACCACCACCAGAATTACTACCGGATCGAGGTCCAGTGGCAACACTACTGCCGCCGCCACCGTTACCAGTGCCACCGGCACAATTGTGTTTGAAATCCAACTTGGGGCTGATCTACAAACCTACGGTTTTTTGCCAATACTGTCCTGTCTGTCTAAAAACAGTCGAATCCAGTGCGTTTTTATTGCAACTTTTTTTTTCTTTTTCTTTTCTTTCTGTTAGTTTTTGTTCACAATGTTTTCTTATTTTCTTTCAAAAATCTTTTTATTTGCCAATTCAATACTTTTTGTTAGTTAATTCTATCTATTTCGAATCAAATTTAATCTCTTCGAGTGTGATCAGTACTGAATCGGCACTAATTTCACAATTTTCTTGAAAACCCTTCAACGTCTTCAAATTAAATCCATTCACAATAAATCGGTTATTTGTTTCTTTATAAAGTTCACTTATTACTTTTTAAAATTCTCTTCAAATAAAACCACTAATTATGAATAATAGTTCGTTTTAATTACAAATACACAATTAAAATCAAATTTAACTATCGATTCTGACTCTCTTCACAAAAGAACACCTTAACCACCACAAATCCAAATCATATCTAAGCCAAAACTCCTTTCGACATTTCAATTATTGAAACAAATTCCAACAAGCCAATCGAATCACTCCAAGGAATCGTAATATTTTATTTTTTTCGCACTTTTCTACCAATAATCAAATTAATTTTTATCGAATTACAGAAAGAAAAAAATAATGTCCGTTACTTGCTCAGTTAGCACGAGTTATCATCGCACAAAAAAGAATACAGAATTCTGAAAATGCAACTGAAACGTAAAAAGTGCAATTTCTTATAAAAACCAAGCAGGCGAGAGATTTTTTGAAACCGGTTCTGGATATCATCATCATCCGTAACATAAAATAGAATTTTTCCAAAGATCGCCTCCTTATTGTTTTTGTTATTATGCTTCGTTAACGAGAATACATTTTTTTCTTACAATAATAATGCAATTATTCCATTAAAAGATAAACAAGATCGGAAAAAATTCTTTCTTTTCTTCTCATTTATTTACGACTAAAACTATTTTTTCGACAACATGAATTTTTAGTTTGTTTTTTATAAATTTTTTATTTGATGAGAATTGAATTTTCTTAAAACTTTCTTGATTTTTACAATAGATTTTTTTTTTTTTTTTGAACAAATATCCTTCTTTGTATCCTTCTTATTTTTAATTTTTTTTTTGTTTTTTGTTGTGTAGAGTTTGCTTTTAAAGAACTTTCACTGTGTAGAGTTTGCTTTTAAAGAACACTGTATTTTCAAAACGAATGAATTTATCAAAATATCAAAATTAAAATGATATCTCGAACAACATCGCTTTTATTATTTTACTTTGTGAATTTAACACGATATTTTTAACATTGAACCTGGCTAGCTATGCCTCGACTCTCGAACTGATTCTGCCAATCCAAATTAGATGGTCAATTCCCACTTCGAGTTGGATGAGGGTTGTTTCCTTTAACATTGTACAAGTGTATTCTTATTATACGATATATGCATGTACGAAAGGAATAGTCCTATACACTTTGTGTACTAGCATTTGGTTGGGGGAACTTATTCATTCATGCTCGTTAGGGATCATGCGTATACATTATTGAAAGAATACTGAAATCTGCAATCCAGTCGGCCCTGTCTAAATTATAAAACACTCACTGTCTTAAGGGAATGTACAAAACACCAACTGTTTTATCGCTGGAATAGATCTTATTTTAATTCTGCAGTTCTACTCCAATCTGTCGGAATTGTGTTACCACTACTACCCCTATTATATGTCATGCAAGGGCCAGTGACGAATTCTCACCCATTGACGACAAACCTTCGAAGAATTGTGTATCTATCGCATCTGAACAAAGTTGAATAGTTTGTTTCTTTTCTTGTGTATGCTTGCTGAATAGATACACGTATGTATGCATATTAATGCTTGCGGGGGATGTACATCAGCAAAGAATGGAGCAGGCTTATGTATTAGAATTTTTCAGTTCAACAAAATGAATTTTTTTTAAAAAAATATTTTTTTTTGTTTATATAAAAAAAAAAAATTTTGGTTTTTTTTCTTTCCATTTATTGGGAACACACGACAAGTGTACACCAAAAAAAATATTGTTTGCTGTTGCGTTTGCGTAGTTTTTTTTCGATAGCATCAGCCAAAATACTGTATGTATTCGCGCATTTTTGTTGATTGATTTTGCAAAACCCGCGAAATTAAGAGGACACATACACACAAACAAAATTTTCATCGATGCATCAACATTTTTTTTTCTAATACAAAACGGAGCATATTTGTTAAGTTGTAGGGTTTGCAAAAAAAAAAAAAAAAAAACATGATTATTTGCATCGCATTCTGTATTTATATTAGCCATTTATATTTATTGGTTCTCCTACTCTTCTACAAGGGATAAGAGGAACATGCATCTATACTCAAACAAAAAACGCCCGTATACTAATCTATGCATTTGCCCATAAAATAATGAGTGCGACAGAGAGAGAGAGCTATATAGATTGAAATTCATTCCTATCCATCAGTATTTATCTCTTTTTCTTTTTATATCTCCCTTCCATCAGGCTCTTTGAACATAATTGACTGTGTTAGTGATGACCATTTGTCTATTCAATAAACGAAAAGAGCCGTTTGACTTGTACAACCAATCCGATTACAGCAGAGCAACCCTAATGGTAACTATGGTGACCAATGGTTATTATGCGCATCAAAATTGTATGGCCGTACGTGCGCGCGCGCACACACAATAAACCCGAGACCATGCTGTCAAATAAGAATACGGCCATTCGAAACGACATGTGTTTCGACCGAACTTCCTATTCAGCCTGTAAGAGAAACAGAGGAGCGAGAGCAACGCACATTTTCAAGAACATATATGGATATGAGATAAAACGGGACAAAGCCTGAGCTGGGAGCAACACACGATTGGGATGTGCGATCGGTTGAGTGTCCAAATCGATTCTTTGTCAATGTGTGCGCTATTATATATAATACTAGTGCTGAGTATAAATTTCTTGGCTATCCGATAAGTTGGCGCGCAACAAACAGGCATGCGTCACTGCCACCAGCATTCAGCACACATGCAAAAGTATTTTCGTTTCTCGCCAACCAAAAAAAAAAAAAAAACACATTCACGCACACAAAAATAAATTCCATATTAAAATGGAGCAATTTGAGAGAAAAGAAAATTATTACTAATCATTCGAAATGATCGGAACCGATGATTTTATACGAAAATTTTATAGCAAAGAAATCTGAATTCTTCGTAAATAGCCAAAGTGAATATCTCACGAAATCTGCACATTGTTCTTTTCTTTCTTCATCTTTCTTTTTTGTCACTTATGCATAAACTAATACATTCAATATAAAAGAATGACAGTATGCATAGCTCTCTCGTTTATCTCGTATGCTTTAAGTTGACTTTAATAGGCGACCACTAGGTATATAAAACGATGCATATAAATAGTGAAATGTGTTTGCCAGAATGAATGAGAGCGAACGATTTGGCATACGAGAGAACGAGATATATGGAGATATGTATTTAGTAAATGGGTGGCGTTTTCGAGTTGAATGTAAACATGGCCATGGCATCTGCTTCTCGATTTATACAAACGCACACGATCCACTCGTTTTTCATTTATTTTTCTTCTCTTCTATTTATTTATTCGAATTTTTTTTATTCTACGCTAAGAAATTCAAGCTAATTCCATTTTGTTTATTTATTTCCATCCATGCATGCATACATAAAACTGTATGAAAATGTGTTCATACCCCTTTCAATTAGCCAAAGCACATGGGTGTTTTTTTTTCTTCGCCAAAATAGTTCATACATCTTGTGTGTAAGCTACTTTTTTTGCATTGTTTTTAAAACTGTTAACGTTTTTACTCATGCATAACATTTACATTTCCACATCCATGGATATTATTTACAATAAATCTGCAACTATTTCTCTGGATGTGAACGCAATTTTTGTTTCTATTTTAAAAAAAATAAAAAAAATTGCAATTTATTTGCCTACGAATGTGCTCAAAAGCTTTGCTTCTCTTATAAAAGTTACTATAATAAAAAAAAGTTACTTGGTCGATTATATGTTTTGTTTTCTCTCTTTTTCAAATCTTATATTCATATTAGAAAAAAAACCTTTTAGTTTTTAATTAAATGGCATTTATTCATTTTCGGTTATTATGAAAAAAAAAAAATCCATCCAAACATAACAATTTCGACTGATCTAAAAAAAAAGGAATATTTTCGCTCGTTGCCATTTCAATAAAGTACAAAAGTTTCAAGTTTAGCCAACACAAACACACACACACAAAAACTGTAATGTCAATTCTATTTGAGTTTAACTATGAGATGCGTAGCTCCTGGCATAAGTATATACATCTATATAAGTATGCACGTATGAAAGTCGCAATTTGTATTGGCACGTCACAAGGGGAAAACTTAATAATTTCCTGATACATACATGCATTCATAAATACAAATCTACATAATTTAAATACAGTTTAATTATCAATTGATTAATCGCCAACAAAAAAAAAAAAAAAAAAAAAAAACCAACCTTCAGCTTTTGCGATTGATTATTTTATAATAAAACTCTATGAATAATTAACAAAATCCTCTCTTAAATCCCTATTATACATCATCTAACAAACGAAATCGACCATCTTTAAAATAAAAAAATTAAATTTAAATTTTCAAACAAAGAATCTGAACAAATAACTGCGTTCGGGCATTTGTTGTTGTGCGCTTATGCGTCATGCGGGAGTTCGGTTCGAGGTCTGATAATAAATCATAAATAACGGTCGGTTGCGGTAATGCTTCATCGTTCATAACTTAAATTAGGAAAATATCTGAATTCCACATGAGTGCGTTTGCCACGAGAATTAACATGCGAACTTTCACATGAGTTTACACGAGAATGAACATGTGAAAACGAATAATACAGAAAATACAGAAAATACAGAAAACACAGAAAAAGGAAAATATTTTATGGATAATAAACTTTTTTCCTAAGTAAATAAATGTGCATTGTGCGATTGTTTGTACAATATATGATTAGGAATTATTCAAAAATTTCTTGTTGCAGTGCTGTGCATATATTTATTTTATGGTAATTTTTTTTTCAGCTCTCCTACAATAATTTTTTTTTGTTTTAAATTTTCTTCTTTTAACAGAATTTAAACTCCATACAGTATAAATATTTTAGTATATTGAAAATGAATAAATATGCTAACAACAACAAAAAAAGAAAAAAAAATACGAAGTATCGCTATAGTAAAAATTCTCTTTTTGGGTTGGCAGTGTTGGTTTTTTGATGGAATCTTATTTAAATAGTACGCAATCGTTGTCGATTTGGTCGTGTTTTTTTTTTTAGAACTACCACACATTTCAATATCACATATATTGGGGGTTAAATGGACCTAAAAATTGAACTAAGCATAAAATATGAATAATAATAAACTGATCATCTGATGAGATTTTTTTGCCCGTTGCAATTGGGTTGGATTTATTGAATCGGAATCGTTAATTTTTGACAGCAAAAATCGTTAATTTTTGACATCAATTGTATCATTGAAACCGAAACCAGGCCAGAGAAAAGAGTTTCTGACAGAATTGAGCTGAGCTAAAATATTTACATCTCTTTTTTTGAAAGAATGACAAAAAAGGGAGAAAGAATAATACCAGATTTTATTGGCAGACGTAGTTTCTTTAGAGGATTTTGAGGATAGGATTTTTAATTTTTAGAAAATTTGCTCCGAAACAAATTATATTACTTGATGTTACACATCATCGGCTCGGTAAATTTTTTTATTTGTAATCAGATATGACAAAAGGCAAAGAAATAAAATTTTTTAATTTTATTTTGATTGATTGCTTACATCCCACCTCGATAAATATTCTCTCAACATACTTTCAGCTAATTTTTCGTACAAAACCTACTCAGTTAATGACAAAGCTTCTAAAAGGACAATTTGGCAGTACGAGAACACAAACTGGAAAAGTTTCTTTCGGAGTTTTAACTGGTTTCTCAATAATGACCTGGATGCTGGCGCTGATATGATTGCCAACATTATTTTACTCGGTATGAAACACTTCGAGTATCCATTCAAATGAAGGAGCGTGCTTTGAGTCGAATTGCAAAAAGGCTATCGGAAAAAAACAGTTCCGGTCTTATAAGGCCAACACTTCTGAGGAAGATTTTTAAACGAGTCAGAAATGACTCTCATCGGTAGCGTTGAATTTATTCCGTAACGAACATAAGTTGAGACCTAATATACTACAGTGGCGCAGGCTTAATAAACAGTTTTTTGGTCATTTTCCAAAAGAATCTTAAATTCCGTCTGCTCATCATAATAAAACTTCAGTTGTCAGCTCAATAAAATTCCTCTCTTCCATATCGCACTCGTACTTTTGGAAGAGCCCTGGGAGATCTTGATTTACCCAAATCCGCTGGTCCAGATGGTATGTCTCCCATAGTTCTAAAGAGACATTGACACAACCCCCCCCCCCCCCCCTCCCCATATAGTTCTAAAGAGACATTGCCATAGTGAACGAGACAAAACAACAAAAAAATAGGATTTTCGGTGGGAAAAATATAAAAAATTTTCAATATTTTTCCTTACTGTCAAATGGGAATTTTTTTTCCTTCCATATTATTATGATAATTTTGCGTATAATTTAAAAATTGTTCTTCTTTTTTGTTGCCAGACGTAGTTTTTTTTTTTTTTTTTTTTGATGATTTTGAGGAGAGCATTTTTTTTTGATTTGGTCTTTTTTTCTTTAATATAAATGAAATAATTTTACAAGTGTTTTATTAAAATAAATGTTTCATTGCGAAAAGTTAGGCGGGTAAAGTAAGTATTAATGAAATAAAATTTTTTTTGCAATTTGAGGTTAATTTATTTTAATTTTCCTATTAAAATTTTAGCACCTTAAAAAAAATATTAATACAGATAATTTTTTTAAATAATAATAATAATTATAATAATTTCTTAATTTACAGAAATGGATAAATCAAAATAAAAAAATTTAAAATTGGAAACGTAGACCGGGAAAACGAATGCGTACTAAAAATATGGAATCACACTTCAATCAACACCTCCCCGGACTCTAATATTTTCAAAATTGCCGAGCGACGTTAGATGTTACGCATAATTGTCGACTACTGTTATTTTCTTTATATCACTTGCGATAAATGATTTATTGTATATCGTGCGTGTGGAATGTATTAGGAGGGATAAAGAGAGAGATTTCTATCCGTGCGCTTTGCTCTTACGAAGGAATTTGTGAATCCGGGTCGGACTCAACACGGCAACGTAGATCTCATTACCACCACTCACTCGGAGCATGATATACCGCAATATTTTTTTGCATTGTTTTTTAAACTGTTAACGTTTTTACTCATGCATAACATTTACATTTCCACATTCATGGATATACGTATTATTTACAATAAATCTGCAACTATTTCTCTGGATGCGAATACCGCAATATCATGGGGATAAGCCCTTTTTTTTATGCTATCCAAATTGGTCAATTTATAACGAATAATCGATCTTCTCTTGTGAGCAAATTATCCAATCCAGGCGGTAATTGATCTATGCCTCCACCCCAAATGAGTCAAATTTCACAATTTTTGAATTTTTTTTAAAATTCTCGCATTACACAGTATCCATAGAGGACAACAAATAAAACCCCAATTAGGTAAAGCTGCTGTACGGCGGTCGATTTGCAATATTTCATGTTGCTTTTATCAGGTTCAAATGGTGTCTCATTCGCTTCCTTTAGGTCTATCGATTTATTGAAGGCACGATTTGAACTCAAAGATCAATTATTTCTGGTGGCAAGAAGCCCTTTTTTTTGTCAACAAATCTTTTTTAACTCGTTGGCAATTGTGTGTGCTTCATTGTATCACGCGAAATTCGTTTATTTTTTTAATAGCATATTTTTTTTATTATCGTCTTTAATCGAAGTGCTGTCATCGAAATTGTATTCTTTAATAATTCAGCTAAAATTTGGCTTTTTTAATTCGTATAATAATAAAAAAAAGGCAAATTTTTTGGCTGAACTATTAAAGATAGTCAGTCAGTCACTCGTATATGCGTCTCCCCGACCATACATACGTACCAAATGGAACACATCGATTCAAGTAAGTTTATTGGTTATTCAAATGAGAATCGCTGGTCCATGGCACGTGGCCACATCTGAATGTATGTATGCATTTCTCAACCACATATACATGTGCATATAAATATATATATATATTTATAGCTAAACCATCGCACGAATGTAAACACACCCATTCAAACCGAAATCCATACAGCCATAGTACTTTACGACGTACGATAATTTGTTCGTTGGATATATTGGAGAGTTCTTTTTTTTTGTTGGTTTTTTGTTTTTACTAAGGGGGAGTCAAATATCAACTCCATTTGAAAAGAAACAAAAAACAAAAAATACAATAATAAAAAGGAAATTCTCGAAACTGCCATTAGCAGCGCGCAAGAATTCCATTAGTGCTGCGAGTAGAGAGAGAAAGAGAGAGAGAGAGAGAGAGAGAGAGAAAGAGAGAGAGAGAGAGAGAGAGAGAGAAAGAGAGAGAGAAAGAAAGAGAGAGAGAGAGAGAGAGAGAGAGAGAGAGAGAGAGAGAGAGAGAGAGAGAGAGAGAGATAGCGGAGTGAGATGAACAGAGTTCAAACATATCTTTTGATGTGTGTTTATGTTTATTTTTGATTCGCTCAAACTAGCCAAGTTTTCGTGTCATACTGTCTCGTTCTTAGGTAATTTTCGCTTTTTGTTATTTGGATTTTGTATGCCCTCGCACCCCTACCGGCAACCGTTGCAAAGCAAGTTGTTCGTTTTAGCCCTTGTTTATTTATTTCATTGGTTTCTTTTTCTCTCTGTTCAGTCGACTTTTCCCATTAATTTTCGGAATTTGTATTTTTTTTCTTCTTTCGCACAGGATTCTAATAAAAATTTAGTTATTGTTTTGTTACCATCCCCCCTTTAATCCTGTAGATATTCAACAATTTCGTATTTATTTTCGCTTATTTTTTTCTCTCTCTTTACATACCACCCCTCCCTCAAACGTTTTTACTTGTTTTATTTAATTTTTATTAATTAACTTTTTTTCTTCTTTTTTTTTAATACGAGATTAGTTTGTATCCGAACGGTAAGTTTATATAAATCTATCAGAAATATTGGCTTTTTGGCTAAAAATAAATAAAAATAAAATGTTAAAATTTCGATGCTTTTTATACATTTTCAATTAATTTCTTGTCATTTTTTCTAATAGAAATGTATGGAATTTTTTGATACTCATCTTAGAAATAGTTACAATGTTTTCACATTCATTAAGGCTACTGGGAGGAAGTATGGTATTTGATTTCTGAGTTATTTTTATAAGAAATATTGTAGATTTTTTTACAAAAATTTTTTTTTTTTATAGACACCACAGTAACGAGCGGATTTATATAATAGTAATAATTAACGTAAATGATTATAGGGAGTAAACCTCAATTGGGGTTTCTCCTTCTAGCGTGTGTTTATTGGTAATTGATGTTTCTAGGAAAGGAAGTGTAGAATAGTACTTGAGAACAACGATATTAGAAATCCAAAAAAAAAAAAAATGGGACTTCAGGAATACGATGAATAAGAGTATTGGTAGCAGAATATAAAAGGGAACGTTGACAAATTGTACAGAGTATTTTTGATTGAAGGGAAATAGGAAGGTTTATAGGAGCCAGAGTTCTAGTCCGTAAGTCCATATTGGTTTTAGTAGCGCATTGTATAATAGTATTTTGCTGTCTATAATAAGTTTAGAACGTTTGTCTAGGTATCGTCTTTTTAGTTCTTGTCTTTTAAGGCTTGCGTTTGTCTACTAAGTTCAGTCCTAGACATCAAACTTCAGTGTGTTGAGATATGACACTGCCATTACGGTTTATGATAGGACATGGTTCACGGCAGAGAGTAAATGTCATGTGGGTAGATCATCAGCGTTTGTAGGAAATAAGATATTGAGATAAATTGGGTGATCGGATGTAATAATGTTGTAGAGAATGGGTTCAAGTATATTTCCCTGTGGAACACCAGCCAACATAGTACAGATACATGAGAATTTGTTGGATTCGTTTAACTTGGAAGTGTCGTTTGGAAAGAAATGATTTTAGAAATAGGAAATAGATGGAAGGAAGGATCCTTTTGAGTTTCCAGAGAAAGAAAACTTATATCAAGAAATACACCGAGTAGTGGAGTGCTCGGAGTGGAAATCAACTTGCTTGTTGGGAATTAAATTAAAGGATTCGAATTAAAAAAAAAAAAATTGGACTATTTTTTCAAAAATTTTTGTAAGGACTGGAAGGAGACTTTATTGGTTTATTTGGTTTGGAGATCAATTTTATAATGGCGATTTCAAGAGAATTGGGAAATGTATTGTTCGAAGGGGCTAGAGGAAGACTATTGCTCTTTTAGAGAGATGTAGGACAATATTAGAGTTGATCAGATCATAGCTGGGAGTTTTATATTTGGGAATGAGTTTGATTAAATTTGCAAAATCGGAAGGAGTAATTGCCTTTGGATTCAAAAGACGCAATGAATCCTGTCAAGTATGTCCTTATGTAGGAGTAAATGTTTGGGCAAGGTGTTCATCAAATGCGTCTGCTTTATATTGGTTCAGATTCCATCAGTTTTTGGAAAATTATGCGTTGTTTTTTTATTAGATAGAAATTTTCTTGTAGCAGTCCATAGCTTTCTATTTATCGTGAGTGATGAAGTTTACTTTCGAAAACGTTCGTCCATCATCAGAACCAATAATATTTATTTATTAATAAATAATATTATTGGTTCTGATGATGGTGTTAGTTGTATTCCTGGCAATACTTAAATAGATAATTTCTTTTTTACTATTACCATTTAATTGATAGAGATTTTATTTTATTCGGATTGGTTCTATTTAAAATATGTACTTTAAAGAGAATTGCAATTTTGTCCACAAAAATATTTATATTGTATTTGTATCTGTAGACTGCATAAAGCTTCACTCTAAATACTTTTTACACTTAAGGAGGCTATAAGCATTTTTATTTGATGCTTTTTCGATACTTCCATATTATAATAATATAAATAATTATTTTAATAAAAATACCTTTAATTGTATAAATTGTTGAATATCCTGTTGATGGTTGCGATAATGTAACTACTGGATAACTGGATGGTGCTATTAAAATACAGATAAATTTTTTTTATTATTACCATTTAATTGATGGAGAATTTTTTTTACTTAGATTATATTTTATTTGGTTAAGCGAGAATTTTTTCAATTTTATGACTGCACTGATAGTAAATATAAAAATCATTGAAAAAAGTATAGAAATCAATTTGGAATATTTTTTTTAAGGTATAAAAGAGGTGCGCGTGCTGTGATATATAAATAATTTTTAATTTAGATTAATTCAACATTTCCCTTGAAAGTATGGAAATGTTGTTTCCACTATTTTGTATCAGTGCCGTAAAGCTTCAACTGGAAAAGCTTAGCGTTCAGCTACTCGTTTACACTCCTTTGGATGTTATCGATAATACCAAGATGACATCCTTTCAAGTGTGTTTTGATCCGTGGAAGCAAGAAAGAGTCACACACGGACATAGAGTGACTGGGAAACCAGAGGAATATGGCCGTGTCACAGGAAACATTATCATGGTGGAGCATCCAAATATCTGCTGAGTCTGATCTAATGCGTAGAATCCGTTTTTTGAATTTTTCAAGGCCATTTGGCGACTTCAAATTTCCTGTGGGTGGGCTCTTTATTAGTTTTGTAAACAAAGCTAATTTGTTTTTCCTAGCCAAGATCGTTTAAATTTTGTACAATTTTGTGGAGAATGCAAGTATGCCTGATCAGGCTAAAAAGGGGGTTCTAGGGAATCCACAATGAGAGGAACGCTACTGGCAAGGAGATTTCTGGCGTTGCTGACATTCGATTAAAATGTTCGAATAGTAGATAGACAGAATGACACAGCACTGGCAGATGGGACGTTTGTGTTTTTCAAAAAGAGATTAATAGGCAGAATTTCTTAGCAGTTATCGTGCCCAGAATTTTGGCAAGGATGTTGACTTAAGAAATGTATCACTATTAGTTCAGTCTGTATTTCTACATTTCGTTGAGAATGTTGCTTGCCATTCTATAAATAGCCGAGATACAGATGGTAGCTGTGACCACCAAACGATAGAGAATTTATCAGCCAACTGATCAGCACGTTCATTACTTATCTCAGATTGGGTTACTTTTTTCTTTTTAATTTCATTGCCATCTAATTATAATTTGTAACAAGCAGATTTTTTAAGGGAAGAGATAAGGACATAAACACCCATCGATGTCTCCCTAAGAACGCAATAATATATTTAATAAGTTCAAAAAAATCGCGAGACCATTGCCATTTCAAACGTTGAAGGGTGTATAATGGAAGGTTGAGAGTGAACAGTTGTTTTGCTAAAGGATTGGGATGATAAAATTGGTGCGAGTGAAATTTTTTATTACGGGATATGCACAGTTCACGAGCAAATATAACGTTTAGGTCATGGTGGATAATAGTGTTACGTAAATAAAATGGAGCATTGAAAATTTTTCACAAGGGACTTGTAATGCTTAGTCGAGTACCGAAGTTCGAGTCCGTATGTCCATATCGGTTTCAGTACCGTTTTGTGTATTAGTGTAGTAATGATTTTTATTATCAGTATTGACCTACTGTCTACGAGTCGTAGTAATTGTTTGTATCTTCCGAATAAGTTCATTTCTTTTAGTTTTCGTGTAAGAGTTCAAAGTTAACAGTTTACCGACTATGAGTCCAAAATAACGTACTCTAGTTTTTTGTAGAAAATTACCGCCTTTTAGGGTTATATCGGGAATCTCTTCTCGTCAGAGTGTGAAAGTAACATGACCAGAATTTCGCTTATTCAACCCAACTCTCCACTTTTTGAACCAGGTTTCTAAGGAGTCGACTTAATTTTGTAAGATATTGATGGCTAGTGAAGGATCTTTGTGATGTGTAATAATGACTGTATCGTCAGTAAATGTTACGGCAAGACATATTTACAATATGCAAATATTGTAAAGGATTGGAACTAGGACACTTCCCTGAGGGACACCGGCGAAGATAGGATTGGAACTAGGACACTTCCCTGAGGACAAACAGTCAGCTATCTAAAAATGTCACTCTGAGAAATAGAATTTTACGATGTGGAAGTAACCAGAGGATAGGAGGACTCGCTGCAACTTCCAAAGTAATCCAACTTTGGGCTCTGGGGCTTTTTCTTCGAATTTCAATTTGAAAACAATTTTCTCTTTTATTTCTAAATTTTATTTCAATTTTTTCCCCTCTCTTTAAGAACTTAACACTTTCTGTTATCTTTCAGTAAATCTTGTATGCTATCTGTCATAATTTTGTTATGCGGATGTGAGGGCACTCCAGCTGCAAATTATGAAATATCAATCCCCACCCCCTCACCACCTCACCACCCTATTTTCTACACTCGTTCGTTAAGGTTTGTTAATTTAATTTTGCTTCCTCGTTCCCTCTATCACTTTTTTTCGGTTGAGACGTCCGATTAATCAGGTTTTATTCAGACTCGCATTCTTTATCCGAAGACCTTAAGCAAATTTCAGATGAGAAAAATTCACTGCAGGTAAATTTTTTTGAAAACTTTTTAAAATCATGACTTATAAAATAAATCCACTTCATAATATAGGTGCCAGTTGGGATTGGTTCTATCGATAATTTGTACTTTAATATGAATTTCGATTTTGTCCACAAAAGTTTTTTTTTGTATAAAATGTGTCCATAGACAGAATGAATCTTCATCCTAACAGTGACTAACGTATAAACAGTTTTTACCCTTAATTAAGGGAGTAATTTTCTACTAAACAGGCGGACATATCTATATCAATAATTTATTAACAAGAAAAAAGGATTTACCTCACCTTCAAAAATGGTTCAGTCGTTTTCATTTTTTAATTAAAATTTATTTTCTTTAGCCCTTTCTATTTAGGGGTCTGTTTGTTTATAGTTAAAAAAAAAAGCCAATTTATGACGTATTTCCATGTACATTTATGCATACCATCTAAACAGATGAAAGTTTCGTTTCGTTGACAACAAATCAAAGGTCATCAATTCATCCTTTCAGTAAATATCCTATCCCATAATATGTACATATATAGTCGTAAGTGTGTAGACATCTTAGGTTATGTAAGTTTGAAAGGATGAATTGATGATCTTATATATCCATGCATACATAAATAAGTAAACGTTCCTACCTACTCACACATAGTTAGTTGCCTTTGGCATGTACATGTTATATTGTGTAGGAGAACACGAATACGTATAACCCCCTTTTAATCCCCCTTTGATGAGCTGATATCAGCGGATTGAAAGCCGTGCAACGACTGAAGAAGTTTTTAGTCCTTTTCTTTTGAACATAAACGAATTAAGTGAGAATATTGTGCTTTTGAGATTTGTCAGACGTTTTTATAATAAATTTTCTTTTTTCTCCATTTTTTTTTTATGTTTATTTTGGAAATGTTTCCAGTTCCTCCCATTTTACAGTATTGGTGTTTTTATTTTTACTTGTACTCTTATTTATTTATTTATTTATTGATTTTTAACGAATTTACTTTTAATCAATGCGAAAATGATACGTGAGGGTGTACGTGGAAACATACTATAATGGTACAGGACTATCCACTTTGCGCTTCGTAAAGTACCCTTAAATAGAATGCACTTATTATTCAGATTTTGATAAAATTTCTTATTTTATTATATTTGATAGACCTTGCCATTATGCATTAAATAATTTAATTATTCAAATGGCTATCATGGATCCTTTTGAGATGATTTTTGATTGTTTTTGTTGTTTCGCATTTTGGATTGTAATTCGGTTTTTCAATGCTTTAAAGTTTCAGTATTATGTGATTTTTTTATGTAGGTCTATAAGAAAAAGTTCGTACGATCTTGGAGGCTAATTGACTGTCAATCAAATGTCGAAATTTTGTTTACTAAGAATGTTTCACGCAATAAAGTCAAAAGGTGAAGTCTTATGTGGCTTGATAAAATTTAAGTTTAAAATTTTTAAGTTAAAGCTAAATGAAATTGGGCGCAGAAGAATTTTCGGTAACGGTCAATTCTTCTTCATTTTCAAAGAAATACGTGCACCATCAGACCAAAATACACACCAGGCAGTCACTCTTTTCGTAAATACTTGTGGGTTTTTAGAGCCACCTATATAACAGTACGTAAATACTTGTGGCTTTTCAGAGCCGCATATATGACAGTTCGTAAATACTTGTGTGTTTTCAGAGCCATATATATGACAGTTCGTAAATACTTGTGGGTTTTCAGAGTCACATATATGACAGTTCGTAAATACTTGT
Source organism: Atherix ibis (assembly GCA_958298945.1). Taxonomy (NCBI): domain Eukaryota; kingdom Metazoa; phylum Arthropoda; class Insecta; order Diptera; family Athericidae; genus Atherix; species Atherix ibis. The sequence goes on from OY282610.1 coordinate 8,755,889, forward strand.
GGATATTTAGAGCCACATATATGAACCAAAATACACATCAGACAGTCACTCTTTTCGTAAATACTGTGGGTTTTTAGAGCCACATATATGACAGTTCGTAAGTATTTGTGGGTTTTTAGAGCCACATATATGAATCAAAATACACATCAGACTCTTTTCGTAAATAATTATGGGTTTTCAGGGCCACATATATGAACCAAAATACATATTAGACAGTCACTTTCTACGTAAATACTTGTAAGGTTTAAGAGCCCCATATATGACAGTTCGTAAATACTTGTGGGTTTTTAGAGCCACATATATAAACATTTTGCTTATTGACGTATCATCCGATCGAGAAATGAGCCTCATCGCAGAAGAACATTTTACACGAATCGTGGCTACGGTCATAAAAGTTTTTTGCAATTTTTAAATTTAGTTTGATAATTTAAAAAGAGATCCATAATATAAAATGGCAAAGGTAAGTCTAAAAAAAAATATTATTTTGATGGAAATATATGTTATGGATCTATTAAATGAAAGGGTTAAACTTTCTAAACCACTAAATGGATACTATCCACCTTGATAAGCAGCATATTCTCTAGAAATCATTGATTAAAATTGTAATAAATCGAAAATTTATATTAGCTGTATTCCATTGGACCAATTTTGCTACTCACAAGTACTTTCGAGTAGATGCCCAATGGAACGCAGAATTTACTGACAGAAGTAAAATATAACCTCAAAATAGTCAACAACAATACTGAGTTTACTCACAGATAAACAATAAAAACTGAGTTTATTCACACATAAACAATATTGAAAAAAAATATGGTACTCTTCAACATAACCAACGAACCCGCTAAGCCATCTATTTCCAGTTCGGGAACTAAAATCCCCCTACCATAAATTGTATGCGTAACTACAAAAGCGAAGTACTCATTTGTTCGAGGTGGTGTAGATGATGACAGCTACAACTACTCGTGAGTAGCAAAATTTCTCCAATGGAATACAGCTATTATTTCTTTGGATGTATAATAGAGAAAGTGTTGAATAAAATCATAAGCAAAGAGGTCTTAATAACAAAGTGTGGCGTCATACCAAATCGTGAAAACTCACACCCCCTCCCCCCCCCCCCCAAAAAAAACTCCAAAAGAACAAATCCATACAATTGGTTAAACTTTTCAACATAGAATAAATAAGAATTTTTAGAACTAAAAAATCGAGAGAAGAAAAAATAAAAATATAAAAAAGCTTTTATACGTACTGTACATTTCGAAATTGTTTGGGGACTGTTTGGATGTGCTTTTGAATAAAATATTCACATACACACACATTAGTTAAATGGTAAAAAAAATTTCAAAATCTTTAAATAATAAAAACGAAGGACGGTTTTATAAAAATGTCCTTAATAGAAAAATCACATAATAGCTTTGAAAAACAAAAAATTAAAGCATCAAAGAAAAAAAAAATTAAACGTTCCTAAAAGCAGCATCAAAAAAAAAAAAATTAAGTGGAACCGGAGAATAAATACGAACAAAATAAAAATATAAGTAAAATTATAGGGAAAAAAATTATAATAGGAAACCATTAAACTTAAAATATTACGCACATACTATATACACACACATACGCTAAGTAAACAAGTTCACTTGATGCATTAAATAAGGGAGGAGGGGGGGGGGGGGGCGTTGGGTCAAAGAAAAAAGAAACGAACGATGTGAAAAGAGGAGCAATTTTCCAATAACGAGGAGTAACGGAAAAAAACCAAAAAAACAAAAGCAAATAAAATGAATACAAGTGAATGATCGAAAAGGGAATTTCTAAAAGGCACAGAAAAAGAAAGAAATCCTGAAATCACCAAAAAAAAAAAAAAAATTCGGTGTACTTTTTAGTATTAGTCGTCGAGAAGTAGGAAACCCGGAAATTTCCTAGAGACCTGACAGGGAGCAACCAGAAGGGATGTTTCTTTCATGATGTGATAAAAAAAAAAAACAGTATTTGTCAAAAAGGAGCAAACAGAATGGCCAGAGTGGAAAAAAATCTAAACAACGACGATAGTAGCACTCTCGTAGAGGTTGACATCCATCCTACAAAAATCACACTCATGTGGCTTTTTAACTTTTCATAATTTACCGCTAAAAGCTGTTTGGCAAAATTGGAAACGCACTCTCCGACCTTTTTCGACACAACAATTTTTACACTCAATACCGCCCCTCACCAATTTTTGGTTTTTGGTGGTGAGGCAGGGGTGGTGGGGGATTGCTTAGGTATAACGATTTCAGCTTGTATTCGATATAGTCGACTTGAAATTCTATCAAGTTTGGTATACTCTCATAATGCCATTATCCTTGTAATGTCACATTACCGAGCGTATCTGAACTCCTTATCCGACGATGGTGGGGCGATGGCTTTGTGAGCATCGACCAGGCAAGTCTGCAAGATTATCTTTTACGCTTCGATGGCTCGTATGTTTTTTCGCTTATACGCTTTTGCATAGCCAAAAAAAAAATGTGTTTTTGTTTTGCTTTAGTATTTTTTTGCAGTCCGAGAGACATAAGGCATATAAATGTGATGGTTCTCATGTTGAGACAAATCGACTTGGAGGTTGATTATCTTTAGTCCAAATGGTCGTTATTGCCTGTCAGTTAAATATCGATAAATGTTTGGCTTTTGATTTTTTAAACTTTACAAAAAATTTTTGATGCAAATTAGGATATTAACCGGCTGCTCCTGTAAGCAGAGTTTTTTGTTGTTGTTGTTTGTGAGTATGCCAAAAGGGATTGCGGTCATTTTGATATAACAATTGGAAAGTTCTATTCAGAAGTTTGAAAACAATTAAAATTCATAGATGAGATCACTCAAACCACAAATAGTCCAAATGGTGCTGTTCACATTATCATCAGTGGGCCTAGAATTTGCGGATCGAAAAAACAAAGCACCAGTAAAGGAGACCATTACTTTCACTATCGATGACTGAGATATTATCTCGAAGCCAACGCTACGATACTTGGGCTTTGGCGGACATCTGAGAATCGCTACTGAAAAGGCAAGCCGGGTTGTGACGGAGCCGATGCAGGCTCCTATCCACAGTTATCAGCACTATGATACTCTAAGCAGCTCCTATCTAGACAGAAGCTGTGGTAACGAAAACTTCCAAGCGTCAGGCCATGGCGGTATATCGTCGAAGCGCACTGCGAGTGTCAAGTGCATTCCGTACTGTGTCATATGACGTTGTCTTTAAATCGCTAATCAAGCTTTTCGGCGGATGAAAGAGCCAGAATATATCATAGACGACGGGTGGGAAATGAAATCCATCGGCTCATCGTCGGCGGATAGAAAAGAAATGAGATAGTCACGTGGAATGGAAGAGGACATGGAGAAATGGACCACTATATAGCCGAATTTCTAAGAGGACATGGGTGTTTTAGGGTATATCTATATCGCTTTATGGAAGGAAGTGGAGCGCATCATGACACAATGGATAACATCGCAGGCAGGCATGCTGGAGTGCGGTATCCAAATACGCATCCCGACTAATAAATAGGCTCCGACACACAAAAAGAATGAGAAAAGGACACGGTGATCCCAATAATTTTTGGTATTAAGTGTTTGTGTTTATTTTAAACAACTTGTATCCGTTATGACATTTGAAGGCATATTTACATACCCATCTATATGTATATGTATGGATGTATAGAGGAATGTGAACACACAATATTGCCAAAGGTTTCTAGGATAGCTTGCCGTTCGAAAAAAAAAGAAAGTTTGGAAACAATCCAGAAACTCATCATTTGAGATGCACGAACGGCTGTCGAAAGAGTAGCATTCAATATTTACCAAGGACAGAGTATCATTTAGTGGGCAGCCATAATATAAGTCACAATTTAATGGGCCAGTGCAATTGGTGGCTTCCTGGGTCATTTATACACCGATTAATTTATGTGCACAACTTCTTGTAAAGAAGAAGAAACTTTATCGGTGATGTCGGAACGACGCAGATAAATATTATTTTTTTTTACTTGAAAATTTTGAAATCATATCTACTGTATGACTGCACATATATATTTACATATTTATAGATCTATATATGTGTATGTATTATCCTGCTTTATGTATGAATGCGCATGCATGTGAAAGCAAAACGAATCATTCATTTTGGTCCGAATCTGGAATTACTCGCCTCGAGGCTTCGACATTTCGTTCGTTCGTTCGTTTGTTGGTGATTGCTTGGATATTGGGGGAATCATCTCTCTTAAAACGACAATCTTTCTATTAGAAATCTAAAAAACTTATATGTTCAAAATAAATACTATACGCATGCATGGTAGATACTGAAATTACACGTAATATCGCAATAGAATAAGGAAATTCTTCATTTGGAAAAGATGTCGTCTCCACTGACGAGCGCATGCATGCAAGAATAACTCCAAAATCACCATTGCCAAAATCGTTTATTTTTCAGATCAGATTTTCCAAAAATTATTGAAGAAAATTATGGAGGAAACCGAAAGCCTTTTCGGATCCTATAGAAAAAATATACCCTTTTGGAGCCAAACAATTTTTTATTGCCCTAATCTCCGTCTTTGGATTTGAAGACAGGATGAAAAAAAACTAATTTCGGTCCAATCATTTAGTAACAAGTTCACTTTACTAGGCATCATTAAGATAGTAATTAGTCATAATTTAGTGTCGACATTTTACAACCATTGGATTCATTCCAATTTTGAATTGTTTTTTCTTCTTCTTCAAATTTGCAACTTACTAAAAATCCTCGAATAAAATATTTATCCGCCAGTAATATATCCTACTTTCAAATCCTCAATTTCAAAGTAGGAAATATCCAAACACTCCTCGATTTCATTAAATCCTCTTCAGAAAGAAAAGAATATTGTCCCGACATATATCTAGATATTAAGTATCTGGGCTTACTCTAGAAACTCAAAAGGATCCTTTCCTCCTCATATTAGCTAATACTAGAACATTCCTTTAAAATTGGTATTTCCAAGTAAATGATGCTAACGAACTGTCGAGCATCTTTACGATATTCAATGGTGTTCCGCAGGTTAGTATACTTGGTCCTATACTCTACAACATTTATACATCTGATATTCCCAACTGTCCGAACATCTTTTTTGCTAGAGAGGCTATCTGACATTTAGCAAAAATCCCTAACATGCTTCTAAAATTCTCCCAACCCGCCAAATTCAAACCCTTCAGACCTGATTTAGTAAGGGGTTAAGTATAAAATACAAAATACTTTCATACAGTGCCTTACTTACTATCACTAATATGGACTTATGGACTAGAATTCGGGGCTCTACCAAGACATGCAATTCCCATCGAATCCCATCAGTTCAGTCAAAAATACTTCGTCAAAATTCCATCCGTTTAGTCGCAGATCCTTTTTTACGACTACATATTCAGTTTTGTTTTTTTCTTCTTTATTTTTATAAATTTCTCATATTTATGGGTACAAAAAAAAAAAAAATATGATTGGAAGTTATAAAACGGGTTTAATCGTTTTCATAAATAAAAAACCAGTTCAGAAATCGTTGCTCGTTCATTTATGAATTCTAGTGAAGTTTTGTTTGGCGATTATCCTTAATAAATAACCAGCGAACAAGGGTATTGATTAAAATCATATTGATGAGTACTATTGGCATTGTCAGTGTTACAATTCTCAGATTTAGAACGGCCGCTGTCTATCGTTCAATTTAGTAGACAGGATAGGATCATGACGAAGAAAATAATAGAATTTAGAAAGGTGAGGCTTTAAAAATAGTCGCAGCAGAAAATAAGTTTGGTATTCGTCATATTTCGGGATTTATTGCTAGACGATATAGGGAATATTTGCGTAAAATTTACCAATGATGAGAGTAAAAATTTTTAGTGACGGAGAGAAATTATTGTACATAAAAAAGTTCTAAGTCTACAAAATACGGGCAGGTTTTTCCGGGATGTGCCCGTATTGTCACTCATTCCGAAAATCGAACAGCAGCTCTAACTATGTATGTGTATATTTGTATGGTTGTATTTTCATAATAGATTTCGCTACAAGGTCCTGGCTTTCTCTTTACCAATATGCATACGCACATACACATAATAGCTCTGGTAGCATTATGGGGAGCATCTTTCACTATATTATACACCAACATAAATACCCATACATGTGTGCATACACAAGTACATTGTCAATAAAGCCATTTTACACCACAATTTCTCATACTTTGTGGGCCATACGAAAATACCCAGCACATCCTTCGGAAAGTTATCTGAAACGGATGGATTCGAGAGATATCAGTTGCTTTTAGACGGTAATTGGCTAGTAAAGCTTTTAAGTTCATATTATATCTAGATGTGTGTTCTTAACGCACATAAAGCCGTAATTTGTTTGTAATAAAATATGAGCATGAGAACGATTCTCGGTACCCCGTACCCCATAATCGTGGTCTTCGCTGCTGCCATTAACATGCGCTAGAACGTCTCCTGCCCCACCAGATCAGGTCAATATGAAAATACCAAAATACGAGTAAACTCTCTGTGGTAATACCATTGCCAGCCAGAATCTATCAGTGGTGCTCCAGGATTCTTTCCAATTGCTGCCAGCGCATTCGTACAAGCCTCTCACAGGTTCCTCCTTCCCCTTTTTGTGCATCCCTTTTATTTCTTCTCTTCTTATTTTGATTTTTGGTTTTTGTTTTGTTTTTCTCTCTCCTTTTTAGCCTTCAACAGTTTTTCTCTATTTTGAACATATATATATAAATAAACACACACACACACAAACCCACACACCCACACAATACGCAGCTGTTTCATCAATTTTTGTTTGTATTTTTTTCCCTTACATTTTTTCATGTTTTTTTTTTTATAGTTTTCCTATACAAAGTCTGCCTTATTTGAAGTTTTCCTTTTCAATGGTACTAAAAACCTATTTTTATATACAATACATACAATAAAATGTGTATGATATTTTCCATTTCCTTAATTTTTTGTTTTCATTTAAAAGGATTTTTTCATCGTTAATTTTATACTCCTCCTTTTGTGGGGGATATTTTTTATCTAAAGAAAAAAAAGCTAAACTCCAAAAAAAAAAGGATATACAATTAAGTCAGTTTTGAGTTCTAACATACACCAACGCATATATACATAATATAAATTTTTGGTTCGGTTGACAGACATTTGCTGAATGGAATAGTAATTCGTCCTTTTCCTTTTCGTTTTCATATATTTTTTCTGTTTCTGTCCGATTTAAGAAAGTGGAAAATATTTAAAGAAAAAAATATTATATGCTTTTTTTATTTAAATTTAAAAAGGATGAACTTTTGGGCTTTTTAAATTTGTTTTGTTTCAAGTTTTCGTAACGATCAGAGCAAAAAAAAAAATGTTTCTGTACAAAAATTATGAATAAAATAGTTTTTTCCCCCGCTTTTTATTGTACTTATTTATGAGGATATAGTTTAGTCATGTGCTATTTTATAGTATATGTTGACGTGGTTTGCATAAAATCAAATAAATTTAAGGAAAAACGAAACATAGAAAAGGTAATTTATGTAATTACATTTTTTTTTACTTCTCTATAAAAAAAGATAACAATTCATTGCATCTATCAAAGGTCAGGGCCATTCAATATTTTTCATAGTTTAAAATAATTAAGATCAGTCAACAATCATCGCCGGTTGGTTTTTCATTTTTATGCAAAGTTCTCAAAAATGTTGCAAGCCGAAAAACTCAACCTTTTCATAATCCTAGAACATCAGATTATTCCCAGCCTAAATTTTCCTATTTACAGAGCATATTTCATTGGAAGATTTCTGCTGAATCCTTAACCATGCCTTTCGTTCTGGTTATATGCGGACAAATCTCAAAAGTAAAATGAAAACATGGCAAAATTGCTGAAAATTCTAAAAAAATGCATTTTTTTTTGTGTATGCGGATTTTCAAAAAATAATTATACTGAAATTTAAACTGAAAATCTGATCATTTTTTTGGGTACTACTAAAAGCCACTCTGGACTTACTTCACTAGCTACATTCGAACATAAGACGCACAAGTCCCCAGTATCATAAAATCCAATCAATCAACTCCAAGTTTTTGTTTAGAAAAATATCTTATTTTCTATTAATGTTTTTTTAATTAATTTATATATATATAAATAACATGAAACATTTTTTTTCTGTTCATGTTATTAAAAGTTATACAACTTTTCCAAAACTATTTATTACTAAAAGTTCCAATATCATTAATTATTATTAGTTCATCTTTTAAGCCGAAACAAAGCAACTATGTGGCAGTATAGAGAGCAGTAAAATATAATAGGTTTAATAACAATTCATAATAGAAAATATGACAAGAAATGAGACACTAAACGGAAGTGGCCCAATTTGAAAATAAGTACTACTATCGGAAATAGAAACGGAAATAATATCTTACACACATGATTAGGATAATTTTCCACTACATTAAATACAATCAATTAGTTAACGATACGCCAGAAGAAAATCAAAAAACACTAATCTCATAAAGTATAGATTTCCTCTAAACAAATATTAGGAAATATTATATATATGACCTTATCATAAACTCATAAACTAGTTCGAGCCTTAGAATGAAAATCGCATTAGGCTGTGCTTAATGTTATGATTTAATTTCGAAAGTTAATAAAGATAAAAAAAAAACATTTATATTTATCGAATCTTTTACAATTTGCCACTTTATTCCAGTAATAAATCATCATCATCGTTTTTATTACTCATACAAAATCGATTAAATAACCTTTCTAGTATATAATTTTTAAATTGATTACGATCTATTGTTATTAATTGTTGCTTAAAATAAATTTAAAAAAAAAAAAACGAAAATTATTAAATTTATAATATGACCTGTAATTTGAAAAAGATAAAGATAATAATTAGTCGTAATCAATTCGTCCCACATTCGAATTGAATGATGATTATTCAGTGCTAATTGATCGTTGAGTAAATATTTTGACCCTTGACATGTGTTAAATAATATTGTTAGGGGAAGGCGGTACATCACACTTAAAAAGGGGCGGATATAGTTGAATATATTTTTTTTACCCTTAAAAAGAATTGTCAATCTGAGGAGATTTTTTTTTTTTTTGAAACTGCAGCCGGTTGTCTCATCTGATCCAATTGTTGAGCTATGAATGTTGTACAATTGAAAAAGGTACTAGCATGACACGTGCACCTCATTTGAACGGTAAAAAGTCAATTCAGTTTTGAGCCGCGAATAAACCGACCGTCAAACAAACCGAGAGTAACTAATTTAGATTCATTGACTGTGTGGTCTTATGTCCCTAGCAAAGTGGTCGTTTCATTTATCAGCGCTACCGTCCCAAATCTTTGGCTTTTATTATTGCACTTCGTCTGATGATTATATGTTTGCCAACATCTCCTCCCATAAATTATTGGCACGTGTCTGTACTTTAACAAAAAAAAAAAAAAAAAAAACCAACAAAAAAAAATTACATTCAAACGAGCAGCTTGTGATGCGAATCAATTCTATACTCTCCTCTTCCATGCTGCTATCCTAAAACGATTGGTAACATTATATAAATAATATTCCTGTCTCCAAGGAACGATTACCTATACAAGTCAGTCACATTTCTAATAACGTCTTAACCTCAATTTGGAAATATTTTTTCTCTTGTTCGTTAATAATAATAATAACGTTTGATATTTAAAAAAAATTAAAAAAAAAAAAAAAATAAGAAAAAATCTCCGCTGTAGAAATTAACAACTGGAATAAGAGAGTACTGGCATTCCCAAAACTTTCACTATCGTCCTTCCGTTGAAAACCATTTCATTAATGCGAACACCTTATCTGTTAGCCTTAGCGATTATTTTAAATTCAATCTATTTGCTGGTAAAACTATGTAGTTTGCCCATCAAAACATTACGCGTATTTGATTAAAATTTAATTAAAGTCTAACCAAAATCGTTTCGAAATTCAAATTAGTTCCTGTACCAACAACCGAAAAAGAAAAATTACAAAAAAAAAAAAAATAATCCAAAACAACAAACAAGTTCTGCTCATAAAGAAAATCCATGATGAGACGGTAAGCTTATAGAAGAGCTTGAGCACTACACCAACAGTCGATGATGACAGATAGTATGTGTGCATGTTTGAGTGTTATTTTTCCTCGTAGAGAAGGCGACTCTACGAGGCTACGAGGAAGGCCATGTTTTGATGGATGTTTTCCGTTTTTGTATTTGCCACTACGAAAATTTTCCTGTTCTACAATCTTTACCGTTTTATGCTTTTCGTTTATCATCTTTAATATTTCATTTTGTCTTTACAATACAACCGTCTGCATTGCAGCCCACCTTTAGGAAAGACTGGTGTTACCATAATTAATTATTTGGCAAGTGACGTTCGGTATTCGTGACCAACCAAATAAACTACACTTCGCCGAATTTATGTAATTAAATAAGTCCGATTTGCATATATCCTAATTTTGAACATTTAATATTTACTGTAAGGGGATTGGGCTTGTTCATCTTCGAAGAGATTCGACGAGTTACAATTAACTCGTGATTTCATATTTATTAGATGATTTTCACTTTTACCCTAATAGTTATCAATTTTTGATTTAATTTCTTTTTTTTTCCTTTTCGCTATTGGACGTCCTCCGATTTAAAAATTTCTACCTAGTCTCGATGTCAAAAATTGACTTTGCCAATAACTTTAAAAGGGATTTGAATTAATTCAAGTCTAGGCGGTCCTGGTCTTTGTTGGATGGTACGTGTAATTTATTATGTTTTGTAATTTGTGTATATTTTTGGTAAAGTTTATTTGTAATTGTTGGATCTGTGGCCAAAAGCAAAACCACAATAGTTCTAGAAATTCTTTGCTAACAGCTTCGAATAGTCTTCATTTTAATTCAAATCTGTAATTTTTGGGTAATAAGAGGTAAAAGGCAAGCGAAAAATTATAAAGGGCAATTTCAATAGGTTCGCTCCGTCTTTGACAAGTTATTAATTTGATGTTTCAAATGACAACGCTGCCATTCTTATTTGTTTGTTTTTTATTATTGCCACCATTTTATCATGGAGAACTACACGATTAAATAACACGTCCAGATAATGATATCTTACCAAATTTCAGATTTACGTAAACAAGCAAAATTGTCGAATCTGAGACTAGAAGCAACCTCAACAGTTGCAGACGCTTCTTTTCCATCTAGGAAAACAAGATGAAAAGGTGGTATCGTCAGGCCCGCACTGCTTTCGAAATGAGAGTAACTGTCAATGGTGCGAGATATCGAGCGATTATAATAGTTTTTTTTGGACAAAAAGGGACTTATTTTCAGACAAAGTTTCCACATTGCGTTATTTTGGGACATGCTGATATCAGCTGACTGCCAAGATTTTGTCATTTAATACACTAAGACTTTTCTCTATGGGGCTACGTTAAATAAATAAAGTCTACGCCAATAACTGACAACACTTTCCAACCTGGAAAATAAAATCAATCAAGCCATTTGTGGGATTCAGTTCGATTTATGCGGAAGAGTCATTCAAAATTGAGGCCATGAAAACCAACAAGTGACTGTGTAGAAGCTTTTGCATTCGTTAAAAATAATTGTCTGGTGTTAATTTTGATCTGAGGGCTTGTATTTGCTTGAAAATGAAGGAAGGATAGACTGTTAGCGTTAATTCTGTTTTCTATGACCATATTATAAGGAATATTTTTCTTATCCTTAAATAAAGGATTTTAATTTGGACTAAAATTAAGTTTAAACAAAACAGCGCCACAAGCCACATAACATGAGAAATTTACGCTTTATTGCACGAACATATCTCAGGACACGTAATTTGAAAATTTGATAATATCAATTTATGTCCAACATTATACCGTTTTTTCTTTGCTTAAGAGCATTCAAAAATCAACATCCGTTATGTATAGACTGATTTACAATCCATAAAATATGCAAACAAATTCATGGTAAAAAATGACCTTTACCTCAAAAGGATCGAATTTTGCCACAAGATCTCATTGCGGTCATTATAATAAAATTTTATTCATAAATGGCAAGAAACCAGCAATATTATAAAAATTTTACTTTTTTTTATAAATCTGAATATCAAGTGGTTAAAATATGTAATATGAAATAAAAAAAAAAAAATTAAAAATTATAAAGTCTTCGCTACTCCTCTTTCCGAGGATTAAACCCCATTTTAATGGGGTTGCTGCACGTTAAAATTTCCCCTTTCCCCTTAAAAAATATTACCGTATCATGATTTTTCTAGGTTTTCTGTAAAATTATTCCTTTCTAAATTCTACATAGAAAATATTCAATAATTTTTTCCCCCTTTTCCCTTGCCATCAACATTCAAAGATACTAAAATTGTTTGCAGGTAAAAAATTCTAGCGTTTCGATCATGGTTTATAGTGCAGTCGTTTGAGGTCTTTGCTACATGATCGTAATTATTCAACTTTAATTGGCCATTGCCGAAAAATGATAGATTCAATAAAGAATATTTTCTCTTACAGTTGACACTTTTGGATAAATATGCAGAAAAACGTTACGTAGGAATTTTTTCTACTTTGCTCCACAATATGTAAATTCGTCTACTTTATCGTTTCCGATGTAGCTCAGAACACATTTTTTTATACGAATTTTCGTTTATCTAGCGCCACCACATAATATTATATTTGAGTATCATCGGTGTCCATTTTAGAAAAAAAAAACCGAACAATTTAAACGTTACCCTTTCGAGTGGATATTAAAGGATTCCTGCCGAAATGTTGAGTAGCATTTTAATTATCGTCACGATAATGATATCATCATTGTTTTAACCATGAAAATATTGTACAAATCCCACTTTGGAAACCTTTATGACTCAAACAATCTATTTTTTTTTGTTGTTGTTGTTGTACACGGGGTATTTTCTGTTAGCACATTAAAATCTGTGAAAGTAGATCGTTTGGAGTGTTTCGAAAGCAGTGCATAAACGGCAATTAGGAGATATGAGTAGGTCTACTCCGGATACGGACACGTTTTGAAGAGTGTAACGAATCTATTTGTGATGGTATAGAGACGAACGAGACTTGCCATTTCGATTTAATGCATTTTCATCCGATCAATTACAGAACGTTGGGTTTGGAGAATCTGTGAAAGGAGGGCGGGAAGGTGGGTTAAGATGAATGAAAATGCTGCGGTATTAATGGAGCTTGGAAAATAGAAATGCCAAAGTAAAAAGCTTTTTTGCCATGCATGAGCCATTATCTGTTTGCTTGAGTCCTTCTTTTCCATTTTGTGCTATTATTTTTACTCTATTCGGTAAAGGTTTTTATTTCGACATTGAAGAAAAAAAGATCAAAAAAATTTGAGAAGAAAATTTAAGGTCTGAAACGAAAATGGATGAAGATATATATTGACATGTGTATTTTTGATGTGAGTGTAAGCGTTTAAATGTAGGATAAGAAGTCAAGGATGTTGTGCTTTATTTTTGTTGTTGTTGGAATAGAAAATTACAAGCTTATAGAGGATTTAATTCGCTCATATATTCTCTTAAGTATCTATATTGGTTACTGTTTATTTAGAATGTATAAAAAAAAAAATTATACACACATAAATGTTCGTCCAAAAATTTTAAATATGTACAATGAGTGTGCAATGTTTGTACAAGTATATGGGAAAAAAATATGTGCCTAGGGTATATCTACATATACTATACTATAGACATTATCCTTATTATACGAGTATGTATCGATTGATAGAAATACGACTAAGTAAAATGATAGAATAGTGGCGAATTTGTCATGGTAGGGAATAGAAAAATCTATAGTATAATAGATTGTGGGGATTTGAGGGGTTGTATGATGTGTGTCATAGAGAGGAAAGTGCTGTTGGTTAGAGAAATAGTCAGAGAAGAGCAAGAGTCTCGATTCGATCGAATGGTTGGCCTGAAGGGCTGACAAGTCTTATACTACATACCGCGTATCTTGTCATCTTGCCAATGTGTCCCACATTACTGTTTGGCGTCTTACTGTCATCCCATTTATAGGTTGTTGTTGTCGATAAGCTCTCAGTTCTCGGCTATGTTCAAAAGAACATAGCGAACTGGTAAAACGGGTAGCAGGTGTACGACGGGCCCTATCATTATTATATTTTATATATACCATAGTATATTGTATTGTCGATATATGTACGAACATACATACATACAACGATATTGAGAGGCAAAGAAGAAATATTGCAAGAATGGTTAACGCTGAACAGTAGTATTCTCCGGTGGTGAATACTTTCAACTTGATTCGTTCCACCATCCCGGCATTCATCCATCCGTGCATTCATCCATCCATCCATCCATCCATCTATCCGTTCCAGCCAAGAAGCTTTCGTGACTTTCACATCTTCCATTAAAAAGTCATTAAATATCATCCCCCATACACTCGGAACTCAACTCAATGAAAAACTTTTAACTATTTGCCCAACTCTCGAATCTTTATTTTTTTATTTTTTATTTTTGTATTGTTATTATTAGTATTTAATTATTATTTTTTTTGTTTCGTTTGTTTTTCTGTTTTGTTTTGTTGGCAGCATTTAATTATTGTCGATGTTTGTCTTTATTTGATGGCTAATATATTACTACTGACAGACAATATTAAACGGAATTTCTATCAATAAATCGTATTGTATTCGATATGATTTCAATTTCTGTGATGCTTAAAGAAGACAAATTGTTTTATTTTTTTATTTTTTATTATTTTTATAAGGGCATATTTTTTTTAAGTTTTTTTTTATGTTTTTACCAGGTGTATAAGCTTAAATCCGCTGTTTTTTAATTAAAAAAAACAAATGTTTTTTCATAGAAAGCACATGTTTTTTTCATTCATAGCATAGAAAGCACATGTTTTTTCATTCAGAGTCAAAAGAACACGTTTTTTCATTCAAAGTACTTTCCCTCGCTAGCTACACATTTTTCCCATCTCTCGTATCCAATGTGTGGATACCACGCCAAAAAAATTCCTTCTTTTTCGAGGCCATTTTCGGACGTCTTCGTAAGAATCGAAGTGCTGCTCAGCGAGCGCGTGGCCCATCTACGAAAACAGGTGGTAGTCGGAAGGGGTCAGGTCTCGTGAATAAGCGGGGTGGGGTAGCACCTCCAAATTGAGTGTCTCCAAGTAGTTTCGGACCATTTTTGACGTGTGCGATGGTACGTTGTCGTGGAGGAAAATCAGCTTGTCATGTCTTTGTTTATAATCCGTCCTTTTTTCACGCAGTGCACGGTGCAATTTGATCAGTTGTTGGTGGTAGCGGTGGGAATTGACAGTTTCACCAGGTTTCAACATCTCATAGTAGACCCTGCTGATCCCACCAAACGCACAGCATCGTTTCCGTCCGAAGCGATTTGGTCTTGGGGATGATGTTGATGGTTGGCCGGGATCAACCCGCGATTTCTTGCGTTTAGGATTCTCGAAATATATCCACTTTTCATCGCCTGTCACAATCCGATGCAGGAACGACTTCCTTTTTTGTCTGGCGGCACCCATTTTCCGATCTTTTCAATCTTCCCCATGGCACGGAGACGCATGAAAATGGCTGGTTGAGTAACACCCAATTGCTCCGCATGCATTTTTTGCGATTGGGTATCGTCTTCGTCCAGAAGAGCTTGCGTCCTCAACCTTCCTAGGCCGATTTTCACGCGTCTTGTCCCACAAGTCAAAATTACCGTCTTTGAACCGACAAAACCAATTTTGGAAAGTTGTTTCCGATAAAGCACTGTCACCATAGGCCTCCATAAGCATTCGATGCGATTCGGCAGCCGATTTCTTTAAATTGAAGCAGAAAAGTAGAGCTTCCCGCATATTTCTGGCACAAAACTAGACATGATTACCAAAGGGAAAATGTATGTTGTTGTACGAAATTGCTGACAATATGCGCTGATTAATGTTGACAGATGTCATGAAAAAAAAGTATGATTTAAGCTTATACACCCCTGGTATATTAAATAGTTGGGCTTTTTTTATAATAGAAGTTTTCCTAAAAACATAAATATCTTATAATTGGTCACGTCGCGATTACTTTACTTTTTCTAATTACTACTAAACTTGATGTGGAATGTCTCTGCGATAAATTAAGTACAAAATAGAATCGAGTACGCTACCTTGCGGCACCTCACATTTTTATATACTTTAGGTGTGAGGGAGTATTCGTTTCTGAATATGACTCTAAATTTTCTCAAAATTATTTTCCGGCATCTCGGAAAAATTGTTTCGGTAGATCTCTGTATTTTTTTAAAAACTATAGTAAAATGGAAAACATCGAAACGCAGAGTGGGACTCTCTAAACCACTAAAACCCACTTAATTGGTGACATTTTTGTATATTTGTCCACGTCAGGCATTGATCGAAATCACTACTCTGGTGAATTATTCCTACCGATTTCTTTCACGCTCATCCAGACGTTGTATTTTTAGGACTGTTATCGCAAGAATTAGGACAACCTCCCAAGTCATCCTCGAGTCCAACATCAAAGCAACGACATTCTCCGGCCTCTTTTATTTCCGCATTGAATGGGGTGCAGTAAAATAGCACGTGCTCCGCTCTCTCCACTAGCCCCAAAAAGGGGACATTGGACTAGAAACCGATTTAAATCGCCCTTAAAAATACGTGTTCCGACCAAAATTGAGATAGGTAGTAGCCAACCTCAGCATATCATCGATCTACCCACGGATCCACACCCATCGGGAGCATTATGCGAAAGATTTTGCCACCTCCTTTCTTTCCTCCGTACGAACCTACACGTGATCGCGCCACAACGTCACACCGCCCTCTCCGGCTTATGTGCCTGTATTTCGATCGGTATCATTCCGACTAGAACACAAATCGCCTCAGTCTACCGTAGAAAAGCGAGTCCTACGGTAGACTGACACAACTCCACATATCCAGGTTGCTCTAATCAACCCATCCGCCCAAATTGGTGCAGCATACAGCAAAATCGACTCGACCACGGTCGCCAACAGAGTCCCCTAGATTCGGCATAAGGCCAGCCAGTTTTAAAATTATCCCCGCTGTACCCCACCAACGCATAATAGGTGTTCCTAAAACAATATCTATATAGCCCCACATTCATGCCAGACCTCTCACAAGAACAAAAATTGCACTTGCCCCACTTTCGACATAAACGGCTCATTTATTCCGAAGAATATATTTTTATACACTATAGGCCAAAAGTATACGACCATCACCACCTGTCTAAAAAACGTACTGAATCGAAATATTATATTTTTCTCTTTTGAGGTATAATATAATATCTGGCAAAATTTTATTACTCTCTGAAATATTTAAAAGCCGATTGGGAAATTCCCTTAACCTTTTTGTTGCAATAACAGGCAAAAAATTTCCATCCCTGTTTTTAACAGGTAGAAGTAATTGTTAAATTTTTTATAATGCTCTGTTGAGAAGGCTAAGTATTTCAGATTTTTATTTAGTCTAGACATTATCCGACATGAATATGAAATGGATTATATTTGATTCTTTTTTATTTAATATTTATTTAAAATTAATTAAAAATTTGAAAAAAATTAGTTAAATTATCATTGAAGTTTGGTCTGTGATTGTTACTTTATTTCGAGAACGTAAATCGGATCGTTTTATAGTATATAATTAAGAAAAATTTAAACGTTATGTAGTAGGAAGTGATGGAAGCCAAACTTTACGGCCTGGTAGAAGACATTAAATAACTAATTTCGAGACTTTCAGCACATCAATTCGGTACGAATTATATAAAAAACCGTACACAAACCAGGTTCTTTATTAATGGTGAGAAGGCAATTGAGACGTGTTGGTCTATTTTGTTACGTTGCAGCAAGGAAGACCGGATTAGGCTTTATTTCATCAATACTGAACTGCTGAGGATCTGAAAAATATGCTCTGGACGGACCAGTTTAAGTTACAGACATTTCTATCTAAAAAAAGTCGACGTAAGTCGTTGTACTAGAGGAAAATTCTGCTGGAAGATGTGCTAACCGCGAAGCAAGGCAAATTAGGAGACTTGGTACGAATTAAAAGAATTTTTTTTAAAAGAGACCAGTTCCTAAATATTATATAGAGATGAATATTCTTCTATTATGATTTCAGTTACTTGGCCAGTACCTAAATATTGTATTATAGAAAGATGTATACTCTTCCATTAGGATTTCATCGCTAAAGGAAAACTTGCGCAGGATCCTTTTCTAATCCTGGAATAGTATTTAAAACGATACAATAGAAGAAAGAACTGATCGACGGAAGCTGTCCTTCATCAAATGCAAAGAAGGCTTTTTCATCACTTTTTTTCTCTATTAACTTGATAATAATTAATGTAAATGAAAACATTTTTGTTGGTCATATTTGAGATTCAAATTAATATAATACTTTTTTTGCACTTGGTCATTTTAATTGTTGAATTATATATAACATGCCCCTTTTAAGACCAAAGTGGTTGCGTATACTTTTGGAATACAGTGCATATATGTAAATGTGTAATTGAACTTTTTTCATTTGTACATCCTAACCACACCGATCGGGATGGTTAAGATAATGTAGCAGCGATGGAAGTCTGGCTGTAAGGGAAGTGCAAATACAAAATGTTCATTCAATCTTCCTTCTTTAAAGGAAAATATTCCTTTTCGCGCAAAGAAATCGGAACAAAATATTTAAGTATGATGTGTGTAGGTGGGAACTTGTGTGAGCTTCAGTTTGAAAAATGAATGTTAAAAGAAACATGCTCCGCGGTCGAAAAGCACATCAGCGATGGTTACAGATACTAGTTTCGTATCTACAATAGTTTGAAGACACCAGAGAAAATGACAACAAGAAAAACGTGAGCGTTTTGAATTAAGGAATAACCAGAGTCACCAGAAACAATAAAATAACAGTCAAATCTGCCGCCAATCTATTTGCGTGAGGGCATAAATTTTTCCGAATTGAGTCGCACAATTGCGAAACAAATTGGCACTGACCAATTTTTGTCTAAAGCATACCGGAATATCTAAAGCAATTAAATGTAGATTGTCACACATTCCAACAAAAAAAAAAAGAAGAACAGCCGTTCCGATTCCGTCATAAGGTATTATCAGCATCGCAACGCGCCTTTCAGACATGAAGTCTGCCGCATTTCAAATTCAAAAAGTAAAGGGCGATATGGCAACTGTATCCGTTTTCTTTGTAAGCCTCAAATCAGCGACTAACAACGAGGATATATTCAAAATAAATAATCTGCTGTATAGTAAAATTAAAGTGGAGGAAGCGAACCCAAACATGAAAATTCCACAATGCCATAGGTGACAAGAATATGGGCACACTCAATAGTGTTGCTGGCACACTCCTAAGTGTGGTGAACACCTCACAAATGAGTGTACCAACTTAAGAGAAACACCGGTTAAAAGGGGCATCCCTTATAGTTAGCGGATGGTAACCATCCAGTTAACTATAAGGGATGCTTCACATATAGAAATCTTAAAAAAATAAAAGAAAACACAAATATTAATCTATAATTCGCCATATAGTTGTATCGGAAGTATCCAGCGAACAACAGAAACAACAATAACCTCAACAGCAGCTATGTATACATTCCTTCACCTACACCTACCTCATCAGACCTAACAACACTTTTCTCAAATTAAACAAATAAAATAATTCAAGAAATTACTCTTCTCCTCACTACGTTACTATCTGCTCTAATAAGCGAGATTTCCTCATTCACGTCCAACGTAAATAGAAAAATATGTTCGTGGAACGATAAATCCTTGTCCATTTTCCTCTGGAATTCTGGCGGACTAACTTCACACAGACAAGAACTTGACGTTCTCTTACATAACAAACGCATAGATGTTATATTAATTACAGCGGACTCACTTTAGTCCGGGTCGTTTTTTACTATACGTCACTATTTAATATACTATTTAATATACTGCGCTGATCATCTCTACAGTCAGTAGCTATAAGCCTCCAATGTACATTCTTTGGCTTCAACGTTGCATATGTTTACTGTCCTCCACCCAATAAAATTTAAACTGACTCTAAATTTAAGTCATTCATTAACTCAGTAGGAAATTCTTTCATCGCGTGAGGATTAATGCGGTTGTCGTATTTCGAATCGCCGAGGAAAGATTCACGAAGAAGTTCTCTCCTACACCACTCATGAAGTCCTTACTCTTTCCTGACCCGCCTATTGGCCGACCAGAACCAGGAAACTTTCCATCACCACACCTCGTAATTCCATTAATACTACCATAAAAACACTCCTTGATCTGAATTACGATTATTGGCCGGCCCTCCTCACATTAGACACCTTTCCAAATTTCAAAAAAATAAAATTCCCTCCTAGACTTACTTATAAATGGGAAAGTTGATTGGGATATTTTTAGACATAACTTGGACAAACAGATTTATTTTCAATGCAACCTTAAGAACGAACAAGATAAAAAAACTCACATGACAATAATGTGCCACAGAAAATCCATTGGGTCCAGTAGCAACGTTCAAGGATGCCACGTGACAATAACAAAAAAACTAAACCAACTAAAATCGTCTAAAATCAGTTTCTTACAAATTATACTATATGCAATTGTAGATAATATTTATTAAATTAAAAACTAACAAAAAAAAAAAAATTATCTACTTACACAAATAACCTGGCCTATTTTGTAAATATGGATAAGTCACATCCTTTATGTTTCCCCATCCGTTTCCACTGTTTCTTGGATATAGAATTGTTAAGATTATAAATATGCAATTTGAATAATTACAGCACATCAAATATCAACTTACACGAATCCATTATAATTACCCTGGTAAATACTAAATTTATACATCCTATCGTTTCCTTGGTTATCTCTACACTGTTTATTGGATGAAAAAATTATTGCACAGGACAAGTTTCACTATGGATTTTTGAAAGCGCTCTCCAACAAACAAACTAACTAAACCCAATGATCGACGAAAAGTAAATGGGATGCGCATAAGTTTCAAAAACGCACTTAACTTAAATTGTCGGTGGCACGCGTTCATGTTGTGTGCGTATGTGTGTCTAGAAAGTTTACCGCCCAAATCAAATTTCGTTACTCTCGTATATGTAGTTAAAAAAAATATATAACAAAAAATCTTAACGCTACTTATCTATGACAATATCTTTGCCATAAATAAGCGTCACTATGCATATGTGTACATGTGTGTTCTGTGTAAACATATCTTCTTATCCCTTCTCTGAACTATTCTTTCTCTTTAATTTGCCGCCTTTAAGAAAATGCAGTCTTCTATTGTAAAACGATAATTGCACGCACACACATACGACTCTCCAGTGTCCCTGTTATTCCGATATTTGGTCAAACCGCGTAGAAGAGCTGCGAAAATTGTGTAAAAAAACAAAGTCCACTTTTTTCGTTCGGTTGTGTATTTTTTTGGTGGAATTTTTATTAAAACGCATTTTATTAAAGCAATTTTTAATGTGTGTGCTTCTGCGTACACATATCGTATGTTCATTTGGGGAAGGGGGTTGGATTTGGAAAATTATATTCAGCAAAAATCATTTTCTCGAATAAAGCTAATTCTTCGATTATGAATTCAGCAAAAATCATTTTCTCGGATAAAGCTAATTTTTTTAGACAGTTAAACCGCCTTATTTGTGAAATACAGTCACTTTTATGTAAAAGTGGATGAATATCTGTTTTTTCTTCTATTTATAAAATGGTAAAATCTCTACAACACATTTCAATAAATAATAACGAATTTCTTATATTACTTTACCATTTGTACTCACTCATCCCCATCTTTACGAATTTATTACCGTTCCGCTTCGATTCACCGATGAAAAGAGTAGCTCAAACGAAAAACACATACGCAATCACCTATTGTACCCCACCATATGTACTTGCATACATATATATATTATTTCAATAGCATTCAACAAATAAATCCCAAAACTTATAATACATTAAAAAGTGAACATTTTTATTTAAAAAAATTCATTTGACCATAAAAATATGATCAGAAATAATTGTAATTTTGAATTTTTTTATTTTTTTATTATTTATTTATTATCTTTAATACAATGTTCCGCCATCTAAATGGGGGCTGTTTTTTTCTACCTTTTTTGAAAGTGAAATAATTTCCATTATTTATAATACAAATTGTTGAAAAATCACATTGCAAAAATGATTTGAGAATTTGCGCTTGTTTTGTCTGTTTGCAGGAAGGATGGCGACGAACCTTTTTATTAATTTTTTTTTAGGGCTGATTTTAATTTTTAGAAATTTTCGATAAAAAATCGTGTCAACATCAAAAAGTGGATACCTGACCAGATATATATTTGATTACATTTGAAATTTTTGCCATCAAACATGTACAGTACTGTGCAAAAATAATTGGACACGAATATTTTCGTTCAGAATTGTATTGTAATATCACGAAAGTCATTTTAACATAAGTTTTTGACCAACAAAATATTTTCATCTTAACATAAGTTTTTGACCAACAAAAAATTTTTAGCTTTTTTTTTAAGCGAGTAATAATTTTGGAAAAAATTTCATTTAAAAATTATAGACAGAAAAACCAAAAAAAGGAAAATATATTATGGATCAACATGCTTATAAATACGGATCAATTTTCTACGTAAATAAATAACACGCATGTGCGGTTGTGTGTAGAAGATTATTTATCTACAAACAATCGCACAATGCGTCCATGCACATTTATATTGTTTATAGATATTTTAGTATATTGAAAATTATCAAATACGGCAACACAAAAAAAAAAAGAAGAAAAATCGCAAAAGTAAGAATTTCCATTTTGGTTGGCATTGTTGGTTTTTTGATGGAATCTTTTTTAAATGGAACGCAATCGTAGTCGATTTGATCGTGTTTTTTTAGGTTTGTGTGTGCGTATAGTACTTATCTTTAAAGTTAAGGGAGACTCTTCCGACACGTCACCAACAAACAACATGTAGTTGTGTTCTTAAAATTTTTAAAACCTTCCCAATCTTACGAGAATGTACACACAAATATCAAAAACAATCGATTTTATTGTCAAATTCGATTTTGTTTCCAATTTGATTGTTATCGTTGTAGAACTACGACACATTTAATATATTGTATATTATTGGCTTAAATGGACCTACAAATTGAATTAAGCAGAAAATATGAATAATAATAAACTGATCATCAGATGAGATTTCTTTGCCCGTTGCAGTTGGGTTGGATTTATTGAATCGGACGAAAAACGTTAATTTTTGACAGCAATTTTATCATTGAAACTGAAACCAGACCAGAGAAAAGAGTTTCTGACAGAATTGAG
The DNA here is from genome assembly GCA_958298945.1 of Atherix ibis. Classification (NCBI taxonomy): domain Eukaryota; kingdom Metazoa; phylum Arthropoda; class Insecta; order Diptera; family Athericidae; genus Atherix; species Atherix ibis. Next base: position 8,779,175 of record OY282610.1, read on the forward strand.
CTGCACTAGAATATTTGCATCTCTTTTTTTGAAAGAATGACAAAAAAGGGAGAAAGAATAATACCAGATTTGAGTATTTTTTCACAAGCGAATTTTTTCTTTTCTGTCTGCCCCTTGACCGGTCGTAGTTTTTTTTCCGGATAGTTTTCGCTGTTTTGTTTTGTTAATTTGAAAATATATGCACCTCTTTTTTTAAATATGATAGTAAAAGAGACAAAACAAAAAAATTTCAATGTTTTTCCTTGCCGTTAAATGGGAATTTTTTCCATATTATATTGATAATTTTGTGTATTGGCAGACGTAGTTTCTTTTGAGGATTTTCAGGATAGGATTTTTAATTTTTGGAAAATTTGCTCCGAAACAAATTATATTACTTGATGTTACACATCATCGGCTCGGTAAATTTTTTTAATTTGTAATCAGATATGACAAAAGGCAAAGAAATAAAATTTTTTAATTTTATTTTGATTGATTGCTTACATCCGACCTCGATAAATATGCTCTCAACATACTTTCAGCTAATTTTTCGTACAAAACCCACTCAGTTAATGACAAAGCTTCTAAAAGGACAATTTGGCAGTACGAGAACACAAACTGGAAAAGTTTCTTTAGGAGTTTTAACTGGTTTCTCAATAATGACCTGGATGCTGGCGCTGATTTGATTACCAACATTATTTTACTCGGTATGAAACACTTCGAGTGTCCATCCAAATGAAGGATCGTGCTTTGAGTCGAATTGCAAAAAGGCTATCGGAGAAAAAGAGTTCCGGTCTTATAAGGCCAACACTTCTGAGGAAGATGTTTAAACGCGTCAGAAATGACTCTCATCGGTAGCGTTGAATTTATTCCGTAACGAACATAAGTTGAGACCTAATATACTACAGTGGCGCAGGCTTAATAAACAGTTTTGGTCATTTTCCAAAAGAATCAAAAATTCCGCTTGCTCATCATAATAAAACTTCAGTTGTCAACTCAAAAAATTCCTCTGTTCCAGATTATGCATTTCCTCCGGTTGTATTGGGGCACTTGAATTTTCTATGAGGCCCTTGCAGATCTTGATTCGCTGGTCTAGCGCTGGTCCAGACGGTATGTCTCCCATAATTCTGAAGACTTGGTCTTCTACATTGGCAAAACGACAGAGTAATATTTTCCACCTATCATTTGCTTCTGGAATTTTTTCGCATGGATGCATTCGTTGAAGCAGTCCCAAAAAAAACGGAGTCCTCTTCCCCTTCCATTAACGACACATTGCACTCATATCCCTTCTTTCTAAGGCCATGGAAACACTGATAAACTATCAGTTAATGAGATATCTTGTATCAAGACAACTACTCAGCGACCGTCAAAATGGTTTCCGAAGCAATAGATCCACTGGTGATTTGATGGCATATCTAGCCTAAAAGTGAAACCAAACTGTCCATTACTATGGGGAGTATAGGATTATTCGATAATTGCCTCCTCAAATGGATAGGAAGCTACCTTTCGAATCGCTTATTACAAGTTCCTTTGTTATAATGAGCGATTCGAAAATAAATGCTGGTGTTCCCCAGTTTAATTTAATTTTTTATGGTGGCCTTTTGGCCTTTTTGACAATAGAAAATCTATTGTCAACCAACACTGCCAACAGGATGGAAATTGAGAACAATTTTTTCGTTTTTAAACTTATAAAAATTATGACAGCACAGAATATACCATTGTGAAAATAAAAAATTACAGGATTACACGAAAGATCTGTTTTTGACCAAAACTATGTAATACGCTAGATATTTGGATCATATATGGTTTATAAAATGTAAATAAAAGTAGAGAAATAAGTTTCTATTAAATATGAAAAGAGTATAGAAGAAAATAAGACATACGTGCAAGTGTGTTACGCTTTTGGAATAGAAAAAAATTTCCATAACAAAAACTAGATGGCAGTGGGTGTGATATTCATAGAAAAAATTAACAAAGAAGATAAAATTTACATAGGCAAATCTGACAAAGTGGCGTATTCAGTTCCTTTATTAATCTAAGTTTCAGCGTTAATGCATGGCATGGTATTTATTAAATATGAAATCGGGTTTAAATCATCATATAAAAAAAATTATATAATTTGGAACATATAAATTTTTTTTTGTATAGATAGCCATATTGGCTGAACTGATCATGACGCCAAGAATTTAATTTATATTGAATGTCCGTAAAAATGTTATTATAACAATAATTTTTTATTTGAAGATAATTAAAGTAGGCTGCACCGTTTTAAGCAAACATCAATACGAGAATACCGTTTCGAGACAAACCAACCAATTGGAGTGCAAAACCAGCTGTCAAGTGTGTTTTCTTTCTGTTATAGAACTCGTTTTGAGTGGGACTGATTAAGAGGATTGTGAACTTTTTTTTGCTTATTTTGGCATTATTTAATTAACATTTTCTTCGATTAATTGTCGTTCAAATCGGACCCGGAAGAGAAAAACGTGATGGATCTTGAGATCGACATGATTAACCAATATTTACAATACGGCACCCTCGTCGAGGTGTGGTTGTACGGAAACATGTCGCATTACTTTGAAGGAGTCATTATCTGCTTTAATCGCATAGTTGTAATTCTGGAGATGACTTATGTCATTGAAGTATCAACAAATAACCGAAACTTTGTGGGCCGGATGCTTCTAATTGGTTCAGACATCGTCTTCATACAGGAAGCTTAGTAATTTTTATCGGGTCTGCTTGTTGATAAGATGCTACTTTTCTTTATTATTATCATAAATTGTATCAGAAGCGAATGAAAATGGAATAAATGGAATTGTTATGATCGGTTTTTGTTTTTTCAATTCAATTTTGTTAGGTTATGTGTATGTTGCCCAGAGTTAGTCGAATTGTGCTCGGCTTTTTTTTTGGTATTTTTTTGATTATTAGGAGATGAGGTCGATATATTTGTTTGTTGTTTTTTTTTTCTTTTCTAACTTCCAAAAGGATTTCTTAATATTATAAATTTTATTGCAGAATTTTAAGAGTTTATATTTATTTTATTTAAAATTTTCGAAATGTTAAAAATATAAATTGAATTTTTTTTTGGTTTCCTTAAAAAATGTGTAAGTCGTAGTGCTAGAGGAAAATTCCTGCTGGAAGCTGTGGTGCTAACCGCGAAGCAAGGCGAATTAGGAGACTTTGTACGAATTAAAAGAATTTTTTTAAAAGAGAACAGTTCCTAAATATTATATAGAGATGAATATTCTTCTATTATGATTTCAGTTACTTGGCCAGTACCTAAATATTGTATTATAGAAGGATGGTTTACTCTTCCATTAGGATTTCTAAAATAAGCAAAGTTTTTGCATAATATGACAAGTTTTATGCGGAAGCACTGTTCATCGCTAAAGGAAAACTTGTGTAGGATCCTTTTCCAATCCTGGAACAGTATTTAAAACGATACAATAGAAGAAAGAACTGGTCGACGGAAGCTGTACTTCATCAAATGCAAAGAAGGCTTTTTCATCACATTTTTCTCTATTAACTTGATAATAATTAATGTAAATGAAAACATTTTTGTTGGTCATATTTGAGATTCAAATTAATATAATACTTTTTTTTGCACTTGGTCATTTTAATTGTTGAATTATATATAACATGCCCCTTTTAAGACCAAAGTGGTTGCGTATACTTTTGGCGTACAGTGCATATATGTAAATGTGTAATTGAACTTTTTTCATTTGTACATCCTAACCACACCGATCGGGATGGTTAAGATAATGTAGCAGCTGTAAAGGAAGTGCAAATACAAAATGTTCATTCAATCTTCCTTCTTTAAAGGGAAATATTCCTTTTCGCGCAAAGAAATCGGAACAAAATATTTAAGTATGATGTGTGTAGGTGGAACTTGTGTGAGCTTCAGTTTGAAAAATGAGTGTTAAAAGAAAACATGCTTCGCGGTCGAAAAGCACATCAGCGATGGTTACACATACTAGTTTCTTATCTACAATAGTTTGAAGACACCAGAGAAAATGACAACAAGAAAAACGTGAGCGTTTTGAATTAAGGAACAACCAGAGTCACCAGAAACAATAAAATAACAGTCAAATCTGCCGCCAATCTATTTGCGTGAGGGCATAAATTGTTCCGAATTGAGTCGCACAATTGCGAAACAAATTGGCACTGACCAATTTTTGTCTAAAGCATACCGGAATATCTAAAGCAATTAAATGTAGATTGTCACACATTCCAACAAAAAAAAAAAGAAAGAAGAAAAGCCGTTCCTATTCCGTCATAAGGTATTATCAGCATCGCAACGCGCCTATTGATAACATAGAAAATGAGTTGGAAGTGCTCAGACATGAAGTCTGCCGCATTTCAAATTCAAAAAGTAAAGGGCGATATGGCAACTGTATCCGTTTTCTTTGTAAGCCTCAAATCAGCGACTAACAACGAGGATATATTCAAAATAAATAATCTGCTGTATAGTAAAATTAAAGTGGAGGAAGCGCACCCAAACACGAAAATTCCACAATACCATAGGTGACAAGAATATGGGCACACTTAATAGTGTTGCTGGCACACTCCTAAGTGTGTCAAATGTAATGGTGAACACCTCACAAATGAGTATACCAACTTAAGAGAAACACCGGTTAAAAGGGGCATCCCTTATAGTTAGCTGGATGGTAACCATCCAGTTAACTATAAGGGATGCTTCACATATATAAATCTTAAAAAAATAAAAGAAAACACAAATATTAATCTACAATTCGCCATATAGTTGTATCGGGAGTACATTCTTTGGCCTCAACGTTGCATCTGTTTACTGTCCTCCTCCCAATAAAATTTAAACTGACTCTGAATTTAAGTCATTCTTTAACCCAGTAGGAAATTCTTCCATCGCTTAAGGATATTATAATGCCAAGCACCCCAAATGAGGTTGTCGTATTTCGAATCGCCGAGGAAAGATTCACGAAGAAGTCCTTACTCCTTCCTCACCCGCCTATTGGCCGACCAGAACCAGAAAACTTTCCATCACCACACCTCGTAATTCCATTAATACTACCATAAAAACAATCCCTGATCTGAATTACGATTATTGGCCGGCCCTCCTCACATAAGACACCTTTCCAAATTTCAAAAAAAAAAAATATTCCCTCCTAGACTTACTTATAAATGGGAAAGTTGATTGGGATATTTTTAGACATAACTTGGACAAACAGATTTATTTACAATGCAACCTTAAGAATGAACAAGATAAAAAAACTCACATGACAATAATGTGCCACAGAAAATCCATTGGGTCCAGTAGCAACGTTCAAGGATGCCACGTGACAACAAAAAAAAAACTAAACCAACTAAAATCGTCTAAAATCAGTTTCTTACAAATTATACTATATGCAATTGTAGATAATATTTATTAAATTAAAAACTAACAAAAAAAAAATTATCTACTTACAGAAATAACCTGGCCTATTTTGTAAATATGGATAAGTCACATCCCTTATGTTTCCCCATCCGTTTCCACTGTTTCTTGGATATAGAATTGTTAAGATTATAAATATGCAATTTGAATAATTACAGCACATCAAATTTGGTGCCAATTAAATATCAACTTACAAGAATCCATTATAATTACCCTGGTAAATACTAAATTTATACATCCTATCGTTTCCTTGGTTATCTCTACACTGTTTATTGGATGAAAAAATTATTGCACAGGACAAGTTTCACTATGGATTTTTGAAAGCGCTCTCCAACAAACAAACTAACTAAACCCAATGATCGACGAAAAGTAAATGGGATGCGCATAAGTTTCAAAAACGCACTTAACTTAAATTGTCGGTGGCACGCGTTCATGTTGTGTGCGTTAAGTGCCTAGAAAGTTTACCGCCCAAATCAAATTTCGTTACTCTCGTATATGTAGTTAAAAAAAAATATATAACAAAAAATCTGAACGCTACTTATGCATGACAATACTTTTGCCATAAATAAGCGTCACTATGCATATGTGTACATGTGTGTTCTGTGTAAACATATCTTCTTATCCCTTCTCTGAACTATTCTTTCTCTTTAATTTGCCGCCTTTAAGAAAATGCAGTCTTCTATTGTAAAACGATAATTGCACGTACACACATACGACTCTCCAGTGTCCCTGTTATGCCGATATTTGGTCAAACCGCGTAGAAGAGCTGCGAAAATTGTGTAAAAAAACAAAGTCCACTTTTTCGTTCGGTTGTGTATTTTTTTGTTGGAATTTTTATTAAAACGCATTTTATTAAAGCATTTTTAATGTGTGTGCTTCTGCGTACACATATCGTATGTTCATTTGGGGAAGGGGGTTGGATTTGGAAAATTATATTCAGCAAAAATCATTTTCTCGGATAAAGCTAATTCTTCGATTATGAATTCAGCAAAAATCATTTTCTCGGATAAAGCTAATTTTTTTAGACACTTAAACCGCCTTATTTGTGAAATACAGTCACTTTAATGTAAAAGTGCATTAATATCTGTTTTTTCTTCTATTTATAAAATGGTAAAATCTCTACAACGCATTTCAATAAATAATAACGAATTTCTTATATAGAAAATGAATAGAAAATGTGTGTTTTATTTTAAATTAAAAAAAAAATGTTCCAATTGGTGGGACACTATAAGAGTTGAAAGTCTATATATACGCGTATATAACCATACAACCATAGACCAAATAATTGGATTTATTGTCACCATTTTTGATCTTTAGTATAGCTTCCCGACAATTCATTCTGTAATAGATATGTGTAGGTTCTAAGGAATCTATTATAGAATACATTGGCGGGAAGCTATTTTTGAATATACTTCTTACATGAATAATGAAACTGACAGTGTGTATAAAAAGCAAACTACAAAATGTTTAGAAGCCTTAACATATTGCGTCTTTCTTCTTTTTTTTAAAATTTGTATGCTAAAGAAAATTTGCTCCGAAACAAATTATATTACACATCATCGGCTCGGTAAATTTTCTTATTTGTAATCAGATATGAAACAAGGCAAAGAAATAATATTTTTTAATTTTATTTTGACTGATTGCTTACATCCGACCTCGATAAATATGCTCTCAACATACTTTCAGCTAATTTTTCGTACAAAACCCACTCAGTTAATGACAAAGCTTCTAAAAGGACAATTTGGCAGTACGAGAACACAAACTGGAAAAGTTTCTTTAGGAGTTTTAACTGGTTTCTCAATAATGACCTGGATGCTGGCGCTGATATGATTACCAACATTATTTTACTCGGTATGAAACACTTCGAGTGTCCATCCAAATGAAGGATCGTGCTTTGAGTCGAATTGCAAAAAGGCTATCGGAGAAAAAGAGTTCCGGTCTTATAAGGCCAACACTTCTGAGGAAGATGTTAAAACGCGTCAGAAATGACTCTCATCGGTAGCGTTGAATTTCTTCCGTAACGACCATAAGTTGAGACCTAATATACTACAGTGGCGCAGGCTTAATAAACAGTTTTGGTCATTTTCCAAAAGAATCAAAAATTCCGCCTGCTCATCATAATAAAACTTCAGTTGTCAATTCAAAAAATTCCTCTGTTCCAGATTATGCATTTCCTGCGGTTGTATTAGGGCACTTTGAATTTTCTATGAGGCCCTTGCAGATCTTGATTCGCTGGTCTAGCGCTGGTCCAGACGGTATGTCTCCCATAATTCTGAAGAGTTGGTCTTCTACATTGGCAAAACGACAGAGTAATATTTTCCACCTATCATTTTCTTCTGGAATTTTTTCGCATAGATGCATTCGTTCAAGCAGTCCCAAAAAAAACGGAGTCCTCTTCCCATTCCATTAACGACACATTGCACTCATATCCCTTCTTTCTAAGGCCATGGAAACACTGATAAACAATCAGTTAATGAGATATCTTGTATCAAGACAACTACTCAGCGACCGTCAAAATGGTTTCCGAAGCAATAGATCCACTGGTGATTTGATGGCATATCTAGCCTAAAAGTGAAACCAAACTGTCCATTACTATCGGGAGTATAGGATTATTCGATAATTGCCTTCTCAGATGGATAAGAAGCTACCTTTCGAATCGCTCATTACAAGTTCCTTTGTGATAATGAGCGATTCGAAAATAAATGCTGGTGTTCCCCAGTATTCAGTTCTATCTCCGGCACTTTTTCTTATTGAAATAAATGATCCCTTTTCTATTATTTTAAATCCAATCCACTACTTCGCTGATGCAAGTACTCTCAGTTAGTATCGATATAGACTGTATACGAGTATTACTATGGAGTTCAAAGCACATAATAGAATTTAATACTTACGAAGAACAGAGCTGTCTCCTGTCTCTAACGCGAAACCGAAAATTCAGCAAAATATTTAGGTTTCCTTCAGAAATTTTTCACTCCATTTGATACAGGGGAATAATATATACAAGACGGTTCTAAAGACGTTATTGTACTCACTAGATGGAATACTGGAATACAAAATCAAGCGATATAATTAGTAGGAGACAAAAATATTACGGAGTTATTAAATTCACTGGAACACCGAGGTGAGGTCTCCTGTCTTTCCTTATTTTATCATAGTCTCCACAAACAGTGTTCCAGGAAATTGGCTAGTTGCATTCTGCTCCTACAATTATTCCACCATAATACCCGTTTCGCCAAGAATGCACATCAATTTATCTTGAATCCTGTTTTCGGAAGTATTGTATTTTATAATGTAGATATTCTCTTTAAACCCTGTAATCCGAATATGGAATGCTCTCCTTGCCCCACTCGGTTTTCCCAAATCATTCTCTGTCTTTATCCCTTATAATAATACTTTGCACACGCTCGATATACCAAAACATTCTACAAATATTCAAAATCTCCTTTCACAAGTTTTAATTTTCTTTAAAATTTCAAATATTGACGAGAAACTGCTGCACTGCATCTTGTGCCAGTTTAGCCTCGATAATACATGGAGAAATTGACAAAAGGTAGGAATATTTTATGAAAAAATTATTTCAATAAAAATTAGTGAGACTGAAAGCGATCATAATGCATTTTCTAAGTGAAAGACAAACCGGACTCAGGGGGAGGCTTTCAACATCGAAAACTGAAGATAAAAATGTAGAATCAGCGAGGACTTTGGTGAGGTATGATCATCGATTAGCAAGTTTTTTTTTAATAAATAAATCCTTTAAAGATTTTAGAAAAATGGTTCATTGCAGACACTTTGATGCTCCACCATGATAAAGTGTCTTGGTGCACAGACTACTCCATCGATGAGATTTTGTTTGAAAAAAAAAGGGATTCCTGTTGTTTGACTTTTATTTATTCCTCAAGATCAGCAACTTATTGAAAAGATGTCATCTTGGTATTTACTGTCTTGAAAAAAAAATACTAGAAAGAACGTCATCTTGGTACTATCGAAAACATCGCAAGGAGTGCTACCGAGGAGGTGAAGACGATATCAGTAGAGGTCTTCCAAGCGCTTACTAAGGGAATATCTAAAAATAAAATAAAATTATAAATGTAAAAAAAACAAACAACATTGCAACATTTTAAACCGAAGATAACAAAATTTTGTATTTATTGTACAATGAATTTATATATAATAATTATTTACAAATTAATTTAATTCATATTCCATTAAAGGGCAAATTCTAGAAAGACAAAACAAATTCCATTTTTATTTTTTACGATTAAATTTCATCTTATTTTCAATAAATAGTGCAGATGATCAATCTCTTGGGATACGTTCTTTTTTTTCGATGAATTTTCAGCTTCACCTTTACTGTTTATTGTTCGTTTTTGTATAGTCCATTTTATGTCTATACTTAAGAATGTATTGTTTATTTTTTTTTTTAATTTATTTAATTTCTTATTATTATCATATCTTAAATTTTATCAAATATGTTCTTCGGTTTGAATGGGGTTTTTTTTTTTTAAATTTTGTTAGACATTCTCAACAGGTGAAAATGCAATCTCCATTTTGACTATTAACAACTCTAATATTTGGAGTAGCCAAGGCAATAGTGATAGACATATGGACTCCATGTCAGTAAGTGGTTCATACATAAATACGATTGTCAACAATATTAATTCGACAATAATCTCACCGCCAAAGAGGTTTTCATACTCTCTATAGTTATAAAACGATAAACAACCTATGTTTGTCAATGATTCAGGCATGTATGGCATAGATTTGTTTTTATCGGTAGCTAAATGACGTGCCACAAAAATCACGTAAGATAAATTGAAAAATATTATTAAGTTTATATATCGACGACGCACAATTTCATTTAAAACCATATTTTTAGTCCGCGCACAAGGCTCTATTCAGAAAAAAACTATCGTAGCACAATCGACCCGGGAGAGACCGGGGCAGAGCGAAAAATTTCTTAAAAACATTAAATACGAGTACTATGCGCACATAAGTTTTTCAACGCACACACTGTTCACTTAAATGTTCGCATACACTCCTGTCAAATATGCAACTGAATTTTTTTTTTTTTTTTTTTTTAAAATTTAAAATTCCGATCCTGAAAATTAAACACAATTTCCGAAAAGTTTCTTTTTTATAAAATTTATTGAAATTAATTACAATTTGACAAAAGGCCACCATAAAAAAATGAAATTAAAACTTAAAAATCTATTGTCAACCAACACTGCCAACAGGATGAAAATTGAGAAAAAATTTTTCGTTTTTAAATTTTTTAAAATTATGACAGCACAGAATATACCATTGTGAAAATCAAAAATTACAGGATTACACGAAAGATCTGTTTTTGACCAAAACTATGTAATACGCTAGATATTTGGATCATATATGGTATATAAAATGTAAATAAAAGTAGAGAAATAAGTTTCTATTAAATATGAAAAGAGTATAGAAGAAAATAAGACACACGTGCAAGTGTGTTACGCTTTTGGAATAGAAAAAAATTTCCATAACAAAAACTAGATGGCAGTGGGTGTGATATTCATACAAAAAATTAACAAAGAAGATCAAATTTACATAGGCAAATCTGACAAAGTGGCGTATTCAGTTCCTTTATTAATCTAAGATTCAGCGTTAATGGATGGCATGGTATTTATTAAATATGAAATCGGGATTAAATCATCATATAAAAAAATTTATATAATTTGAAACATCTAAATTTTTTTTAGTTATAGCCATATTAGCTGAACTGATCATGACGCCAAGAACTTAATTTATATTGAATGTCCGTAAAAATGTTATTATAACAATGGTTTTTTTTTTAATTTTAAATTTTTAAAATCTATAGATTATATAGATTGTCCCATACAGCATGCCAAATATAAATTTTGTACCATTTCTCGATGGTTTTTGTTATATATTGTATAATTACTACAATTGTCCTATTTAAATTCGATTAAAAGAATTCAATAACACAAGATTTAAATCCCTTTAGGAAAAGATATAAAAAATAAGAACTTTATTAATAAGAGTAACCCATTTTGTGTTAGAATCGAATTATATATATATATGTTCTACATTCGTTAATAAAAAGATAAAAATCAATATTACAAAAGAAAAAGTGACTTTTTAACATAAATTCTTAGATATAAAATATACAATATTATTAAGAAGAAAAAATTAAAATAATATTTTTCATTTGCATTTAATATTCATATATTATTTGTTAGCAATTAACAATATTCCATAAATTCGTATATTCATAAAATAAATTTGATTGGTTTACTTGATGAGGCTCTGTGTGTACTTTTTCATTTGCCTGCTTATAAAGAGCAGATCAGTAAATGGTCATATCTACATATCTCTTTCTGATAGTTGAAATGTGCTAACTTCCTTTTCGAACGAGCCAAATGTACTTGTTAGTAAACTGAACATTTTTATTAAACCGGTCGGATTTAGGACCTGCTCTCTCTTATCGCAACTTCGCGCATAACATTTTTTACTCTTCGAAATCCAAATGAATGCAACATTTGTGAACATTAAAATAAAATATTTTTATATATTGAATAAATAATTTATTTGTGAGAATATTACGAATGTGCTTTTGTACAATATAAACAAATTACCAAAATAAAGTACATGTACAATAATAGTATTTAAAAAAAATTAATTATATTAATCTGATTAAATCAAAAAAACAAAAAAAAAATAATAATAATAGTTTTTTATTTGAAGATAATTAAAGTAGGCTGCACCGTTTTAAGCAAACATCAATACGAGAATACCGTTTCGAGACAAACCAACCAATTGGAGTGCAAAACCAGCTGTCAAGTGTGTTTTCTTTCTGTTATAGAACTCTTTTTGAGTGGGACTGATTAAGAGGATTGTGAAGTTTTTTTTGCTTATTTTGGGATTATTTAATTAACATTTTCTTCGATTAATTGTCGTTTAAATCGGACCCGGAAGAGAAAAACGTGATGGATCTTGAGATCGACATGATTAACCAATATTTACAATACGGCACCCTCGTCGAGGTGTGGTTGTACGGAAACATGTCGCATTACTTTGAAGGAGTCATTTTCTTCTTTAATGGCATAGTTGTAATTCTGGGGATGACTCATATTATTGAAGTATCAACAAATAACCGAAACTTTGTGGGCCGGATTTTTCTACTAGGTTCAGACATTTCGTTCATACAGGAAGCTTAGTAATTTTTATCGGATCTGCTTGTTGATAAGATGCTACTTTTCTTTATTATTATCATAAATTGTATCAGAAGTGAATGAAAATGGAATAAATGGAATTGTTATGATCGTTTTTTGTTTTTTCATTTCAATTTTGTTAGGTTATGTGTATGTTGCCCAGAGTTAGTCGAATTGTGCTCGGCTTTTTTTTGTGGTATTTTTTTGATTATTAGGAGATGAGGTCGATATATTTGTTTGTTGTTTTTTTTTTTTCTAACTTCAAAAAGGATTTCTTAATATTATAAATTTTATTGCAGAATTTTTTAGAGTTTATATTTATTTTATTTAAAATTTTCGAAATGTTAAAAATATAAATTGCATTTTTTTTTGGTTTCCTTAAAAAATGTGTGGTATTTTTGTGTGTACATCATTTTCTTCTGGCGAATCTTTGAATCTGAAAAAAGAATTTTTTTTTTATAAAAAAAATCAACTTTTTGGGGAAATTTTAAGACTCTATATATTTTTATTTAATATTTTCGATATGCTAAAAAAATTATTGTAAATTAAAAACTGTTTTTTTTTTTTTTAAATATAGTCTGCAGAGTGAAAAATTTCTCTACAAATTTCTACATTTTCAATATTGTAAATCTATATTGAAAATGTAGAAATTTGTAGAGAAATTTTTCACTCTGCAGACTATATTGTTTTTTGACTAAACAAAAATAAATCTACAAATCGGAAAGTTCTGACATTTTCTAAGCTTTATTTTTTGATTTTATATTTAAGCAATTAAGAAAAAAACAGAAGCGATCAAATATCGGTAAATCTTGAAAATTGACAAACGTAATCTCAAGATTCAATTAAACGAATTTTCTATTTTTAGACGAATTTTCTAACAAAAATGAAATTTTTCTAAAATGTCTATTTGATTTTTATTTTAAATAATAATTTTTATTTATTAAATTTAGTAGTCGATAATTTGAGATTGGAAAAATTTCTTTTTCGGTTAATTAATCCACTTTTAATTTGTTTGTTTTTTCTTTTCCAATAAAATTTCAGTACATTGAGGCAACTAGTTTTATGTGCAGTCCAAGATTTTTTGTCGCCGGCTCAATCTTGCTGAATGCCTCCCGAACAGGTTTTTCTTATCGATAGATCATGTAAATGTGATTGGCGTATTCTATAAGCTAGGCAAGGCTTAATGAGGTTGATACACCTCATGCTTACCACTGAGCCACGAATCAATTTTTCCAGCGCCAGGTTAAAGAGAACGCACAGAAGTGCGCCCCATTACCGAAGACCATTGTGGATTTTAAATGGCTCCGAAAATAATAAGCCTAATTTTAATCTTCCGCTAATACTAGGCATGGTCAGCCAAAATGATCTAATAAATTTTTTTGAGTTTAATCATTTTTTTCTGAGATGCCGAACTCTCGCAGGGATGTGTAGAGTTTTACCATCGATATTTTGCATTATGTAAAAATGGTTACGATAAGTTATACTACCACAAGTTAAATATGACGTAATATTTTATATACGTTATAATATTTATAAAAAATAAATACTAATAAAAAACCAAGCATGTCTTATATTTATTGTTAAATATATATAAACAAAAACTAGTCAATTTAATATATTCTTAAATTCTGTGCAAATAATTATGTATTGTTAAGAAAATAATATTAAATTGACTAGTTTAATATGAATAATTGTGTATTTTTATTTTTTGTATTAAGAAAATAAAATTTTTTGAAGAAAAAAATTGTTTTAGAAAACCAAAACTAAGCTTGAAAAGTGTTTTGTAGACCGTCGTATGGAATGATTTAGAAGTGGTTCACTGAATTCAGTTGTAATTAGAGTTAAGTCTTACTTAGGTCACCACTTAAGAAATTATTAATAAAATACATGATATTATTTTATAAAGTCCAACATATCAAATAGGCAACATCATCCTACGAGTACATACAATTTCTGGTATAAGAAAACTATCGACGAGTTGACTGCCGCGTTTACTACCACCTGATCAAAAACGTGTGCGTATAACAATTTTATTGGAGTGTTTGGACATTTTTAACCATAAATTTTTGCACCGTTAATAGCTGTTGAGGAAATATGAATTCACCATTGCACAACAGAAACGAAAGTACAGTCAAAACAATGGACTTCTATTAGCGGACATGCACAACAGAAGGTTTTTGGGATACACATGATATAATCTTCATTGGCTATCTTGAAAAAAGAAAAAAAATGGACAGGACAGTATTAACATATACTGCAAATTTTAGTTGAATTACATTATGAATCGCTTCCCCACCCATATCATCCACTAGATTTGACTCTCTTTGACTTTTTCCTGGCTTGGTGGAAGGAAATTTGCATCCAATTCTGAAGCTATAGTTGAAACTGATGCCTATATTGCAGAGTTTGATAAATCGTTTAGGCTAGTATTATAAAGTTGAAATAACTATGTACCAAGCTAAATTTTTTATTGTTGTTGAAAAAATAAATTTATTATTTCATTTATCACGGACTTATCATATTGCCAACGTAGATATTATATAGGCTATCCCAAATTTCACGTAAGACTTGTATTTTGCGGCATTCGTGCGGTAAAGTGTTACCAATGACAATAAAAAAAGGACAGCGTGACAGCTGGCAATTCAGGATTATTAAAGATATAAAGAATAATGCGTTTTAATTGTTGAGCATCATTTAAAAAATAATGAAGGTTTGGCTACAGTTTTTTATTTTTTATTTTTTTATTTGACAGGTTTTTCATTTCTATGTTACACATAGACATGAGAACACAGTCACTCCTATGGAGCATATAGCGGCACTAGAGACTCTGTGAACTCTCTCCATCTGCTTCTGTCTTGAGCCAGCCCCTTCACTTCCGACCATGATTTGCCAGTCTGTTGGTGTTCGCGCTCGACTGATCTTCTCCAAGTGGTCCTTGGACGTCCTCTGCTGCGATTGCCCTGTGGGTTTCAATCTAGTGCCATCCTTGCTATGTCCGTAGGTGGTTTTCGCAAGGTGTGGCCAATCCAACTCCATTTCCTGCGTTTGATGTTATCTAGCAGGGGTATTTGCTTCGTGAGAAGAAGCAGCTCATCGTTCGTTATCCAGTTCGGGCAGAAGATCTTGCTTATACGCCTCAAGCATCTGTTCACAAATGCCTGAGGCTTACGGGTTGTGCTGTCTATTACTTTCCATGTTTCGCAGCCGTACAGCAGGACTGGCTTGACGTTTGAGTTGAATATTCGAAGTTTGAGTGCTATGGAGAGATGATTGGAACGCCACACGTTCCCAAGTGAGGTGTACGCTTGTCGCGCCTTGTTGATGCGCGTTTTGGATGTCTATTTCAGTTCCACCATCCTTGCTGAGCATGCTGCCAAGGTAACAGAACTTTTTGACATCTTCAACTTGGGTACCGTGTAGCATCAAGGGTCTCTCGCAGGTGGCGCCGACACGCATCAATTTGGTCTTCTTGATGTTGATTCTCATCCCAATTTTTTCGGCGTTGGAGGCCAGAGCATTCAGTTTCTCCTGAATGCCGTTGAAGGTGTGGGACATGAGGCATATGTCGTGGGCGTAGTCCAGGTCGTGGAGCCTCTCACACAGTGTCCACTGGATACCGTTGCTGGCTGTGCTGTTAGTGCGTTGAAGGACTAGATCTAAGGCGATTATGAAGAGGATAGGCGAGATTATGCAACCCTGCCTGACTCCTCTCGAGATGTTGAATGTATCGCTGTTTCGCCCCCTGAAACGCACTCCACACGGGGCCTCGCGGTATAGGTTTCGGATGAGATCGATGATGGCCTGCGGGATGCCCAGTTCATCCAGAGCACTCCAGATGGCGCCGCGGGAAATCATGTCAAAGGCTCTTTCGAAGTCAACGAAGAGAAGATAGAGCGGGCTCTTCCATTCGTTTGACTGTTCAATGATCATTCTTAGGCTGTTGATGTGATCAATACAGGAGCGGTTTGGTCTAAAGCCAGACTGCTCGTTACGGAGGGCACTTTCCACTGTTGGAGTGATGCGAGTCAGGATGATTGATGCGATTAGTTTCTGGATGGTGTTCAGCAGAGTGATTCCCCTCCAGTTTTTGCAATCATGGCTACAGTTGCAGTTCGCAATTATCGTGCAAAATATGGTCGGAATAGTGATTTAGTTTCATCAACTGTGAAGACATTAATTGAAAATTTATAGGGAGACTGGACTAATTAGTGATCCAGTTCATGAGAGTGTTGCTGAGAGTCCAGGAACATCAAATTCGGCACCATGGGCATTTCGAAAAAAAAGTTCAATTAACTCAAGAACTGAAGTATACTGACCACGCACAGCGAATGGAGTTCGTTGAATGGATTATGGAACAACAACAAGTGGTTTGGAATAAGATCATCTTTAGCGATGGGGCTTGGTTAATCGGCAAAATTATCGAATTTGGGGATTAGAAAATCAACGAGTGATTGTTGATAAACTGGATGCATCATTGTTCAGGCAATAACAGTTAATGGTATATGATAAACATGTTTTTTTGTGTGGTTTAATTGCAAGATATGGATGTGGACGATATGTGGTTTCAACAAGACGGTGCCACATGCCATACAGCTCTAGAATCAATTACTACTTGCAGTTTTGGCCACTTTATATTTCCATACTTTTTATATAATCTATTAAATTATTTCTTTTTCTTTTATTTTTTATAATATTGAAATAAATTAATAAATCTTCGTTATTGAATTCAAGACTATCCCCGATGAAGAAAATGATTTGTGGATTTTCTTGTTGGAAATATGGTTAAATGTTGTTGTTCTTATAATAATAGCCATTGAACTTTTATCGTTGTTAGCTTTTTTTCAATTCTATTGTATAAGCCAGAACCATACCGGCTTTTATCATCTTATTTATATTCAATGGAGAAGAACCGATAAATCCCTTTTCAATTACATATTACAAGCGGATAATTACAATGGAATGAGGTGTCAAATTATCAGCCAGTCACATATGTTAGGATATTCCCGGTTTCAAATAGGATAAAAATTCATTCTAACCAAACTGTAACTAAATGGGAGAGTGTTAGAGAATTTCAATAGTTCGGATATCGAATGGACTGATTCGACGAGGGTCGCTGCTAGCTGGATGAGTTCCTGTAGATAGGACGCAAAGGGATGCACTGTGTACGCCTGTATCGGCAACTTATCAAAGTAACTTGATACGGAATTGTTTCTGGTGTTTATATTATTGCAACTGTGACTGTTACACTCGATGAATTCACTCTTATGCGATTATTTCGGTCGTCTATGATCGTATAGTCAAAGTGAAATAGTGATTCCAGCAACAACAACAATAGCAATAGAAAATTTGAAATTAATAATTAATTAATAAAAATCATTCAAAATGAGAGAATGTGCTATTTCATGAAGGACGCATATTTTACGCAGATAAAATACATTCTTTTTATGAGTTTTTCTTCTTTTCTTTTTTTTTTTGGTAATACTAAAAACAGTTTTGTTTTAATAGTTAAATTTAGAATTTCTAAGATGGAACTTTTCAGATTTCAATATTATACCCATCAATTTCGAAAGAGTCGGTTTTATCTGTTGTTATTCTGATAGCTGATAAGTAATCTGATGGGTACCCACCCGATGATGGTGACCATATCTCGATCTAAACTACGATTATATATAATAAATTGGGGTGAAGAGTTTTGTTATAGTAATGGTAAATCTGAGCGTTTCGCAATATTCTTTGCAACATTATCTGTTGACAGAAGGTTTGAAAATTTCTTTTAGAGAATATCCGTTTTGTTGGAAGTTTCGAAATGCGTATCTGTCCACCCTTATTGAAATCGCTGTCTCCATGATAATTGGTAACTGCATGGCGATCACCCCTATTTGTCATCATCATTCGACGGCTCTGGTAGCAAAATAGACGGAATTGCACCAGAATCAACAGCAACAACATCAATCGAAGGAATCATTGAAAAGACATTTGGTGGAAAAATCAAGTGGTACGCCCTCCCGATGAGAGTGCCCCAGGCGCACATATGCCATGTTTTTGTGTAATTCAAGTGCACAGTGTACCTAAGTGTATCTATACATAAGCGTACGTGTATATATATGGATTGTTGTAGCTGAAAATATGGATATTTTAAGTGGGATACCTAAATGGACTGTATAGAGCCAACATTTAAATAATTGCTGTCAGCGTTTAAAGACGGAAGTGCACCATGTGCTTTTTCCATTTCAACAAGTTAAAAATTCAAAAGCGAAGGTCTCTTGCCGTGCAACGGATACAATTGGACAGTCGGTACAAGTGCGAGAAAAGTCACCAACGACCACTGAGGAGGACCGACCACAAGTCCTTCATATCAGTCTGTTATTTTTGATTGATATGAATTTGTTTAACTAGATGCGATCGAATCATTACACAATAAAAGATTTCCATCATAATTTTTCAAATTTAAAATTGT
This sequence comes from Atherix ibis, assembly GCA_958298945.1. Taxonomy (NCBI): domain Eukaryota; kingdom Metazoa; phylum Arthropoda; class Insecta; order Diptera; family Athericidae; genus Atherix; species Atherix ibis. The sequence goes on from OY282610.1 coordinate 8,798,211, forward strand.
ATATTATAAAAACACGGATGCTAGGAAAAATTCTTTTTTTAAATTAAATCTTTCCATTGATATGATAAGATTTAATTTGAAAAATTTTATATAACCAAACAACACATGATTATGAATACTTGAAAAGATTAAAAAAAAATTTTTTTTTTGTGTTTATCGGAGATTTGAAGTTGATTTGTCTCTTCTGGAAGATGGTGAGCTTTTTTGTTTGTTGTTCCATTTATATATGTCAAAGAAAAAAATAAATATCCTCAATTTAAATATGACTGGTGGTACGTACAAGCGATGCGGTTAGTACAGCATACAATAATCTATCGGAAAGAATGAATGAGCAAATTTAGTGGGTGGTGTATGGGCTATTGTCGACACCATGCACTCCAGACGATATGTTACAACTACTGTGCCTGCTGCTATTTGTGCATATTATTAATTCATGACGATATGTAGTTTTCGTATGGAACATAGCAATTAGGATCAGGCAGGGTGTGCGCGGAGTTCTTTGAAATTTATTTCCATTGAATTGAGTTTTTATCGTAAAGTATCTGTATGAGGTCGATATGCACCACAGAATGAAGGAAATTGTTCTCCCTTCATTATTACGTGTTTAATCGCAATGGAAAATCTATAAAATGTAACTGAACACTGGTTCTAAAGTAAATTTATCAAGATATCCTGCTTTTTGGTAAAGGATTTTATAGGGTATGCACGAATAGTGTGAGAGACTATCCGTTCGAGGCATTACGTGCACACATAATTGTAAATGCTCAATTCAAAGTATCAATAGACATACGCACTCTAAAATAATTCAAATTATTCTCCACCTGTTATAATTTGTGTTATTTCCTTTTATATTTAGATTAGATGCACTTTCTATAAATTTGTCATAACAAAAAAAAAGAGAGTTTGTAAAAAAAAAATTCCGTAGTGAAGTTACGTCAGATTCAATACATGCGTTTAGTGGGTCATATTTGCATTATGTTTTTTTTTTTAATAGTAAAGTGGAAATTATCGAAAGACAATGTCTAGAATTTTAAACCTTACTTGGCCTTATTCCTATATGTCCCAGTGGAAAAGCCACCAGGCATTACTTCAACGCAACAACTGTGATGTATTAACACTATCGTCTCCGGTTGCCCGTCGTCCAGACGAAGAACTATTGTCGCGAAGACATCCATAGCTTGACGACAATCCATAGACAATGGGTTCATCAGGTGTGAGGGGCCAGCCAACCAAACGTTTTCTTTCAAAAGTAAGGCACATTGGGCTTTTTAAAATGAATAAAATCACGGCTCGCTTAGGACCAATCAGTGCTCACAGACCTGCACTTGTGATAGACGTCGCCAGCGCAGCTGACTAGATTCACACAGTTGCATTCAGCATCTTTGTTATACACCTTTATCTCCTCTTGATGGATTGCTTAAATTCCATCGTGCAACGTCTTTCACTCCTACTCCTGAACCTCTTCCATTTTCTTCTAACATAATGTCAAGTCGACTCATTTTTCTAAATTACCATTCTCAGCATTCAGTAAACCTGCCTCTTTCATATCCGCTCCATCTAATTAGCCTCATTCTATCTCGTTTTTATGACAAGTGGCCTCATGTTACCAATTATATCAACGTCTACAAACAAAACCTGCCTCTTGTTCTATACATGAAGCAATCAACCAATCCATCCGACTATGAGTGGTCTACCATGTAGACGACTCACCTGGCCTTCAACTCGACATATCTTATACTTCTTTCTGGTTCCGCCCCTCAACCACAGGTGCAGCTATGCACACAGTCAATAACCAGTTACAACCAGTTAACTGTTGGTAGTAAGGCCTACCTTAACCTCTACTATCATCTGCAGTGATAGAACCTGTAAAAATTGGTATCTCTAACCACCAGTCATGAAACTGTACCCGTGATTTAGGTATTAAACCACACCTACCACGTTTCAGACAAAGTCTCCTCATCACTTTGATCAGGCACAGTGTATTTTAACACCGTGCGGCATTTGATCTCCTATTTAACACCGTAGGTCATTTCATCTTCGTGTTACCAGTTTTGTTATAAGTTAGCTTAGTCGGTACTCTCAATCAAAGAGCTGCAGTAGGTAATTTTGGTATTGATCATCGTTCGATCGTTCTCTCAGAAAAAACCCCTTTGTGGGAACGGTATTGCTAAGCCCGAAAATACCAATGTCCCGTTGACAATTGTGATAGGTGGTAGTCAACCTCAGCACGTCGTCGATCGATTCACAGGTCTACGACCATCTGTCATGGAGAGCAGTATCCCAACGATTTTTCTAGACCATCTGCCATCGAGAGCAGTATCCTAACAATTTTGCAAACCTTTTCGCGAGTCGAATCTCAGGCCAAACTATTTCTGTAGCCTTCTTCTTTCCACTGGAAATTGGGGACAGTAAAAACAGACACGCTACGATCGTGAGAGCATTTGGCGATTTCCTGTACATTTTATAGATCATCCACGTAATCAGAATATAGAGTGTAGATGTTCATACAAAAAATTTACAAGCTTTTGAAAAAACTCTTTTCACTTTTTATTCTACTCGTAATTACGAGAATGATAATCTTGCGTTTGAAAGAAAAATTGAAAATCTTCACACTAATTTATAAGAATTGAAGCGATAACGTTACAAGATTCGTGAAAAAAGTTTCGAAATAATAATAATGAAAAAAAAGGATTTAAATTTTCCATGGGAGAATGTTTTTTTTATACAATAAATGTTTGACTGTATCATAAAAGAAGAATTGATGTATTATTTTTTAAAAAAATGAAGAAAACAAACGACCGACCTCATTGTGAACAACATATTCTCTAGAAATCGTTGGTTAAACCCTTAACAAATTAAGAACGTATTTTTTTTCTTTTCATATATAATATAATATATGATAAATAAGAAAATCTATTCAAAGATTTTATTACTTTATGAAAAACACGCATCGGAAATCGCATTCATAAAACCTTTTTTGTTGCCAAAAACACGCATCGGAAATCGCATTAATAAAACCTTTTTGTTGCCATAAACGGGCAAGTACAATAACAATATTTAACATGTAAAAATAATTGTTAAATTTTTATGATACTCTGTCAGTAAGGTATTTCGGATTTTCACTTTGTCTTAACATTATCCCGTTTAAAAATATAAAAGGATTTAAATTTTATGCCATTTTTATTTATTATTTATTTTAAATACACTTTGAAAAATAACAAATTCATGAATTTACCTATGAAGTGTGTTGTTTTTTTATTATTTTATTTCGGAATAGTAAATTGAAGGGTTTTATTGGGGTTAAGTATAAAAATTTCCAGTAACATAATTATGTTCAAGGAAATATCAGTGAGTTTACCGATGATCGATCGTCGTCTTACAAAAGGCATTAAACAAAAGCAGTGTTCGAACCAGTATCTATTACGAGTATTATGCTCTCAAAATAAAAAAAAAAGACCGGACTGGGTTTTATTCGAAAGAAACTGAACTGCTTCGGAGTTTTAAAATATGGTCTACACTAGGGGTTGCCAGACATTTTCGCTTTTTGGAACCCGATCAAGAGCGTTTCCACTTTTTCTCTGGCGCCTTGTAAGAACTTACACTGCAACTCACAGTTTAGAAAATGTTTTTCTAGACGGATGGGTCAAAGTTCCAGATTTTTGGAGTCTAAAAAAAGAATTAGTGCTATAGAAAAAATGCTGCTGTAAAACTGTGGTGCCAACCTATAAAGGTTTCTATCAAGAAAGGTGGTTTTTATGGTTTTGGCCTACTTCTCTAGGGTAGAAGACTTTGTGCGAATTGAAGTAATTCAAAAAAAAAAACATAACAGTATCTAAATATTTAAAAGACCAACGCTCTTCCATAAGAGGAATTCAGTTAATTAGGGATATACGAAGACATTTTGGATAATATGACATGGCCGATCTCAATTCGCATGATTTTTTTTTTTTTGCAAAGAGCCAAACAGAAGAGTGCGGCAACCAGGAAAGACTTGTGCTGAAAGGATCTTTTTGCAATGCTCCAACAGGATGACAAATGAATACAATATAAAGGAAAACTGATTTTTCTTTAAGGAAGGGGTTTTTTTTTGTTGTTGAAAAAAATTGAAATGTGAGCATTTTTTTTTAATTTGATAATTTTTTGTTGGTCACAAAAATAATATAATTTGAAAACAAAATAAGAAAAAAAATTTGTTTTTGCCTGCTTATTTTAATTATCGCACTTTTTCCCGTTAAGAGTAAAGTGGTTGCGCATACTTTTGGCCTGCACTGTATTTAAATACTTATCGACATACCAGGTATAGCACAGTTGTTGACACCACAAAATCAAATACTTTTCCCTAATTGTCGGATAATCAGCAAATAAACAAGTGCATCGTATAGTCAATCAACCCAGAATGGAGCTAAATTCGAAAAGATAGTGGACGAGCGAGAGAGAGAGAGGGAGAGATAGAGCACGACAGAGAATGAGAAAGAACAAGAAGGAATGATTGAATAGATCCTCCTCCTCTTGTGTTCACCAACAATTTTATATGAACAACGTATTCGCCTATACTAAAAACATGCAATATGTTCATGGACGGATGTACAGATGTGTGTGTACATGCACTGTGTTGGTGGTGTTGGATGGCATTTGAAAAATAAATTTGCACTTGTTCTGCTCGACATACCATATGTGCGTACGTGCATTATGCGTAGGCAAACTATCGCGATGACGGTGATGATGACGGACCACGTCCGGTGCACACTCGAAATTATCGACTTTACGCTGTTCACCCCTCCTGTCGGCGAATTAAACGCTTTTGCTCGCTGGCATATTTCGATCCTGATTTCGAGTTTCGATTTTGATTATCCTTAATTCTTCGAGTTGGTTGTAGTTTTGGTGGTGTTGTCCATGCCCCTGCAATGTTTCGCTGCCGCATCCATAGACTGTGATGCCATACGAACTGGTTCAACATTCTGTGGCATAATGAAGTTCTGCTCAAGTTACAAATTATCAAGAGAGCACCCCAAGGTGTTGTCAGTCATTCGGAATGAGTACGAATTTATGTTCAAAAGGGTCCTTGCCGCACACTCAATCCAAATTTTAGTTTTATGGCACTTGCGGCTGTTGTCCCTTGTCCGTCTCTCGTACGCACTTGCCAGCAGGCTCGCCCCAGTATTGCAGGCCGTCTAGCCTGTTTTTGCTGCTCATATTCACATTCGCCTTTGATCCGATTTAAAAAGACTTTTTAAGTAGACCTCCGGGTCGAGTCGATTTGGGATCGGAACGGATCAGATCGGAATGAATTGGATTGAACACGGAATTGGGTCGGATTGTGTCGATTGAATGCTCGTATTTGTTATATCCTTTTAGTGTTTATCACTTCACTCTCTGTTCGAGCATATTTAGCTCTGCTAACAACGTGCAATCCCGGTGTCCTTCGTTCGCTCATTCAGTCATATAGCCTCCCTTGTTTCGCATTCTAATAAACGGCATTGCTTTTATGTTCTCATTGTCCATTACCATTCATACACTTCTATTCGCCGATTTATGTTGAATTGATTGACTGTCTGGTTGCCTCCTGTTCAACATACTCTTTTGCCATACTGAGCTCCTACCCTCCCTTTTATCTGCGCAAACCTAGAACTTGCATCTATGTACGAGCATAGAAAATTTTGTACGAATGAATGACAAATTGCTGAATAGCGAATAAGTCTCTATTAATAGTTTACTGATTATACTGCCAGTACTTAGGCCGCATTATTTTCAACAACCCACACCATTCTGATCCATTGACAAGTAAATTAAGGATTTTTATAGTAAATTTGCGACAGTTGTTACACTTGTCATTTGGTATTGGACCCTATAGTAATTGTCGTTGCTGTTGTTGCCAACTTGCATTCGATTTGATTAGAAAGGTGGTCCTTCAACAATGCCCCCCAGCACAAGTCAACATGATATTTTAATGTTGAAATTTTGGTGTTTTTTTGTTGTTGTTCTATTCTTCTTGTGACTGGTTTTATTTCTCATATTTCCTTTTTGATTACAATATTATTAAAGGTACACAGTTTAACTTCCTTCTAACAATGGTTTTTTTTTTCTCAATATAACATATTGTATTTATAGAATTTTCTCAATTAATCCAAATAGTATTGAAATATTTAAGAAAGAATCAAGTAATTTTTGAAATCGGAAACTGTATGTTTTTTGCTGTTCTTTATTATCATTATTACGACAATAAATACCATTTGGCGATAAAGGATAACGGAATAAAGAAATTAAAATGGTTTTAGTGGGATTCAAACGATAAAAAATTCTGGGATTTTTTTTAATGCTATTCTAATAAAATATGTAAGCAATTAGGTATGTTGATGTCGACAGGTAAGTAAAAGTACAGTCGGAAATTTTATAAGTTTTATTTCGCTTGAGCTAATCTTTCTTTTTTTATTGAGGGGTTTGAGAACCTTTCGGCATCCATCTCATCAAACGGATCATCGAGCGCTATCCTTTTCGTCATTTCAAAAAGGTTCAGAATCATTAACTATTTATTACCTGCAATTTTATATGTCCACCTTGAAATAACTTCATCTCCGGATTTGTTATATTAAATACATAAATTAAAAAGTCCAAAAAGAATCTTTTTCAGGCTTAAAAACAACTTGTTAAATACGACAATAACCAAAAAAAAAAAGGAAAATAAAAATTGTGTACACGTAGAAAAATTACTCAAACAAAATTATAAGCATCCTTTTTAGAATTGGCGGAAAAATGACCCAACTAAATATAGGATGGTCCATCTAGCGGTTGCATTTTGAACTAATATTTATTTGAAGTACTAGAGAGTGTTAAATGCCATCACGAATTGACAGATTGTTAGTTGAAAGTCTGAATTTTACGAAATGGTAATCCATACGCTTGAAGAAAAATGGGAAATATTGAGAACTAACTTCCAAAGTGGTGAGTCTTCAACCCAAAATGCGAGAAATTTAAAAAAAAATGAGCAAAGATCGAATGCCATCACGTCAATTTGTAGACAAATTCGTAAAGCGAGTTCGCGAAACTGGTTTGTTGGTTGCCAAAGCAACTCGTTCCCGCTCTAATACAGTGCGTACGACCGAGAATATTGCCGCCGTTGCTGAAAATGTCCTTGATTATCCATCAACATCGACTCATCATCGTTCTTAGGAATTGAACATTTCTCGCACTTCTCTGTTGAGAATTTTGCACAAAGACCTCGATATGAAAGCTTACAAAGTTCAATTAGTCCAACAACTAAAGCCGCATGACCAACAACTAAAACCGCATAAATGGGCCCAAGATGAGCATTTTTACCGAAAAATCATCTTTTCGGATGAGGCCCATTTCCACCTCGGTGGGTATGTCAACAAACAAAATTGTCGCATCTGGAGCTCAGAAAATCCATACGTCACCATGGAAAAGCCGATGCATCCACAACGAGTCACGGTTTGGTGCGGATTTTGGACTGGAGGCATAATTGGCCTGTTTTACTTCGAAAACGATGAAGAAGCCGCCGTTACGGTCAATGGTGAGCGCTATCGTGCCATGCTCAACGAATTTTTGTTTCCAAAAGTTGAAGAGAATGGCATGGACGACATTTAGTTCAACAGGACGGGGACACTTGTCACACAGCCAACGTAACAATCCAACTTTTGGGCACTGCTTTCGAAAATCGAATAATTCTGATATCAATTTGCCGCCTCGGAGCTGTGATTTGAGCCCGTTGGATTATTTTCTGTGGGGAGCCGTTAAAAATAAATGTTACGCAAGCCATCCTGAGAGAATTGAGGCCTTGAAACACGAAATCAAAGTTGGCATTGAAGAGATACAGGCCCAGACAAACGAAAATGAAAAATTGGGTCGAGCGAATGGGGTACTGTAAGGCCAGCCGTGACAACGCTTTTATTTTGTTTTTATTACAAATTCTGAAATATGTTTTTTACTTTTATTGCTGTTTCGAAAGAAATTCTTTGAAATAGTTTTTTTTTGTAAATAAATTTTTTTACCTTAAATTGAGTTTGACAAAAAATTATATTAAAATATAATAAGCTAATTATGGTGGTAGAGCAAAGATTTTCTACATATTCAATACTTATTATTTAAATAGGTAATTTTTTTTATTTTTTTTTTTTATTTATTTAGATATTTACAACTACAACATAGTAATAAGCAAATTTTTGCAATAGTATTAATGGGAGTAAACAACTAATGAAGTTCCTCCTGCTAGCGTGTGTTTCTGTTAGGCCTCAGTATTTAAGTAAATCACGCGACCAGTGACGCTTAAGTCTTCGATGGGTATTTCTAGGGAAGGAAATGGAGGATAGTTCTTGAACAAGAGGATTATTATGACTGAGGACACGGAAACGGAACTTTTTATAACGAGATACAGCCACATCAAAAACAAATGGGACTTTAAGATCACGATGAATAACAGTATTGCGAACATAAAAGGGGGCATCGACAATTGTACGGAGTATTTTTGATTAAAGGGATTGGATTCGACGGGAATTTGAAGGCTTAGTAGATCCCCAGAGTTCTAGTCCGTATGTCCATATGGGTTTCAGTAAGGTATTGTATAACAGAACTTTGCTGTCTATAGTAAGTTTGGAACGTTTGTCTAGAAGTCGAAGTAGTTTTAGGTATCGTCTTTTAAGTTCTTGTCTTTTAAGTCTTGTATGTGGGTTCCATGTCAAGCGTTTGTCTAAGTACAGTCCTAGATACCGAGCTTCGGTGTGTTGAGGTATGACACTGCCATTAAGGTGTATGGGAGGGCATGTCTCACGACGGAGAGTAAAAGTTACCTGGATAGATTTACGTTCAATGACTTTTATTCTCCACTTAGTAAACCAGTTCTGGAGGGTTTAGATTTGGATTTGGAGAGTTTCGTAAGCATGATGGGGATTTTTGCTAGATGCAAGGCAGGCCGTATCATCGGCGTATGTAGCAAAGAAGGTATTAGGGCAGGTTGGGATATCGGATGTGTAAATGTTGTAGAGGATGGGTCCAAGTATGCTACCCTGAGGAACCTCAGCCAATATCGGAGAGATATTGGACAGTTCATTGGATTCATTTACGTGGAAGTGTCGGTTGGAAAGGAATGATCTTAGGATTAGGAAATAGATGGAAGGAAGGAACCTCTTGAGTTTCCAGAGTAGACCCGGGTGCCAAACTCTATCAAAAGCTTGACTTATATCAAGAAACACACCGGGACAGTACTCTTTTCTTTCTAAAGAGGATGCAATGAAATCGACAACACGATGACACTGCTGGGTAGTGGAGTGTTCGGCGCGGAAACCAAATTGGTGATTAGGAATTAAATTTGAAGATTCGAGTAGAAGATATAAGCGGCGAAGGAGGCCTGTAGGAAGTGGGCCGGTTTATTGGTTTATTGGGCTTAGGGATCATTTTAATGATTGCAAATTTCCATAGGATTGGGAAATGTGTTGTTCTAAGGATGGAGTTATATATTGTGGCAAGGAAAACTATTGCTCTTTTAGAGAGTTGTTAGAGTATATTGGAGGTAATCAGATCATAGCCAGGAGCTTTATTTTTGGGAAGGAGCTTGATTAAATTAAATAGGTAATTTAAAGAAGAAAAAAAAAATACTTCGTAAACGTACAAAGAAATTATGCTGAAATTTTTAGCGTGTTTTGTAGACGCCATACAAGAGATCCGTTACAAAATCAATTTTTGTTTTATGGCACTCTTAAATTCAATCAATAAACATTACAGTATCAATATTATTTGGAATCATAGGAAAAAGAGCAAACAAACAAAGAAATTAATAAATAATTTTCGCAAATAAGAAGCAACTTTCAAAATGAAAGGAAAAAATTGCCAATAATGCATACCTTAACACGACTACGTTAAAAGGTCAAAAAAAAATTATTTACGTAACAAAAAACCTAAAATTGTATTTTATTATTAATTTAAAGAAAATTATATATTTTATTGTAGAAAAATAAATCAAATAACATCTTAATACTGCATATTATAAATAACTTTTAAAAGATGCGGTTTTTTTTCGAACGGAACTGAGAATAATACACGTATTTAGTAGTCATGTGCAACCGCGTGAACATACACGTACGTCATTCTGTCTCGCCTTTTCGTTCTTTTCGCTCTAGCGCAACCGTGTGCGCTTTTTTGGTTGGACGTTGCGTGTTGAGTAGTGGCCATCGCACTGCAACGGATTCATTTCGCATTAACACTAAATTGCCGGATGTTGGGTATATACCTATTTTGCCTGAAACGAATCAATTTTGGAGTTTTTTTAAAAAAAAAAAATAATACACGTATGTTATTTTAAAGACACTTTATTCAAAAAAATTTTGTGCATATACGTGTACTCGTGTATATTGTGTTTTTAAAATACATTTTCTGCAGATTTTTTTTATTACATATATTTTAGCACTTCTATTTACCCTGCATAACATTTGAACGTGACAATAAGAGTAAAGTTGTATACAGTCCTTCGTTTTATAAAGTTGTGTGTAAAACCGTGTCCTTGTTGGCTTTTGCAATTTTAGGCAATTCTTTTCTATTTGCACGTATTGTTCCAACCAATGAAGTGTTTTTCACGCGTAACCTTTTTGCAAGTGATAGGCTTGTCAAAAAAATTGTCTGTGGTAATATTTTGTCCAAAACCTAAATATGGCTAAGTTATTTTGTATACAACAAACTCCGCTCAAGGAAAATTTTGATCCACGGGCTTCATTCTTGCCCAAATAGCGAAAACCATTTAAAAGATGATTGCTTCTAACATCCGCAGCTAACCAGAATTTGATGCCAAATTTATCTGGTTTATTCGGCATGTATTGAGTTAATGGAGGCACCTGGCTTTAGTTGAGAACTATTGCTCATCATCGACTGTTATATTATCCCCAGGTTTATAACAAGGCTGTCCATTCTCAATAAATTTTTCCCATACTCTTGAAATCAAGACAAATTTGTCTGTTTGCAATCGTTCACATTGTTCATTTTTCTTATAAAAACGTATAAATCGAAGTATTTCTCTGAACTTATCTCTACACATTGTTTGGAAGAAAAAAAGGAGGTGCCCACTTCTTAGACCATAAATAACAACACCACAAATTTCTTGTCTCATAAGCTCCTCTAGCGTACAAAATTGCTACAAAGACCCATAATTGCGATTTTTTTTTTACTGTCCAGGCTTTTTTCAAAACTTTACGAGCTTCGAGTTCAGTGCATGATTTTATATACCATATTCCATTATACGTGTACTTTCGTCGATTATCAAATTAAAAGCACTCTTTACAGTACCAAGTATAATATTTTTTTTGTTGTATACATTTTATAAATCTATTAAAAACCAAAGTATGTTTTTAAAAAAAAATAATTAATCGGCACAACATTTTTAGTGTAAAAAGAATATTTATTTTGGCAATATTTAAATATTTAAGGATAAATGTACTTTTTCGTTTATTGCATATTAGTTTAGAGGTCCGTAATATCGTGTGTTAGCAGCGTTATCGAACTCACGTATCTTTGCGTAGAAAGCATAGGCACATAAACGTGACCGCACTTCTTCCCTTCTTCGTAATAATTGTGGTGGGGTTTGATAACGAGGTTTTCGCACACGATATCCATCTGCTCAAACGGATCATCAATAAAAGTAACTTTTAAATAGGTTTATTCCTACTTGATCAATATATTGTATGTCAAAATACCTTTAATTTTTGTTCATGTTTAAATATTTGGCTAAGCTGTGCAAATTGTTTATCTCTTATTTTTATTATAAAAATCAAAGTTGATTAATTTTGATAATTGATTAAATAATAAACCTAAAATACAATTGCATTTAATAACAGAAGATTGGAGAAAAAAAAATATTGCCTTCTGTCTTATTTAAATTGTATTTTTTTTAAAATTAAGTGAGTTAAAATTAAAGTTAAATTAAAGCATTACGAAAACTAGATGGTAGTGTATGTCATGTCTACATAAAAAAAAATTACACAAATGTATGCAAGCATTACGATTTGTCACCGAAACTCTGACGTATGGGCCTATTCACGTGGTCTTTAATTTAAGGAAGTCGGGCAAGCATGTAACACATGTTTATTTCGAGTAATCGTAAATGGTAAGAAATTTACAAAATAACTAGAAATATTTCTTAATCAGATTAAAAAAAAACAATGTAATTTACGATATAATGAAGAATTTTCGATTTTTTCATATAATATACGGAGTTTTTGGAAGAAAATACCAATAACATTGTTCATTACCAATACCAATAACGTAATTTTGGCTATATTTGTAATATTTTACTTATAAAAAAAATAATTGTAGGTGTATGTTGATACAAAGTGAAAAAAAATTGACAAAATTCTTACGTATGAAAAAAAACCATCTATAATTTTTAGTTGCTTGCATTTTTCATATATAACGAAGTAAGCGAACTTGCTGAATATTTCTTGAACTGAAAACGAAATAAGCGTACTTGCTGAATATTTCTTGAACTGAAAACGAAATAAGCGTACTTGCTGAATATTTCTTGAACTGAAAACGAAGTAATCGGGGTTTATTACCAGACGAGTGAAATTTGCTAGAACTGCAACATTGTAAATTTGAAGGAAATTCTTACAACACTCGTCAATGTAAGTCTAAATATTTATATTAATTTTAAATAATATATTTTACTAATCTATGTGTGAACATTTATAAAATATTGTATATAAGGTAATTTTTTATAAATTTTATTATATAAATTGATTAATATGAGAAGAAGAAAAATAATAAAAAAATGACAAAAGTAACGTAAATTATGTTTGCTGACATGAACTGTCATTTGCGATTCTTGTTTCTGGATGTTTCCCCATATTTTATGGTGTCACTTCTAACACGTGTCCGACGACTTTTATACAAAAGTTATTTAAACAGTGTTGTTATAATTGCCTTGGAACAAGGGAGTTACCAAATTAGGCATCTGCTCATAAATAATTGGAATTATTTACGAATCTTTTCAATCCGTGAATCGAAAGTAAACCCGAAGAAGTGAATGTGTATAGCGAAAAGGAAGGATTTCAATGGTAAATGTATATAGTGGGCGTCATTGTTTTCGTATATAAATTTTAAAAAAAAAACACACACAACCTTTTAAGAATTATAAACATTTTCTAGTTTGCTTCTTACACACTGTCAGCTGCATTATTCAAATAAGAAATAAAATTCAAAAATAGCTTCCCGAGAATGTATTCAATAATATTGTAGATTCCTTAGAACGTTTGGCAATACAGAAAAGAAATCATTCTTGATGATCAACATTACTAAAGATCAAAAGCGGTAACAATAAATCCAATTATTTGGTCTATGGCTGTATGGATATGTACGCGTGTGTATAGACTATCAACTCTTGCAAAGTTTACCAATTAGAAATTTTCTTTTTAATTTGACATAAAACACACATTTTGTATGCGAATTTCGTTATTCTTATTTCGCCAATAAAAAAACAATATCGGACCAATGTTTACCATGACTACATTTAAAGACATTAATCGTAAATTTGTCAAACTATGGAGCAATATAAAGGTACCGAGGTAATTATACTTGACAGTTCCATTGACCAACGATTTACAAAACTTAAAACTGTATTACTTTTAGAACAAAATGTAGTTCCAGTAATAAGTTCAACTTTCACATTTAGTTTGATTCCCAAGTCAATAACAGATTGTACCGTTTAATATCAATTCCTGAAAATTTGTATAACAAAGAAGTGCCTCTAGAAAATGTCATAACTTTACATATTCTTCTAGTTTTGATACCAGGCCATTCGAACTACACCAATTGAAATCGATTTGAATCAGATTAATATTACTTTAATGTCATCTGCATAAATCAAAAATTAAAGAACCAAGGAACACCAGATAGACATGCCTTTTAATGTAGACTTACGGTAAGATATGTGATAAGTCGCATCTAGAATCCAAAGAAATCAAGAATTGTAGGAGGAAAGCTTCAATATGAGTAACTTTCTCAAATTGTATACTAAAGTCCAGTGTAGATGCAATCAGATTGTATACTATTAGAAAAATTTGCAAATTGTTGACGGGATAGGGAAGTTTTCGGGCTTACTAATATCGCTTTTGCTGTGACAATAGCCCAATATGCCCTTGTTGTGTCGGGCCAGTGGATTCACAGTGGAAAGAAGTGGACTACAGAAATGTGTCGTCCTGATATTAGGCTCTACGCCGACTTGGGAGGGTACGATGTCTTCGCGACAATAGTACTAAAAAAAATCCGTCAGGATGACCGGAAACGGAGGCGGCTGTGGTTATACAACACCATAACTTCGGTCAATTCCTCACCTACGATATAAGCCTGTTGGCATTTTTGTGCAGAGGGATATACAAATAATCCCAAGTAAGGTGGTTTTAGTGTATAAAATTCCCACATATTGTCTATCAATAATTTCCACTTTATTCAATTTTTTTCAATGCCAAAATCCATGACTTTTTTTAGATAGAAATAAGGCAAGTATTTAATAAATGTGTATTCAGCGTGATCGTAAATGGTAATAAATTTTAATTAAATATGCAGGCAATTATTATAATTAACAAAATAACTAAAAGTATTTCTTAATCAGATTATAAAAAAAAAACGAAGTAATTTACGATATAATGAAGAATTTTCGATTTTTTCATATAATATATGGTATTTTTGGAAGAAAATTCCAATAACATTGTTCATTACCAATACCAATAACGTAATTTTGGCTATATTTGTAATGTTTTACTTATAAAAAAAATAATTGTAGGTGTATGTTAATACAAAGTGAAAAAAAATTGACAAAATTCTTACGTATGAAAAAAAAACCATCTTTAATTTTTAGTTGCTTGCATTTTTCATATATAACGAAGTAAGCGAACTTGCTGAATATTTCTTGAACTGAAAACGAAGTAACCGAACTTGCTGAATATTTCTTGAACTGAATACAAAGAAAGCGAGGTTTATAACCAGCTGCGTGAAAACTGCTAGAACTGTACACTGTAAATTTGGAGCAAAATTCTTACAATACTCGTAAATGTAAGTCTAAATATTTATTTTAATTTTGATTAATATAATTTACTAATCTATGTATGAATATTTATAAAATATATAAGGTAATTTTTTTTATAAATTTTATTATATAAATTGATTAATATGAGAAGAAGAAAAAAAATAAAAAAATGAGAAAGTAACGTAAATCATATGTTTGCTGACATGAACTGTCAATTGCGTTTCTTGTTTACCTGGTTGTTTCTTCTTATTTTGCATATTGTTTATATATGTGTCACTTCTAACACGTGTGCGGCGCCTTTTATTTAAAAGTTATTTAAACAGTGTTGTAATAATTGGCTTGGATAAACGGAGTTACCAAATTAGGCATCTGCTCATAAATAATTGGAATTATTTACGAAATATATGTGTCGTAACTTCTTATAATTGTACAATCAATTATTTCACAATGTCAACAGATACGAAAATCCTGCAGTCCGAGAATGACAAGAAATCTTATGAGTAATTAATTTTGAATATTTTATAGAAATTTGTTAAATTTATTGTTTATTAATATGTATTTGTTTTGGTATTAAAAAAGGATTCTATATCTTGAGAATGGAATGACCGTATTATTGGTATCTGATCCGTCAGACGCTCCTGGATTTTGTGAATTTGATAACAGTAATTCTAGTATAAACTCAAAACAAACATCAAGTGAATCTTCGGACGAACATTCAGATACGGATAGGGATACGGATACGGATACGGATCCAGATACAGATACGGATACGAAAACAGATTCAGATACGAAAACAGATTCAGATACAGATGCAGATACAGATACAGATACAGGTTCAGATTCAGATTCAGATTCATCCTCAAGTCGTAGCAGTTTTGAAGGTGACATGAAATTGGCAGCGTTCGCTATAACCGTTGATGTTGGATCTTTCAGTGATCCTGATAATGTACCTGGTTTAGCTCATTTAGTCGAGCATGTGATCTGCATGGGATCAGAGAAGTATCCCAAAGAAAATGAATTCGATTCTTATTTAACAAAGCACTGTGGAACTAGTAATGCTAACACCGGCTATGAACAAACACATTATTATTCAGAGGTCGGCGTAGAGTTTTTGGAGGGAGCATTAGATCGAATGTCAGCTCTTCTAACTGCACCATTAATGCGTGCGAAAACCATTCGTCGGGAAATTGAGGCCATAGAGAACGAATTTCGAGAAGCCTTAGAGGATGATGAAGTACTTCGCGAGCAACTTCTTACCTTATTTTGTTCAGAAGAGAATCCCATGCGTAAATTCACATGGGGTAATGAGAAATCGTTAAAATTTGTATCAAAAAATAGACTGTACGAAATATGTCATGAATTTGTCAACAATCATTATTCCGCCGATCGTATGTATGCATGTGTTCAAGCTAGACTTCCAATGGACGTACTCAAGGTTAGCTTTTATTTTAATTTTGTGTAATAAATTTCGGTACTATTTTATGTCATAAAGCGAACTCATTAAATTAAACATATTTATTTAGAAAATGGTCAACAATACTCTCGCAACTATACCTGTACGGGGTATACCTAAAGATGATTTTTCGTATATTAATTATAGAAACGCCTATAAGCCCGAATATTATGATAATGTCATACACATGAAATCTGCTACCGCTATACGTAAAATCGACATAACTTGGTGCTTGCCGCCATTCAAAAATGTAACCTGATCATAGTGTCAATTAGTTAAAATAAGCAATAAATATCATTAATTTATTTTTGTGTAGGAATACCGATATAAACCGGAAGAATATATCATTGCGATATTACAATCGGAAGGAATAGGTAGTGCCGTTTCGTATTTACGAAAGAAATTCTGGATAACAGATTTTATCGTGGGCCATGAGTCTGAAGATATTATAGATACATCGTCGTTATATTCTTCTCTTTGTATTTCCATAGAATTAACGGAAGAAGGTTTTAAACATATCGATGAGGTAAAAGAATATGTTATGTTCTTTTATGCATAAAATATTTATGAAATTTTGTAAAAAAATATTTTTTTTTAAGGTTTTGGAAGTGACGTTTTCATATGTAAAGTTTGTTGTTAACAGTGGCGTTAATAAATACTTTTTTGATCAAATGCAAAAAATTGAAAGCACAAAATTTCGATTCGCAGAAGAAACGTGTGCTTATGATCATGTTAAAGATCTTGTGATTGCATTGAAATTCTTTCCTCTACAAGATATACTAATGGGGCCATATCTTTGGTTTGATTATGATGAGAATATCATTGGAGAAATGCTGAAACGTATTGATTCATATAAGTTCAACATAATGATAACATCTCCGAAACCGCTTGACCATATTGTATATAACCAAAAAGAAGCATGGGACGATATATCTTACGCAGTAGAACCCATTCCGTCCAAGTGGATTGATGCGTGGAAAAATGCACAACCACTTATAGAATTCTCATTTCCTGCGATCGATGAGTTCGTGCCAACTGATTTTACGATTTTCTACAATCCATCTGTAACTGATAGCTTACAGTATTCGTCTGTTGCGATGGAATTTCCAGATTATAAAGACTTAAGTGAATTCAATGGTCGTACCATTGAATTTCCTATGAAAATTATTCATGACGACAAATTTGATATATGGTTCCGGCCTGATACTAAATTCCTTTTACCGATTGCGAATATGTATTTTCATTTTACGTCGCCACTAATCCCAAAGGATCTGAAAAAGTAAGTTTTATTCAACTGAATTATAATCGCAATGTATATATAAAAAAATTTATTTGAATTTTTAGTTCGGCCTTGTGGGGATTATATGCTACCATATTGTCACATGATGTAAATGAAATATTATATCCAGCTGTCCTAGCTGATTTTAACTATAGCTTAGAAACTGAAAATTTAGGAATTACGGTGCAGGTGAATAGTTGTTTTTACATTTGCGATATGAATCGTAAATGTTTTATTATTTAATATTTTGTTAGAGTTTTAGGAGTTGATTTGTTGAAATATGCTTGTATTTGCATTTCAGGTATTTGGATATAATGAAAAGGTGCCATTAGTCATTGATATTATCACTAAGCATATGGCCAATTTTGTGGACAAAGTTACTGTTCATGAATTTAATTTATTTATTCAGGAACAAAAGAATATATATTATGAGTCATTTGTAAAACCGACACGTTTGTGCAAAGAAATAATTTATACAATTATAAATAAATTTGCATTCACATCGGCTATGAAGCATGAAGCATTAAGTTCTGTGACCCTTACAGATTTGAAAGCATTTTCAAATAAACTTTTAACAGCTGTTAAAATTAGAGCACTTGTCCAGGGTAATATTAAAGCCGAAACAGTATATTCTGTTTATCAACAAATTCGTAAAAATTTAAATTGTTCCGAAAGAAAAAATGTATGTATTTTATCATTAAATAGATTTTGTAGCCTATTGAATTTACTGATAGATTTTTCTCTTTATAGGAGGAATCAGTAATATTCCAACCAATTAATCAATTACCACAATTAGTAAATACTGTAATATGCAAATCATTCACGACAAAGAGTACGAATAGTGCTATAAAGAATTATTACCAACTAGGACCGTTAAATATAAAGCAAAAAGTACTTATGGATTTTATTTTATTACTGGAAGAAGACCATCTTTTTAATGAGTTAAGAAATAAACAACAGCTTGGTTATAGTGTATATTCTACAGAACTTGAGTGTAACGGAATATATGGTTATACAATAAATGTATCAGCACGGTCAAATAAATATACAACAGTTTATGTGCAGAGACAGATTGAAAAGTTTCGTCATAAAATGTTTACCGAAATAGTCTACCTTACTGACGAAGACTTTAAGCGATACAAATGCTCATTAATAAAATCAAAACTGATCGTTGACAATAATTTAGAAGAAGAAATGGATAGAAACTGGGATGAAATTATATATGGGCAATGTAAATTCAATCGGCTAAAGATAGAAGCTGAATTTGCGCTAAATATGACCAAAAATGATCTCATATCAACGTATTTTAATAGAGATTTGGCGCGTGCACGAACGTTATCAGTACAGGTAATAGTTTTAAAAAAAAGGTTTGAATATTTAAAACTATTTTATAAAACAAATTTATTTATTTGTATATTTTTTTACCCTGTTAACAATCTCCTAACTATAGAAATATTGTATTAGTTTAACAAAAACAATTAAATTATTGAAATAATAACTAAAAATTTAATTTCATCTTTAGATTGCTGGCAATAAACGAGCCAATGTCGTCAATAGTTCTAACAGCGATCATGATGCTAATCAAGTTTATAAATTGCAATACATAAAACGAGGTTCAAACATACGGAATATAATAGGTTTTCGTAACATGTTATGTCCATGGGATTCAACTGTAACAAACATTGGCGACCATTAAAAATATTTTTATTTACAAAGTGTAAATAGTAGTTAATACTATACTTCCATAGAAAATATTACATCATATTAATGATTATTGAATTATATTTATGATTATATGACGGATTATTGAAAATAATAAATTATTTGAAATAATTTATTGAACATGTTATTTTTATTTTTATAAGTAGACATTCTACTACTTTTATAAGTGTAATTATTATGGAAATAATATTTGGCTCAAGGATTTTCGAAGCCATAAGTAAATAAAGACGAAAATTCTATATTCGCCTAATTTGAAAAATGTTATTGAAAAAATAACTCATATTTTAAGAAAAAATAATTAAAATAGGACATTTTACAATTTTAAGTTTGTCTATAGTTGCCGAAGTGATTTTCTTTTCAATTTTTCTAAAGTTATAGACAATGAATTGTAGTTAGTTGTTAAAGTTAAGTTAAAATATATTCTATCTACCGTTTTCTATTCACATTTGTAATGTAAAAATTTTTTTTATATGAAATAATAAAATATTTTTTGTTTTCTCCTCCACTATTTCCTACTATTCATTTATTTTATATATTCTTAGTATATGATATTGCACTAAATGATTGGAGCAAGAATCTATCGTAAGAATACAAGGCAAAAGGCTCAAATTATATAGAGTTACAAAAATTAAATTTCTTTTATTTACAAAAATATATACATATCATTATCTATATTTTTGTAGATAAAATAATACAGCAATTTTTATAAATAATATGAGTTTTGTTGGGTGCTGAAAATTATAGTTTTATTGTATTTTCCTGTGTTTATTATTATTTTATAATATAAAGAATATTATATTTTTATTTATCAATAATTTTGATCGTTGCTATAATTAATATATTTTTATGATCTAAAATTTTATTGCATTAAGTTTTATTATAAAAGAAATATTATATTTAAACATGAATTTATAATTTGAAAATTTTTAACATATTTCTATTTTGTATGAAAATTCTTGTCTTTTAATATTTGATTTTTTGGCCTGTAAGCATTTTCGAAAAATATGTGTCAATCGATTATATGAAGCTGGGTGCAAGTGAAAATGACAGATTTCGATAAGTATCGCGGTGATAAGAAAAGCCGATTCAAATATTGCGAAATTGTTGAATTTTTTAATTTTATAGGATATTTTTGAACTTTGAATATAGTTATTTTGTAAATATATTATTAGAAAATAATAATTCTAACTATTTAAATTGTTTAATAGAAAAATTTAAAAAAAAGTAATATTTATTGTGTTGTCTTCAATTATATTGTAGCATAACCTTAAATTTGCCTATATTACGAAATTTAAAATTTTATTAGAATATCAAAACGGTAGCAAACTCTTTTCTTTATTGTTTGATAATCGAATTAATTACTATTATTAATTATCCGATTAGCTGGTCGGCATAATGAACGCAATATTTCGTAATGGTATAAACAGTCTTACAACACAGAATAGAAAATCCATTGGTGTGTTGCTTCGAAATTACTGTGCTCCATCAAATGTACTGGATAAGAAACATTTTGACAATATGGTGAAAGAAAACAAAGTTGTCGTGTTCATGAAAGGTAATCCCGAAGCACCAAAATGCGGCTTCAGTAATGCTGTTGTGCAAATAATGAGAATGCACGGTGTTCAATACGAAAGTCATGATGTCTTACAGAACGATGATATTCGGCAAGGTAAGACATTACCTTTGATTATATTCAAAAATGTTCCATGATTTCTAATCAATCCTTTTTATTTATAGGGATAAAAGATTATACCAATTGGCCCACAATACCACAAATTTTTATCAATGGTGAATTTATTGGAGGCTGTGATATTTTGTTGCAAATGCACCAAAACGGTGAACTGATAGAAGAGCTGAAGAAATGTGACATTAAGAGTGCACTCCTGGAAACGAACACAGATGAAACTAAAAAATAATTCTTAGATCTTTTGACATATATTTATATTTGTAGATGTATAGTTTGCATTTTTTTTTTTAATTTAAATTTAATTTCTAATTAAATTATTATTAAGATATGATTTTTCGCATCGTTTTCGAATAATGCATTGTTCCAAAAGTTCGTGAACTTTAGCTGCAGCTTCTCTACTACCATTTACATCAATTATCTGAAGGCATTCCTTTTTGAAAATATTATTTCTACTATTAGCGATTATTCGCTCATAGGCTAAGCTAATTTTTGCAATGATTGTGTTACGGTCCCAACGTTTTTTACGTTTGTATATCCTCCGATGGTAGGCGCAGTTCCCATTTTCTTTCCCAGACTCCATGTTGTTTGACTTTTACTATTTAATTTTTTTATTTGTAATTTCCTCTACCGCAAGAACAGACAAATGCACTTTAAATCTCGCTGGATTTGGTAAAACATTCTCTTCTTCAATTTCCTACAAATAATTTACAAATTTTCTTTAATTTGATATGTATAATGTTGTGTAGATTTTTCGAAAAAAAAACAATTGCATATATTTATTTTTAATTGAGCATAATTACAGATATAAGAAAATGCTTTCTGGGCAGTTGAATTAAATAACATCAGAGAGTCTGGTTTTTCGTAATACCAAAGACAATTTTAAAGTAAAATTGAGAAAAAATACCTTTACAAAAGGAAAGACTTGTAAAAAATTATGAAAAAAATAAATTTACATCATTTAATGCTAATGTAAGGCAAAATTAGATTTTTTTTTCGATTATTAGCTATGTTCCATTTGCAATTAAAGCTTGGTTCCTTATTTTTTTTTTTACAAAACTGTTTAACTAACATAGTTTTGGTTATGAAATATAAAGAAGTTTTTGTATTTATAATTAAATAAATGAAAATGTTTGTTCAAACCTCTTAAAATTATTGAGTTTATATTTTATAAATTATTTAAATATGTAATAAAATAATATTTTTTTAAACATTTGCGTTACGATTGAAAGTATGTTGTTCCCAACTGTTGATTTTTGTGATGGACACTTAAGGCTGATGAAACTTATCTGAAGGTAAAAAATCATTTGTCTTATCAACATTTTAAAGTAGCATATTTGAAAGATTTAGTTGAATATTTTCAAGCTGATAGCTTCCAACCAATAAGAACTAATTGATATTGATAAGACTCTCAGTTGGGGGGCCATCATACACAAATATACTTACACACATGCACATATAGTTTTTTTCAATCTTTTATCATTTGTGTAGAAGAAAATAAACGTAAATTGTACAAACTCAACACTTTCAAATTCATTAGTTTGAGGGGGACCTAAATTGTGTAATCGTTTAAATTCAAGTTGAAGGTCTCAAAAATAAAGAAATCAATTCGTTAATGGATTGGGGTGCCAGTTAATAATATTGGGTTGTCAATAATTCTTGTGGCGACCAGAATACTCTGTTTTGTAAATATGGGTCGGTATATGCGTTTATTATAGAGCTACAACTCTAATGTATGCGTCTACCAGCAGCTGATTTTAATGCTCCCGTTTCTGAACACACACACTATCGAAAACTGTAATATTAGCTGATGGCTGGACGAGGAGAATGTGTCGTATACGGAATTTATTAGGCAAATAAGCTGTTTTCACTGCAGTTATCGGACAGGGGGCGAAAAGCATCAAAGGCGGCCTTAGCAACGTACGTCTTATAAGGCAGGAACGATTTTCAGTTGCAAACAACTTGCCGGTCATTTTAAAGCATACTTTCCGACTCGCTATTGCCGCATTTGGATTTTTTAAAAATATTTTGACGTCCCACAAAGTGCACCTAAAATTACGGAAAAATGTTTTTTTTACGAGCAATAACACCTGAGGTAAGATTAAAATAACTTGTCATAATTTTTAGATGATTTAGAAAATTACTTGCACCTTAAAGGTTTCTTTTTGATCGATATCAAAATATCATCAAGACGATATTTAAAAAAAATAGCACAAACTTTTGGGAAAAAATATGTGGTTGTTTAAATATAATAAATTGTTTTAATAGGATTTAACAAGAATTAATGCAAACTGTTCGTAATATTGTAACGTTAACATTGTTGTTTTTTTTTGTTCTTACCGTAATGACAATTGAATGAGTTCGAATTTGATATTGTGTTTAGTTAATGTGAAATGCAGCTTCTATAGAGTGCTTCTACAGTTCTCGTTGTATATTATGTACAAAAAGGAAAAAAAAGGAAAATTATCTCAGCAGTTTTTTATTTCTGAATGATTAAATAATTTTATAAGATGACGATGCCGCCGGGCTATGGTGTCATTCTTATCCTTTTTTTACGCAAATAAGAAAAAGAATAAAAATATGTGCCGGAATGGGTATTTATTGTTACTATCCACGTGGTTCTATTATCAATAAAATTTTGAAAAGAAAAAAATTTCCATATTTTCTTAATCAATTTTGACCTTGTACATTTGTTTGTATTGAGTATATGTTTTCTGATACGAATTGCTATGACATGTGTAAAAATTCCCAATTACCATCGCAGCTCCGTAAAGCATTAGAAGAGAAATCATCTGATTTTGGCTATTATTATATGAGATACGGTAATGTTTGATTGTACGATCAAAAATACGATAAAACTGAGCACTTTTCAAATGCCGTTATGTATTTTTGTTGTTGAAGTATTCAATATCACTTTTATATTGTATTAGTTTTATTTTTTTTTTAAGTTTCTTTTTCTGGAAAAAAACCAACGCAATTTTTTCATAGCGTTGTGTATTTTCCATTGAATACGAATACTAAACAATCTACTCGTAAATTCCACATATTTATAGCATGCACATAGGTTGTATGGTAATTTTTAAGAATATCAAACTAAAAAGAGGCTTCGAATTAACATTAGGGCAATTATTTACATTTAGATACGTACTTGAGGCCAATTGCACAAATATAGCCGCAGTTAATAAAAATGAACTCAAGGAAAACTGTTTTATATTCAGTTGAATATTTTGTACGTAATTATAGATTTGAATGTACATTTAAGAAATGTGGTCATATTTATTTTGAACGATATTCACATCAACTGTTAAGTTAAATTTAAGATTAATAAATAATTGAATTAATTTTTTAAAGAAAATTTCAATTTATGTATTTGTTATTGTTTACTAATTATGAATGTAATTAAGTTATTATAATCGATTAACTACAACTTTCATCTTACAAAGGATTAATTTTTAGTATGGAAACTCAACAAAAAAAAACTAAACTACTAAATTTTTTATTTTCAATTAGATCCGACATGTTATCCATCGGGCAAATAGTAGCTCTGCAGCGGCCACAACAAAAATGTTCATCAATGGCAAATTCGTTGAATCGAAGACATCAGATTGGATTGATCTACACGATCCGGCTACAAATGAGATAGTTACCCGTGTTCCGAAATGTACAAATGATGAGATGCAATCAGCTGTGGATGCGGCAAAAACAGCATACAAGTCATGGAGTAGTGCTTCAGTATTAACACGCCAACAGGTCATGTTTAAGCTACAGAGCATAATAAAAGCAAATATGGGCGAATTGGCTAAAAATATAACAAAAGAACAAGGCAAGACACTAGTGGATGCGGAGGGTGATGTTCTGCGCGGATTGCGTAAGTTAATCAAATTGTAAATACTCATGAATTTTTAGTCTTGTGTATGGGGTGGCACGTTTAAGGTTTTGTTTTTTGTTGTTGTTTTTAGAGGTCGTCGAACACTGCTGCAGTATTCCTTCCCTACAAATGGGTGAGACTGTGCCAAATATAGCTAAAGATATGGACACGTATTCGTATCAGCTACCACTTGGGGTTACGGCTGGTATTGCGCCATTTAATTTCCCCGCAATGATACCGTTGTGGATGTTTCCAGTGGCGATCACCTGTGGCAATACGAGTATAATTAAACCTTCCGAAAGGGTTCCCGGTGCAACAATGATGCTGATGGAGATGCTTAATGAGGCTGGATGTCCACCAGGTGTTGTTAACGTTATTCATGGAGCACATGATGCCGTGAACTTCATTTGTGATAATCCAGCAATCAAAGCCGTTTCGTTTGTTGGCTCTGATAAGGCCGGTAAGTACATATATGAACGGGCTGGACGAAATGGCAAGCGAGTACAAAGTAATATGGGCGCCAAGAATCACGGAGTTATCATGGCTGATGCCAACAAGGAAAATACACTCAATCAGTTAGCGGGTGCTGCTTTTGGTGCTGCTGGACAACGTTGTATGGCACTCTCGACTGCAGTGTTTGTTGGTGAGGCTCAAAAATGGATTCCCGATTTGGTAGAAAGAGCGCAAAAACTAAAAGTAAATGCTGGACACATTCCCGGAACGGACGTAGGACCAGTGATTAGCCCAGCTGCAAAAGAGCGTATTTGCGAATTGGTCGAATCGGGAATCAAACAGGGTGCCAAGTGCGTATTAGATGGTCGGAACATAAAAGTTTCTGGATATGAAAAAGGAAATTTTGTAGGTCCCACTATTATCGCGGATGTAAGAACCGATATGAAATGTTACAAAGAGGAAATTTTCGGCCCCGTTTTAGTATGCCTTTCAGTTGATACAGTCAACGATGCTATCGAATTAATCAATAAGAACCCATATGGCAATGGAACAGCTATATTCACAACAAATGGCGCTACTGCCAGAAAATTCGTCAACGAAATCGATGTCGGCCAAGTAGGCGTTAATGTACCCATTCCAGTACCGCTTCCGATGTTCTCCTTCACTGGTACTCGTGGCAGCTTTATGGGCGACCATCATTTCTATGGCAAACAGGGTGTCAAGTTCTATACACAAACAAAAACTGTAACACAATTGTGGCGCGAAACTGATGTTAGCCATACAAAAGCCGCAGTAGCTATGCCAACAATGAAGTAAATTTAATTCAAATAAAAATCAATATTTATGTGCCTGAAATCAGAGAGTCTTCCTTACGTTCGCCAAATACATTTATACAATTTTTGTACAATTCAATTTGAAAAAAACGCAAGTTGCCTATTTATTTAATAAAATCATACATAATTTGAATGGTACGAATATATTATTTAAATCATCTTTATATAATATAGAGTGTTAATTATATCCTAATTTTTATAGTTTCTTTTAAATATTGGCTAATGTGTCCATCAAAAAGATTATATAATTTATGTAAAGAGTAGAGTGAGAGCACGTTATAATACGTTTCGATATTCTGTTATTATGTGTGAATACGAAATTCATTTTGGGTCTGAAAACTCTTTTTGTTTCCGAGAAGATGGTCTCACGACTCAAACCAGAGTCAGGTTGATCATTAAGGCATTTGGTATCTATGCCGGTAAAAGTGCAAGTTATAGATGGGCTCTTCAAGAAAAAACCGATCCCAAAGGCCGTGTTACTAGGCCGATCTTCTAATACATACCAATTAATTATACTCAATATCGTTGTAAATTTCTTTATTAAATTATATGTGACTCTTTGTAGCCACGTTGACCGTTGATCTCCAAAAAATCTAGAGTGTTTACCATATACAAAAATTGCTACTATTTTTTTAATTCCGTTGTAGTAATAACTGGGAATTATTGAGATATTACTACAACGGAATTAAAAAACGAGTAGCGATTGCCATATATAATATAAATATTGTATATTAAATGATTTTTTGATAATAGTAATGCCACTTCAAGTTATTGAAGAGATAACTGTAAGTTGAATGCTCTGAAATATCTGTGTTTAGTATGCAAAAATCTTGAGTTCGAATCTAGCTAGTGAAATAGCCCTTCAGTTATTTCATAATAGGCTGAGTTATTGTACCATTTAAGATAAATGATATTAAAAATTACCAAAAAACTATACAAAAATGTCTAAAGAAGCAATACGTTTGTTTAAAATCAATATTAGCGATTTATTTTTGCATAATCGATTGCTATATGAAAAAAGTTCCACCTGTTAGCATTCAAAATTTTCTTATTTTCTTATATTAAATAAATAGATTTTCTTATAAAATTTAAAAATTAAAATCTATTAAAATTTTATAAAAAAAAAAATTGAATAATAAAACGCATAATAATTTGGTATTTAAGAAAAATTGACGTCTGCCATTGCGTTAATTTTGCATATGACAAATTAACGAAAATATCCTTTCCCATATTTTTTTCGTAAACATGTTAAAAATTAAATTATGTTTTCTTTCGAAGATCAATTAAGATTTTTCCTACATTTTCTCAAAAACAATAAAACAACTGAAACCATTAATAAAGATAATTATTTTGAAAGAATATGAAAATATGACATTTTTATCAGTGTATTATTCCTTATAACATTTACAGTAAAGGATCCTTTTGACATTTACTTATAAAAGTTGTGCATGCGCGGTTCAAATTTGAACGATTCACAATAATACATATAAAGGCATTCGTAACAGTTATTCACAATAGCCGTAGCCGGAAGTTAATAAATATTTTATGCATACAATTTACTTTTATTCTTTTAACGATTAAATTAGCAGAAATAATATACAAATGAAGTACACCACAAAGTAGAAATAATAATTAAAAATATTTAATCATACACATATGTATATTTAATATAATGTATGGGAAAATCTTAGAAGTAATCAAGTTTGATGAAATTATTGGAAATATTTTAAAGTTTCCCACTTCGAATACTAAATGATTGATGGTGGTGGCGGATAAGGGGTGCATACCATTCAGTCGAAAAGGAACGACCAAGGTCGAAAGCAATCCGACTACTTTACAGATTGTCGTTTATTGATTTTTCGTATTTTTGAAGGAATCGTATGTACAAAAGTGAAATCGAATTGGGTTTTTTCTTGAATAGTTTAATAGCAAAATGATGATACACATATGGATATCCCTAATGGAATCGATATGGATGCAATAAGTTCAGTTCGTAATCAAAAATGGAAGTGAAAGATTTTAAATCATAAAATATCGGTAGTTGTTCGTATAGTGTTTAGAGTGTGAGTGGGAGGACGAGTGAGTGTACAATCCGGGTCGATTTTTTTGCAATCAACTGATTACTTACTATATTCAGTACACTGGAGCTGTTTGATTTTATTGTTTAATCAATAGGACGTTAAAGTTTTTATTTTGGTTAATTTTTATAGATCAAGATAATTAACAGGTAAAGTGACGATATTGCGGTGTTTGGTGAAAAAATTGCTAACATTTGTGTATAGTAGACAAAGTGCAGCTGGTCTATCTGAATCGGTTTAGTGTAGACAAAGATATATTAGTTAGTAGATAAAAATGTATAAGACAATACGGCACGGTGAAAATAGTCTGCAGTATACGATTCTGCCGCAAAATGATGACTTCCGTATGGATGGAAAGCTGTCTAGCAATAGTGCTAGCAGCAGTATCCACAAACCGAAGCGAGGACGACGCAGATCATTTTTCGCATATTTGGGCCTCCTTTTTGTTTGTACTGTGATTGTTGGTGCAATTCTGATACCGTTTTTGGTATCGGCAGAGTGCCTGCCCAGTCCAAGCGATTGGTTTATCAGGACAAAATTGATCGAACACGAACGACCGAATGTGACAAAAATCAACAAAACTGAAAGTACAATAAAGGCATATCTAGAAGGCAATCTAAATGCACCATCAACTGAAACAGCAACCACTGTTGTTAAAATTGACGATAATACAACTAAAGATACCATAAATATATTTACTGTTCCTGTTGCCACCGACCGGGCACATGAATCCGATAATAATTCGGAATTAGCTTCCATTATTACAACAACTGGACTACCGCCAATAAACAAGGTGCCCCTGGACATACCAGTTGCCCGTTCGACCCAATCGTCGACAATTACAATCGTCCGAATGACGGAACCAATCACTACTAGTACAACAACAAAACTAATCAATGTAAATGGTGAAAAGGATATGACAGGACTATTGAAAACAAGGACTAGCTCTGTGGTACAAGTTATCCCAACTGTACAATCAACAACGTTGACACCACAATTGCTCAGTACATCCTCGAAAAAGCCTATCATTCTACCAGTTCTTGCCAAAACCAATTCGGTTATTCGTGAAAATGGCAAACTAGTCGACAGACAATCCGAACCGAAAAATTGGATTCGATCACATTGGCCATTTATAGATCCTTCAACATATTTTCAATGGGCGGTAAATATCATCGAATATTTTTATTTTATTTATTATCAATTTTTTTTTACAAAGATAATATTATACGCAGTTAACTGGTAAATTGTAAATTATGTAAAATTTTTTAATATTTCATGCTAGAATATTATTTTTGAAGATCTGATAACATTTTAAAAGATGTTCTAGTTTTTATAAAATCATAATAAATCTTAAAAGGAAATTTTATAAGAAATAAAAAAATCTCCATAATATTTACTATTGATTTAAAGTTCTTTTTTACATATATCAAATATTGTTTTAATAAATATGAGATCAAACATAAAAAATCATTAATTAACAAGTAAGTATAGTTCAATTCCGAGACGATTTGCATAGGCGAAAATTTTACATTTTTCTAAATAGATTACAGATTTTTCCAGGAACATCCAAAAATAATAAATCATTTAATAATAATTATTTGTCTAGTCAATTGATAAACAAGAAGAATTCTTAAATATTAGTAATACGTTAAAGAATATAAAGTAATAAAAATAAATATTTGAAAATGATTTATTAGAAAAATTCAATAAAATATCGTTGCTGTAATGTTCAAGGACTGGCACATGCTTGGAGATTACAGGTGTCCTAAGAATATGCCCGGTGACAGCTCTTTAAGCTCTTTTAAACCTGCTACCTATATATATTTGCATATTGAAAAGGAAGCGGCCAAAGGAGATCTCAGGTTAGGATATTCCAAAACCTTTAAGCCAGGCGACCTATTTGGACATTTCAAGATTGTATCGGACCTACAAGAATTCCAGGAAGCCAACTATCTTTCGGAGGTAATGCCGAGGAAACCTAACTTAAACAAGTTCTTCGAAGTAGTTCTCATGGAGTGGTCAACTTGGAAGGAGGGAGGGCCTTCACTCGAAGAATGGTGTTTCCACAGACTAGAGAGGGTATTAGAAGGAAGCTATATAACGCAAAAATCTACATCATCTCAGACAGCCAAGCTGTATTGAAAGGTCTTGTCTCATCGGATGTGCAATCCAGGATAGTTTAGGATATTCTGGCGGGCATAAATCAACTGGTAACATACAGCAAAATAACTTTTTTCTGGGTGTCAGCTCATGAAGATATAGAGAGTAACGAACTAGCAGGCAAACTTACCAAAAGAGCCGCGAATACTCTGTTTTTTTTTTACCAGAATCCTTCTGCGGCCATCCAAAGGGCAACATGGGATCCATTAAAGAGTCCTGGAAACGCGAGTTTAAAAGCTCATACTAGATTAATTCCCCGGGCATGAATCACTATAAAAAATTCATCGCGTTATCTAAACAAAGGGCAGTAGGGATCCTTAAACTCAACTAATCACACCTAAGACAACTCACTGACCATTGTCTGTTAGAATATCATCTTAATAAGATGGGCAAATCTGACATAACAATATGTCATTTTCGTCCTTGATCTCTACGAGATTTTCTGGCTACCAACCAAAATGATATTTTTTTTAAACCCTCTTTATATTATTTTATTGCTGATGGTTTGATTTCGATATTATTTTTCTTTTATTCTTTTTGACTTATTCATAAAAATAATAAATAATTTATAGAAAAAAAATTATTCTTACAGGGATACAAATCTGAGGATAGCGTTTTATTACCAGCCATTTTGGGTGTTGCACTTATTGGGATGATTTTGATTATAACATTATGTCTAGTCGCTCGTAATAAGAAAACAATAGTCGCATCCGTTAGAAAAAGGAATCGAAATGTAAGCAAATATAAAAGTATTCAAATTTTTACATATAAAATTGTATCATCATACAAAACTGTTCAATACTGCACCAAATTACATTGCACCAAATGAAAATATTCTATTTTAAAAGAATTAAATAAAAAGTAATTTTTTTTTTAAATATTTAATTTTTAGGATGTCGAAGAGGCTGGTGAAGATAATACAACTCTATTAAGAACTGGCTCATATGTTTCTGACGAAGACTAAATAAATCGCATGTTATGAGTAAAAATACTCCTTTATTTTATATAAACATATATATCTTAAAAAGTATTTCAACAAGAGAAAGTTGAAAAGATTGTTTAGTCAAAAAGAAAAAATTAAATAAATAAGAAATAAATTGCAAATAAAATATCAATCAGTCGAGGGGAAAAAACGAATAACTGAGAAATTTGGCATATAAAAATGAAAAGATCTGTGGAATAAGAATAATTTATTTTTGTCATAAAATATTAAATATTTTAAGATCATAAAATGAAAAGAAAAAAATAATCTTCAATTGAAGACAATGAATAAAGTTAAGATTAGTTACGATATCACAAATATGCAAACGGAATAAATATTTCAGAAAATTGTACACGAAAAAGTAGAAATATCAAATAGACGCAAACTTTTATACAAATTCGATGTTTTCTTCTTCTTTTTTTTTTATTATTTCATCAAATAGACATAAAATAATCAAATGTGTAAAGTATTTAATGCAATGCTTATAAAGACTGTGAATTGAATTTGATAAAAGTGGATGAATAAAAAAAATATTTATTCGATGAAAAAAAGCACAATATTTTCACAAAATGGATCTTGTTATTCGATGAAAATTATAAATTTTTTCCAAAAAAACAACAAAAACAACAAATAACAACAAAAACTATAAATACGAAAAATATTATGTTATAAGAGGGAGAGAGAGAGAGAAAGAGAGAGAGAGAGAGAGAGAGAGAGAGAGAGAGAAAGAGAAAGGCAATAGAAATTAGAACAAAATTGTTGATTATGAAAATGCTTAGTTAAAAATAAAAATTCTGAAAAATTTATAAAGTTACCAGTAAATTTGTAAAAAAGAAACGTACTAGATTTTTTCATATGTGTGGAATAACAATCTAACCAATGTTGGACTAGAATCAAAAATGAACATTAAAAGAATATTACAAAAATAAAATCAAAAAAAAAAAACAAATGTTAACAATATTTATATAAAAGAAAAAAACAATATTCACAAAGTTGATTGGTTTCGCTATCTTTTAAAATACAAAACAGAAAAAAATACATAATATTCAAAGTAGTTTACAAAACAAAATAAATACATTTTTAGCAATTTAATAATAATTAAAAAAAAAATCATTTCTAAACAATTAAACTAATCTCTAAGAAAATGAACGCTGAACTAATAATGAATCTACAAATCAATTTATTTAGTTTTTGAATTCTAAAAACAGAAGAACTAATAATAGCAACGAGAAAAATGATGGAAAAATTTCGAAAAAAAATAAAGTAAATTTTTCAATTTTTCGATTCTTCTAAAATTTTTAACAAATAAAAATGAGAAATAAAATTAGTGTAGAATGGAGGAAATAACCTATTTTTGAATGAATTTTATTTTAATATTAAATAGAAACTATACTAAAAAAAGACAAAAAAAAAATATTCCAAACATTTCACATTATTAACAAGAAATGATGAGATACAAAGATATAAATGATATTCAAAATAACAAATTGTTCGATATTGATACGAATGGATTTTTGTTCATTTCTAATGATTATTATTTAATATATTTTATAAGGGTAAAATTTACTTAATAAAGTTTTATTTATAACTAGAAATTGCTCTCACTTCGCTCTGCTCGATTTCTAACAATTTGGTTAAATTAAATTAGCGAGGGAAATTTCGAGTTTTTCTTATTTAAAATTATAAATTAAAATTTTAAAAACGTTATTTTGTTTATCGTTTGATAAGACTCCTTTTTTTTTTAAAAAAGAAAATTAAAGAAATCAAACACATTTTTCAAAAAAACAATTAACTTTATTCGAAAACTACTTCACTACAAAAACATTGCTGTTGTATTTGGTATTTTATGCCATCTATTCGATCAGCAATCTCTTCGATAAATAATAAAGTTAAAGGATCAATATTTGTTGAGTATAAAATAACTCTCTTCGATATATCACCAAGTAAAAGAGATAGGAGATCATTGGAGATAATCATATCTTGTGGAATCTCAACTCTATCAATTGAAAGATTTTCGATTAGTTCAGAAAAATTGAGATTCCGTTTCCAATAACCAATAATTAAGTTAAATTTGGCAGTCTTCACTTCGAATGTTTTTGATAAAAGATAATTTATTTAAAATATTGCCATAATGCTGAAGTTTCAATAATTTCAGTTATTACATTGACGAAAATCACCACCAAACAAAATTATTTTGTTTGTTGCGGTTTGTTGGATCATTTTTCAAAGGATCACGTAAAAAAATATCAATACACATCTTAATCCATGTTTAGGTTGCATTGTTACTTCATCAATAATAATTAGTTTTGAATCAAGGATATTTCGAGCATTTCCAGATGAAAACATTATCTTGATTCCCTCTAATAAAATAGCTCATAAACACTCCGAGCAGATAGATTTTTTCCGCTCCTTCTGGACCATCGAGATAAAAACATCTCTCGTTGAAATATTTTCATCATTAACTGTTGTTATTATTTTCTCAAAAGCTTTTCGCTATTGAATATTCAATGTTGGAATGAGTGTTTACGTATTCAAAATATAAGAAATGTTGTATGCCGAGCAAAATTGTAGTATGCGTTTTCAATATGATTTCTTATATAATCGTATGACATTTATTCCAAAGTTCTCGTGCATTTGGTGGTGAACTAAACACGCAAATAATAGTGAAGAATTGTCTCAATTGAAATGTTTTGTGCATTGATATTGATTCTCTGATATATTTTTTTCAAGATCCACGAAATATAAAAAAAAAAATTATATGCAAAATATCTTGACAACAGCAAAACATATCTTCATAAATGATGTATTATTGAATAGATCTTTTGAATACGAATATTATTTTATCTTATAATTTTTTTGTAACTTGTTAAGTTTTTATTTAAATTGAGAAAATATCAAAAAACAACTCTGTAACAGGTGATATCTTGAAAAATAATTTTTCTTGTATTCTAAATGATCTAAATTTTTTTCTTTACATCATCGAGCTATCTTTAACGGTTATGTTGAAAAAAATCGAAAAACTAAAAATCTTATAACATACAAAATAAAGCTTTTATTATTAATTAATTTTGTACTAATTTTATTTCACGTTTTTATTATTAACATTAGAATAATCCAATATGAATAAGACTAAATATACTATAATAATTTTAAAATTCTATAAGAAATAGTTTTAATCATTTTTAACATTATCTATTTAGATATCTAAAATCTAGTTTTTTTTTTTTTTGTTTTATTTAAAACAAATACTTAATCAATTTTTAATGAAAATATTTTATAGTAAATTTTTTATTGGAATACTTTTAAAAATAATTTCTATATTATAAGAAAATTTATATACAATACGTGTACGTGTACAATGAACAATTAATTATTTAACGAATATGACTATTTTCTTGTTTGTTTAATGCAATATTTTTGTTTTTTTTTTCTTCGAATAAATAAAAGTAAAATATATATCAATATTTATATTATAAAAATCTCAAATTGAGTGTTCGATAGTAAATAAATGATTGATTTTATATAATATGATTTATTTAGAATTTTGTTGAGAACACTTATTTTTCTTCTTCTATTAATTATATTGTATAAATTAAAAAAAAAATCATTAAAATTTATTTACTAAGAAAAGAAAAGACAACAAACAAATTAAATTTATATCATTGAGCTTCCGTACATAAAAGTTTCTCTATAAATAGGAAAATGTTCATTTTGAGGAATTTTTTTCTATTTTCGAAATGTTGCCAATATTTAATATTTATTATTATATAATATTAAATGTTACTATTTGCATAGCCAAGCACAATAATCATCGAATATATATTCATTTAGAATATTTAAATGCTTTTCATTTATTCGAAGTAATTTATTAAAAAAAAAAAAAACATTTTTTTTTATTATTATGCTTTTATTATTAATTCGTTTATGGTTATTAATTTTATTTATTATGTTTTCATTAATTTAGTGTTGGTGTTTTTTTAAAGGAAAACAACAACAACAACAAAACAACTGAGAAATTTCCGTTTTGATTAATAGTTTGTTCCTTACAAATGTTCAAAGAGTAAACATCAGTTGCATAGTCAGCTTAATATTTCTAGGGGTTAACCACACCAAGTTTTCAAGGTTAGGGAAAGTTTTTCTTCTTAATTGTTTATTTATTTCCATAAAACTTATGATAGAATCTTCTATAAGAAATAATTTTGTTTATACATTTTTTCTTTAAAAAAAAAAATTAATTAAAAGGATATTAAAACAAAATTACAGTTTACTAATAATTTTCGTATATAAATTAATAAAAAAAAAAAATTCAAAATTGTTTAAAAAAAAAACACAAAAAAATTTAATAATATATACATATAGATAGGTGTATATATGTATGTACTTTATGAATATAGTAAAGTAAGTAAATGTTAGTTATATTTTGAAAAAGAATTTTTTGAAAATAAACGAAAGAATAGTAAAAATGCAAAAAATTTAAAATAAATACATTAATTAGTATTAGAGAAAATAAATCATCAAAATTAAACAATTAAATGAAAAAATTCAATTAATTATTATTGGTAACAAAAAAAAAATCACAAAATTCAAAATTATTTACTATAAGCCATATAACAATTTTTTTTTTTTTTTTTTTTTCAAATCAATGATAAAAAACGTACAATTTCTTATGGATAAGCAATGAGTATAAAAATATAAAGAACAGAGAAGAAAAATATTAAAATAAACGCGCAAAATATTAATTAATTTGAAAGATAGAAAAAAAAATTTTATATTGTAGAAAATATGAAGAAAACAAAAGTATTAATCGGCGGTTGTTAGTTTTTAGTTTTTTTTTTTTTGTTTTTTTTTTTTTTATTATCCAGCTTATAAATGAAATAATTTTGCTCAAACAAAAATAATAATGAAAAATTAAATATAATAATAAAATTATTTTTTAAAACACTTACAACTATAACAATAATAAAATTAATGTAAACTTCAGAGGCTGTTATTTGTAGTCCTAGTAAATGGTTTTTTTTGTTGTTTTATCATTATAGTATAGTGATAGTTTCCTTTATGCAACTATTTAATATAATTGAAATTTTTCTTTGAAAAATTCAAAAAAAAAACAAACAAAATAAATATGCTTAAATAGTTTTAAAAATAAAATAATATATATATATATATATATATATATATTCTTAAATATGTACATGTTTATAATATAAGTTAAGAAATAGTTTAGTTTACAAATTATAACTGAGAAGAAGAAGAAAAAAATAGCTTATTGAATGAAGCTTTTTCGAAAATTATATGATGCACCACAATGCATTTAAACTGTCACACTTAATATAAATTTATTAAAACAAATAAATATATATATATATATATATATAAATTAATTAATCATATACATACATACATATATATATATTAATAATTTTTCGATGCAAAGAAAAAAGAAACAATCATTATAGCGCTTTTTATATATTATACAAAAATATATTTTCAAAAACAAGTTAAATATTATTAAAAGAAAAACCTACAGAAAAATATACAAAACACATATATGCACCCATATATATAAAAAAAAACAACAACAACAAAATAATAAAACAATAAAATTAAACATTAAAAATCTATAAAATATAAGTGCCGCCGTAATTCAATTATAGTTTGCTTAAATAAATAAATATAAAAATTGAAATAATATCAAAAAAATTTACTATTCCTATAGTATAATATATATATACAATATATATATATATATATAAATATGTTTAAATGTTCAACTTATAAGTGTACTATTTTAATTTAATTATAATAATAAAATAATGTACTTTTTCGTTTGTTTTTTTGTTTAAATTCAAATAAGAACTTCTCTTGAATTGATTTTCTATTTATATAATATAATGAATTAATTGTTGGTAAAAAAAATATTTAATGATAATAATAATAAATATATGTGCGTGAATATAATCATATTTAAAGTATATATTTAATTAATAAAAAATACATAAGTATATATGTAAACAAAAATATTGAAAGAAAAGAATTTCTTTTATGCAAAAAGTGCAATAAGAAATTTTCTGTACTAAAAATTTACATGTAATAGATATGATTAAGATTTATTATACAATAATATAATAATTATAAATATTTTTATATTTGTTTTTAATTAAATGAAATTTCTTAATAGAAATAAATAAATATATATGTAAAAATCAGATTGAATAAAATGAATAATTCAAATCGTAAAAGCAATAACAAAAAGAATAAATTTATATAGAAAAAAATAATTCAAAATATTACGAAGCACAGAGTTCGTGAGTATCCAATCTAACAATAAGTTGGACGCTGTCCTAGAGTAAAGTAAAAAAAGAAGAAGAAGATAAGAAGAACTGATCAAAAAAAATTTCAAAACAAAAAGTGATTATAATTTATTATTGACAAAATATTTATAAACGATAAGGGTATATTTTTTATTTGAATATTACTAAGAAGAAGAAGAAGAAGAAGAAGAAGAAAAGCGAGAAATATTTTTTAAAAAAAATGATTTCCTCTTTCAATGTTATTTTATCAAAAAATTATTATTATAAAAGAAAAAAGCAAAAGAAAATTAATAATAAAATTGATGTTTATGTGTATAAAACTTGAAAAAAAAATGTAATCGTTTTCTTGTGCTTTGATTTCTTTAATCTATACAAATTTGTTTGAATAAACTGGACAATTCAATTTCAAATTAAATAAAAGCAACAAAAAACAAAAACAACCCATAAATATCTTCGATTTATAAATTATTATAAATGAAAGATAGAAAAAAGAACAAAAAAATTATGAATTATACTAAGCACATTATAAATAATTCGCAGATAATAATCATCGTATAAAAATAATTATACAATAATAATAATAAAAAAAAACAACAACAATTACAACAACAATTTTAAATAATTTAAAATATGTAGCTAAGTAAAAATATATAAAAATTGAAAATCAATTTAAGAATAAAAATCATAAAAAGTTGATTTATTTAATAGTTAAATTTAAAAAAAAAAAAAAAAACAAACAAAACAAAACAAAAATAAACAAACTGATAAAAAAAAAACCTTAACATAATAAAATGCAAATGGGAAATAATTATTACTAAAATATTATATATAATTTAAATTCACTTAAAATAAGAGAAATAAAAAAGTATTTGTGCCTTTTTAGAGATCAAATTTTTTGTGAGCAAATAATATTATTCATAAAAAACAAGAAAGAAAGAAAATTTAATCAATTTTTTTTGAGAGTAAATGTAGCAAATAGTATTAGTTGTATCTATACGTATAGATGGTGGGGAAGAGGGGGAAATGAAAGTTTTCATAAATCAAATTATGATTAATAAATAAATGAATATAAATTTAGAAAGACAAAGAAAAAAGAAACAAATCTTTATGGAAACTAGGCATTGGGTTGAATTTTTTTGTTTTTAAAACTTTACAATAAGTAGATAGATACGAATATAGAGATTTAATTTTTTTTTTATATGTTTACATATATATATTGTATTGTATTATTTAAAAGAATATCTCGAAAGTTCATATAAAAAAATTAGTTTTTGAAAAAAAAAATATTATCACACAAATATATTGTAGTAAATGGTTATAGGCGAAAAGGAAACAACAAAACTTATGAGCAAAAAAAAATAATTACACGTATTAAAAATTTTTAGTCAATAAATTTTGTAATTTTCTTAGTTTTTTTTTTTTTTTTTTTTTTTTTTTTTGTAAATTTTGGCTGTGCAAATAAGAAGAAAATTTTATATGGTATTTTCCATATTTGACATAATTATTTCTTTTTGTTTTAATGAAAACTTTTCTTTTTTATTTTCATTATATCAAAAAAATTACAAATAATTAATTTTACTCTTTTTTTAATTGATACCAAACTAAATATTTTTTCAATTATTATTTTTTTTTTTTAAATTTTTTTATAATGACACTAAACAATATTTTCATAAAATGTGTGTTCTTTTTCTCTTCCAAATGGACACGTCACGCCTATTTTTAAAATAGTAAAATTTAATGATAAACATTTGTATGGTTTAATGTATTACTATTTTAATAATTTAGTCTTTTTTTTATTGTTAGTGTTGAAATTGTTTCCCGTTTAATAAAATAAAAATAATATCAGATAAGAAAGAAATAAGGAAAAATAGTTAAATATGAAAGTTTAGTGATATAATTGTGGTAGATATTTATAAAAAAGAAAATTACATCGGTTGCAAATCATATATACTCGTAGTATGTCCATTCATCAGGTAGAAGACGGTACATTTGAAAGGTTGAAAAATTTATAGTTTTATTGAAAATATTATAGTTGGGGGTAAAAATGGCACAGATAAATGTCTACTTAAGGAAATCAATAAAATTATAAGTACACCATTACTACTATTACTACTACTACTACTACTACTACTACTAATAATAATAATTATAATAATAATAATAATAACAAACAAATGGAGAAAAAAAAAACAACAAAAGGAAATAAAGAATAAATAACACCGAAAAAATATATTCAAAAAAAAAAAATTAAAGAAACTACGATTATGAAATACGATAATTGAAATTTTAATGTTAAACAAATTTAAAAATAAAATAAGAGGCTTAGTTTAGTTTTTTTTCTTCTTTTCTTTTGTAATTGATAGATAAAAGATAAAAAATACATTTATGAGAAAAATGAAATTAATTAATAACAACAACTATCAATAATAAATAGTATGTAATAAAACAGTGAAAAAATATAATAGTATTTAACAATATTAGTATATATGTTATATTCATACATAAATGATATATATATGTTATTAATCCAAAGTACTATACGTGCATATATTTTTTTTTTTTTATTTAAGTGAGTAGAAGAGTTAAACTAAATTATATGAACAACAATAAAATATATAAAATTGAAAATTTTTCTCACCTCTATACAAAAACATTTAAGCTATATAAAGAATATATTAGGTAAATTATTTCATTGATGAATGATCCAAAAAAAATTTTCCTATAGTCACACAGATCTAACAGGTAAAAATGTTAAATTGAGTTACAAAAAAAAAAAAAAACTAAAAAAAAAATTACTACAACAATTCCTTAATTGCTAGTTAAGAAAATGGGTAGGACAAAAAAAAACTTTCTATATAAAAAAGGACAAAAAATCAAATAAAACTACTTACATGTGTACGTAGGAGTCAGTATCTTTTCCGCCTTATAAACTGCACCCTTATTGCAATTACTCGTAAATTGTAACAAAATCGAAAAAAAAACAACAACATAATATAAATTTTTTTTAAACAAAATCACAATAAATATATAAACACACACATATACGCAAAAAAAAGAAGAAAAACTATTGTAGTTAAAAGAATATATAGAAATTAGTTAAAAAAAAGAATTGTATCTAAATATTAACGTAAATGTATGTGTAAAAAAAAACTATACAAAAAAATACACACACAAATTAGTAGTATAAATGTATTGAGAGAATATATATATACATATATATATATATATAGTAAAAATGATAATAATTAATAAGATGAAAACTATTCTAATGCATATATGATAAAGTAATATAGTAATATAATAAATTGTAATCGTTGTGAATGTATTCGCCAATCTCCCTTTCGCCCTGCATAAAAACTCTATTATTATTTAACTTCTAAACTATGTACAGTATTATGGTAAATTTGAGAAAAAAAAATTTGGGAAAAAAATGAATTGAGTAAAAGCATAGAAAAAAGCATGAAAAAAATTACATTCAAACCGATATATTTGATCAATAAAAGAAAATGAAAAAAAAAATTACAAAATTAACTACTATATTAAAAGAATATTAAATATATAAATGAAATGTAATGAAAATGAAAAAAAAAAACAAACAAAACAACTACTCAATATTATAAATAAAAATGTGAAAATGCCTGTTATGCAAAAACAAAAGAAAATATGCTAAATATAATATTTAAACCAACCAATTTTGATATTTTATTACATGTTCGAGTACAGTACAGGTTATAAGTCATTGTACTTTGCAAATTTTAGTTCAATTGATTGATTTCTTTATTTCTATGGGAATATCTTCTCAGCGTGATTTAGTGCAGAGTAACCTTGATAACTAGTCGATAAATTATTAGAGTAATAATCCACAAAGAAATTCTCCCGCAGCTAACCAATAAAAAG
Source organism: Atherix ibis (assembly GCA_958298945.1). Taxonomy (NCBI): domain Eukaryota; kingdom Metazoa; phylum Arthropoda; class Insecta; order Diptera; family Athericidae; genus Atherix; species Atherix ibis. The sequence goes on from OY282610.1 coordinate 8,839,947, forward strand.
ACAAAACGGCACACATTTAGAAACAAGCTCACGCAGTACCTTAAACAAGCGAGCAAATTGAGGGTGAAATTGAGCAGCAAGCAACTTTTGAGAGCACACCAAACGGGGTTACCAGTACTCATTTTAGAATAAGCTTTTTTTTTTTAAAGCGAAAAGGAGAGCCCGGAGAAAATAGGTACCCAGAACATAAGGTAGTTGTCAATCGGTTAAGCGTGTGCTTATGTTAGGACTTAGTGTTTTTATAAATCATGCGTCCAGGGGTGCTGAAGTCTTCGATGGGTGTGGACAGTTCCAGAGAAATAACTGTCCTCCACTTCTTTTTCTAGTTTTCTTCTAGAAAAAGAAGTGGAGGACAGTTCTTGAACAAGAGGATCAGCATGATTGGAGACATGGGAATGGAACTTTTTATAATGAGACACAGCCACATCAAAAACAAATAAGATTTCAAGATCCCGATGAATTACAGTATTGAGAACATAAAAAGAAGCGTCGACAATTGTGCGAAGTACTTTTGATTAAAGGGATTGGATTCGACGGAAATTGAAAGGCTTAATATAGCCTCAGAGTTCTAGTCTGTAAGTTCAAATTACCAACATAAAAGGTAGAATCGGAAATACTACAAAGAATATATAAGGAAGTATCGACAATTGTATGGAGTATTTTTGATTGAAAGGATTGGATTCTACGGGAATTGAAAGGCTTAATATAACATAGCCTCAGAGTTCTAGTCTGTAAGTCCAAATTATCAACACAAAAAGTAGAATCAGAAATACTACAACGAACATAAAAGGAAGTGTCGACAATTGTACGGAGTATTTTTGATTGAAGGGATTGTATTAGACGAGAATTGAATGGCTTAATAGAACCTCAGAGTTCTAGTCTATAAGTCCAAATTATCAACACAAAAGGTAGAATCGGAAATACTACAAAGAATATAAAAGGGATTGTCGACAATTGTACGGAGTATTTTTGATTGAAGAGATTGGATTCAACGGGAATTGGAAGGTCTAGTAGAGCCTGAGAATTCTAGTCTATAAGTCCAAATTACCAACATAAAAGGTAGAATCAGAAATACTACAAAGAATATAAAAAGGAGTGTCGACAATAGTGCGGAGTATTTTTGATTGAAGGGATTGGATTCGACAAGAATTGGAAGGTTTAGTAGAGCCCCAGAAATTTAGTTCGTAAGTCCAAATGGGCTTCAGTAGCGCTTTGTATAAAAGTACTTTCCTGTCTATGGTAAGTTTAATAGGTTTGCTTAGTTTTTGTCTTTTAAGTCTTGTATATGGATTCCGAAGTTCAGTCGTAGCCACCGAACTTCGGTGTGTTGTGGTATGGCCCTGTCATTAAGGTATATGGTAGGACTGGGTTCATGACAGAGACTAAAAGTTACGTGAGTAAATATATTCATTAACCTTTATTCTCTACCTGGTAAACCAGTTCTGCGAGGTTTGGATTTGGGTTTGGAGAATTTTGGAAACAAAGAAGGTATTGGGACTGATTAAAATGTCGGATGTGTAAATGTTGGATTCGTTTACTTGGAAGTGTCGGCTAGAAAGAAATGATTATCGGACTATGGAATAGGCAAAAGGAAGGGTCCTGTTGAGTTTCCAGAGTAAGCCCAGGTGCCAAACTGCATCGACAGCTTGACTTATATCAATAAACATACCGGGACAGGACTCGTTTCTTTCTTATCAGGATGCACTGAAATCGATAACTCGATGACACTGCTGGGTAGTGGAGTGTTCGGACCGGAAACCGAATTAATGATTGGCAATTAAATTTGAGAATTCGAGTAGCGAATGTAAGCGGTAGAGAACTATTTTTTCAAATCTTTTTGAAAGGATTAGAAAGAAACTTATTGGGTCGGTAGGAAGTGGGGTGGTTTATTGGTTTAACCCATAACTTAACTGCCAAAAAAGCTCCTGATCTGATAACTGGTCAGATCATGAAAGAACTCCCAGAAGTGGGTTGGCTAAAGCTTCAGTTCATTATTAATACTTGCTTCAAGTTAAAATATGTACCCAAACTTTGGAAAATCGGCTAAGTGATCCTTGTACCAAAACTAGAAAAGTTACCCATGGATGTAAAAATTCTTCTTCTTCTTCTTCTTGTTTATCTTCATGATCTTCTCCATCTTTTTTATTTTCTTTATCTTCTTCATTTTCTTCATCTTTTATTCTTGCATGAAGCAGACTTCCGTCAATTCCTGCGGTCAATTAGTAGACTGCTCCCTCATTACTCTACTACCTAGTCCAACCTCTAACCAGCTCCATCCATCACAGGTAGGTCCATTTACTGACAGTAAGTAATCAGTTACAAGCTGTTTACCCCAACTGTGGTTAACAAGACCTACCTAAACCTACCTAAATTCTGCCATCCCTCTTCTCCAGTTCTAAGACTGTACCTGCGATGGTGACAACCACAGCCACCACATTTCTGACAAAGGCTCCTCACCTTTGCCAGGCACAGTCGATGAACCACCGTAGGGCTATCGAACCCCGTAGTACTAGTCAGTTCAGCTTTTAACATTACCTGGTGAGTTCTCTTCAATTAAAGAGCTACGCTCAACCAGCTATAGTAAGAAAACCTGTAATTTCCTGTCACTTTTAGACCAGCTTAGGACCCCTAGGCCACTTATGGTATCGATCCTATGGTATGGATCTATATTCGAAAGTGTCCTGCTTTGGGGAACTATAGGAAATATACCATCTGGACCAGCAGATTTATGTATATCAAGATCTCTAAAGACGCTCCCTACTGTACGAGTACGAAGATGAATTTATACAGGCAGAGGCAGGGCACGTATTCTTCAAATTATTTGAATTTTACCAATACTTGGAAAAGTAATTAAAAAAACAATATTTAATCAATATTCAATTAATATATTAATTATATTTATAATAAAAAGTTAATTAACAATTATATTAGTTAAGATGGAATGGACATCAATCGGAGATAAAATCACTTAGGTTCATATCAGCGCCATCTTGTATTGAGGGCACTTACGTAGTTCTTTTTTTTAATGATGTGTTATCTTTTCTGTTTCAACTAATTAAAGTTTCTTCAAAGTCCCATAATCTTATATTAAATAGAAGTTGAATGGAGGAAGTTGACCAAGAAGGTTAACTAGAAGTTTATCAGTTCAACTTTTACGTATTTTCATAATAATCGTATGAGCACGACGAGTGTTTGCACGTGTAAATAATTTTGTACGAACGAGTACACAGAAACGTACTCGTAGCCATTTTGTAGTTCTACTTGAAAAAGTTTAGTCATCATCGAATAATATTTATCATTAATGTGAAATGTTTTCACATATGATATTTTGAGTGGAAAATTCAGGAATCTACTTGAGGTTCTGCTAAAAGCAAGGAAGCTCAGCAGTGGCCACTGTGCAAGTTATACGATTACTAAGATACAGATACAAATTCGTGTCAATCTACAAGGTCTTGGCATTTACGAATGGCTAAACAAAGTTGCCAAATGGCACTTCATTATGGAAAAAGCGAAAATAATACGTTTTTCATTTTTTCTTAACCAATTCAAAACCGTCTTTATGGCGAATTTGTTTAAATTTTTCTTACTACCACTTTTATTCGTCGTATTATTATTTCGAATGTTGTGCAATTTTTTTAATGGCATTTCCATTTATTTTTTTCTCATCATTATGATGAACTGGAACATTTGTCTGAAAGGATTTGATTGTACGCACCACATGAAAATTACATTTGTAATTTTTCCATATGTTTGCTAATGAAAAGGCATTTATTCAGAATGACCAGCTATGGGAAAAAACTGAACTAAATAATTAAGAAAAATGTGGCGTACAAAAATATTATATATTAACATTTTGCAAAAAATCTATTGTATCTAAAAAATGGAGATACGACCACATTTAAACTAATATACTAGAAAGTTTTTTAAGTAAATTGTTCTCAATAAAAACAATTCGACTAATTTTTTTAGATAAAATATTTTCAGCTATAAAAATATTTACCAATTTTAGTTAGTATGTGTTCAACTCCATCAAAGATGGTCGCCTTTTTTGGCTATAAAAGTAAGAGAGAAAGTATGGCTCTAATGAAGTAAACGTTGATCATTTTACAGTGAAAGTCTGCTCTTACACAACTGCCCTGTTCTCTGACTAGCCAAGTTTTCACAAAAGCCTATAGGCCGCCAGAACGTAACATTTTAGGCATGCTGTCCTCTTAATACCTTATGAAAACCAACCAAATTATTACAAAGCAAAATACAAAGAATTACAGACGGAATAGGAGGTCCTATACAAGAGGCCTTAGCCAAGCCGGTGGCAAAAAAAAACTCATGTGTTGCACATTATTAAAGGCAAAACAAACTACATGGTGGCAGCACTAGCGTTGAATATCAGACCAACTAGCACTAGTCGCATAAAGGTGGGAGGGTGAGCTTCGAAAAACAATTCGAGTCCTTAAAGGAACACCTCCTGCATGTTCTGACCATAAAAGCGAACCTACTGCTGTACAGAGCTGCTAGTCTTGATGTATTCTTTGGAAATATGGATGCTTAGCAATAACCATTGTGAACACTTGGTGGTGTTTACGAGGAAGATCCTCCGAGAGATCTGGTCTATTACTACATGAGCATAGACAATTCCGCAGACACGTTTAACAATGCGATCATGGAGCGCTACCATCTGGAAAGTGTTATAGTGACGTCATTTATAGTCTCAAATGACTGGGTAGGTCCTAGCCCGGACTTTCGGGTGTCGCGCCATCGTTTTGGTGTTGAAAAATTTTAAGTTAGAATGTTCACCTAAAATTTTTAGTAAAAATGTTCAGTGAAAATTTCTTTAAAATAATTTGGGTAAAATTTTTTTTTCTATGAAATGTTCGATTCATAAATCTGATGTTGATGTCTCCACATGCGACGAATTCTTAAATACTTAACAGAAATACATTTATTTGTAATAATATACAGCAATGAAATACTATAAGCTATTCGGTAGGAAATAATATTAAATCTTTATTGCTATTTGGTGGGACAGATAATGTAAGAAGTTTATGACAGCATGGACAATAGCAACTACGAACGAACATAAGTTTGACCGCAATCGGCTATAAACGCTATTTATTGATGAAAAAGGAATTTTTTTAATTGGTTGCAAATGTGATATTAAAAATTTATAGAAAAAAAATATACTCGTATCTACAGCAATGGTACAACGTTAGCACGCAAAACAATCGAGTCTAATGTCCCCAGTAATTTGCCATTAGTTCTTATTTTCTTTCTAAGAACTTTACAAAAGTTGATTCGAATATATTATTTAAAGAGAAGCAATTTAGAAAATTAAAAATATAATAATTTGTATTTTCAAATATTCCACCAATTGAAGACAGAATAAAAATATTAAAAATTCAACAAAACAAAATTGCCAGGCAATTAGATAAAAGAATAGGAATTAATGAATTATACGAAAGGATATGCCTTTTATGAATTAAAAAATATATATTCAGTTTTTTATTATATGGAAAGACTATAAATTATGTAAGGCACTAAAAGAGTTGATTTTGTAAAAGCTGTTAGAGATTCCTTTATAAAAATTTCTACACCCAACGAATCAGTAAAAGTTAAAACAAAAATTATTTCGAGCATAAAGAAAGTTTTCAATTATCTGGTATTATTTATATTAAAAATTCTTTGACTATGTGATCGTAGTAGTCACAGGTAAAACTGCATTGAATGGAATTTTTAAAATATTGGAATTTGAAAATCTTATTCCAAATATAATCTGAGCACTAATAATGAAAAACTCCAATCACCTTATTTTGAGTAAAAAAAGATCTGTTATTATGGTCCCAGGTTGAGTAAAGAATTGGGGAGCCCATCGGCTGGTAATGTCTTTATTTGAAAGTCTTTTTTTGTATGAACCCAGTTTCTAGCAAAAAAAAAAATGAATCCCACCGTTCGGTACTGTCTGAATTTGAAAATCCTTAGCCATATGGACTCAGCTTAAGTAAAAAATTATGAACCCCGCCGTTTAGTATTGTCTGCATTGGAAGGTCTTTTTATATACGAACCTAATTTTGAGAAAAAGAATTGAGTCCACCGACTGATATTGTCTGCATTGGAAAGTCCTTTTTAATGTGGACTCAGCTTTAGGAAAAAATTATGGCTCCCGCCGTTTAAAATTGTCTGCATTGGAAGGTCCTTTTATATACGAACCTAATTTTGAGAATGGTTTCCATCGACTAGATTCCACCGACTGGATTCCACCGACTGATGTTGTGTGCATTTGAAGATCCTTTTCTATGTGGACTCAGCTTTAGTAAAAAATTATGGTTCCCGTCGTTTGGTATTGTCTGCATTTGAAGGTCGTTTTTCATACGAACCTAGTTTAGAGAAAAAAAAATGAATCCCACCGACTGATATTGTCTGCAATTGAAGGTCCTTTTCTATGTGGACTCAGCTTTATTATAAAATTATGGATCCCGCTGTTTAGTATTGTCTGCATTGGAAGGTCCTTTTATATGCGAACCCAGTTTCAAGAAAAAAAAATGGATCCCACCGACTTATATTGGCTGCAATTGAAGGTCCTTTTTCATACGAACCTAGTTTAGAGAAAAAAAATAAATCCCACTATCTGGAATTGTCTACATTTGAAGGTCCTTATCCGTGTGGACGCCACTACAGTAAAAAATTATGGACTCCACCATCTGACATTGTCTGTATTTGAAGGTCCTTATCCATGTGGACCCAGCTTCAGTAAAAAATTATGGACTCTACCATCTGGAATTGTCTTGGCTTGGAAGTCCTTTTTTATACGAACTTAGTTTCGAGCTAACAAAGGATCCCAACGGCTCTTATTATGGACCTAGTTTGATTAAAAAACAATATTATCCTCCACCGAATGGAATTGTCAAGACTTAAAGATCCTTTTTTAAACAAATCTAATTTTGATAAAAATAACGACTCTCGCCATCTGGAATTGTTTGCATATGAAGATCCTTATTCTTGTAGATCCAGCTTTAGTAAAAAATGCGAGCCATCACCTCAAATTGCCCAGATTTTAAGGACCTTTTTTATTCAAACCTAATTTCAGAAAAGAAAATGGACCCCACCGTCTGGTAGTATCTTTATTTGAAGTCCTTTCTTACGTGAATCCAGTTTTTGACATCGGACCTGACCATCTGGTATTATCTGTTTCTTAACTTAACCCAGTTTTCAGCAAACAAAACAACTCTCCACCAGCCCCTTGTGTCATAATTGAACAATACTGGGACGTGTGGGTCTTGTACACAGAGTGGTTTTGTGTTCCACCAAATGGCCTGATTAATCATTATTAGAAATAAATTATTGTTTACCCTTGATGATTTTGGTCCTTTGTGATTTTGTTTAGTAATCCCGTTGGCTGTAATAAATTTACTGATCTTTTCCGTATTGAACTTAATTTTAAAAAGAACATTAATAGAATTGCTAACACTCTCCACAATTTATATAATACAAATCTACAAAGAATTAACAAGTTATATTTTTTCCTATAGAATTTTCTAATAATTCTAATTCTTTCTATTCTTTTAGTTTCGTAAACATCTTCAAACGAAAAATAGCCCCACTTAACTAACAAAACTGAGTACCTCAACTGAGTGCAAAAACTGAATCAATTTAAAAGTACTATCGTACGTGAAAAGGCCCTTAACCCCCCCCCACCCTTTTAAAAAAAATTATTTATTTAAAAAAAAATAAGGTAATTTCCAAGAAATATGTTCAATTTTGCTTGAGTGCAAAATTTTCTTAGCAATTTTTCTTAAGGATAAAATTTTCCAAATTAAATCTACCCACACAAACACATCCGATTTGATAGCAAATTACTAAGTAAAATCATGTTCAAAGTAGCTATTTTTATATAAACTCATCGACCTCAATCATTGCTCGATTTAACTTAAAACATATGCGATAAAATTCATTTATTAATAATTCATTATACTAAATTGAGATTTATTGTTTTTTGTTTATTAGAAATTCAATTGATAGAAATTTCAGATAACTTTCACATGTTTTTATGTATGGTGAAATAATAATGCATTATTGGTAAAATTTGTAAATATTTCTTTTTTCTTTTTATTATTTACGAATATTTAAGGAGAACTTTGGAGAACATTTTAGGAAAAGCAATTAATTTATTGAATAGTAAAAAAAAGCAAAAGTTCAAAAGATTTACCAATAAAAAGTTTTGCAAAATAACTCGAAACTTTACCAATAAAAAATGAACAAAAAAAAAATCAATTTTATTGATTTGCAATTAAAATGAAAAAAAAAGTTCGATGACTTTAATTACTTATTACCAAATAGGAAAATGTAATTCACCATGAGCAGGTAACTTTTTAATAATAAATTTAAGTAGATTTTCTGGAATTTTCCTAATGAGTCTATCCTTATATACTATAGGATCGAAAGAGCTAGACGAAAAAAATAATCACAACTGGCGGCTCGTCCTCTTACAAAGTGGGCTGAAATCCTTTATTATTAAATGAACATACGATACCATTGGAGAAAAATTCCTTATTGCTTAGAGCTTATTTCTATTAACCGAAACAAATGCTATTCAATAATCAATAATTCAAACAGAGTGCATTAGAAATATTGTAGAATATTTGCGAGGATATACCATAGTACGACCATGTATGTATGTATATGTATTAGTAAGGCTGTGGTTAAGTTATTGATATTGTTTTCTATTTAATAGTAAATCTTTGAGATGAACAGTTAATCTTGCTTTATGATTTACGAAGGATTCTATGGTCAGAAATTGTTAAGATTATCGAATTCTTGGAGCATTAACATCGTAAATGTTAATGGGTGGTTTTGTACAGTTTTACCTTGAGGATATTATTCAAAGATTAGGTTACAAATTATAATAGTACCTAAGGTTATGCAGTTGTTTGAATTAATATACTTGATGTGAAGACTAAAAATGTTTACAAAAAAAAAACTATTTAAACAAAAAAAATTTGTTCTCACAAAACTGTTAAAAAGAAATGTTTTAAAAAAATTATTCTCGTCAAATTTTATAGTAAAAATATTCAGATTTTTATTATTCAAATAAAATCAACTCCATTCATTTGATGGTTAGCGGTATCATCGTGTTGTCGATCTGATTATATTTATCCTTCTTACAGAGAAAAACCTTTTGTCCTGGTATATTTCTTGATATTAGTCAGGTTCCTTTATATATTATCTGATACTAAGAATATTCCTTATGAAGCGGTATTTTCAAGTAAATAAATCAAACGAGCTGGTGTTCCGCAGAGCAGCATAATTGGCCCTATTCTCTACAATATCTAATATTCCAAGCTGTTCTAACATTTTTATTGCTACTTATGCTGATGGTACAGTCTATCTTATATTTAGCAAAAATCCTCAACAAGCTTCCGAAATTTTCCAAGTCTTTTTACTTCTCTTTTTTTTATCTATAACTATTTTACAATAACAAGCAGATTTTTTAAATTGAGAAACACTAAGATGACACATAAGATAGGAGTCAACATCTCTAAATCGTGAGATTTACTCTAGGTCTCGTGACCATTGTGTTTTTAAGCGTATATTTATGTTTCTTTTTGGGAGGAGCGGGAAAGTGAAGGTCAGCTCAATTGTCAGTTTTGATTGTTTATGTAAAAGTTTTTGTAGTTGTCTGTAGCGCCGGTTCGTTTCAGTTTTGCATGTGCGTTCCATGTTAAATATTGCCATTAATAATTATGGAAAAGAATGGTTCTTGGCAGAAGTAAAAGTAACATGAACACTTTTTTTTTCATTTTCTTTTGCTCGCAGCTTTCTGAACCAGTTTTGAAGGGAGGAAGTATGATTTTGTAAATGGTGCGAAGCAGTAGTTTGGTTTTTGTGATGTTTTAGGATGTCAGTGTCATCGGCATATACGAGGTCTGTTCAAAAAATATCGCAAATTTTGAATTTCCGCGGGTTACGTATATTCGATTTTCGATTTTTTTATGCCGACAAGTTCGGCCATTTTGAATGTTCAGTTAATTTTTGACAGCTTCTTTGTGAGAGACATAAGTACCAATATAACACCACAAAAAAACCAAAAATCAAAATTCGCGATACTTTTTGAGCAGACCTCATATAACATAGTTATTAGGGTATTATTGTTGGAAGGAATATTGTGGGCATAAAAAACTTTATTATGCACTTTTTAAAGAATATATTCTAAAAATCTTGAAATTTTTCAAGAAAGGCATTGATGCGTGTCCTTAAAACTAAATCGTAACAATTAAATTTCATTAGCACTGTTTGCCAATCACAGATTTGTTGCGTATTTGTAACCAATTTTGATGTCGAATAGAAAATGGGAAAAACGCTTGAGAAAACTCATAAAATTATATTTACTAAAACTCAATGGCATCATTTAAGTGTCCACCTAAAAATTAGTCAAACTCAAGTAAATAATCAAAATAAAAGTTTTTCCAAATAAAGAATAATTTTTCGCAGTTGCTTGCTGGCAAATATTCGAGATTTTACCATTTTCTATTCTTTTCCAATTATCCCAGTCTGCCATGAATATTAAAATAAAAAAAATAAAAATAATACTAACAGCAATTATATTGGATAGTATGACAAACTTTTGAAAGTTGGTGGAGTTAATTAATTAGTTGCTACAACAAAATTCTACGCAGTCTCATAAAATCAATAATTGATATATAAAAACTAATGTTTTTATCCTTATCGATATCGGCATCAAAAATTATGTCATAATAATCTCCTCAAGCGTTTTAATGAGACATCCTTTAGGCTCACTTCTTTTTTTATTGAACAATTTTTACCAAACAATTTTTACTGAAATTTTGACTGAAAATTTTTTACCAAACGATTTTTACTGAACAATTTTTACTGAACAATTTTTACTGAACAATTTTTAATGAACAATTTTTACTGAATAATTTTTACTGAACATTTTTAATGAACAATTTTTACTGAACAATTTTTACTGAACAACTTTTACTGAACAATTTTTAGAGAACAATTTTTACTGAATAATTTTTTCTGAAACATTTTTAATGAACAATTTGTATTGAACAATTTTGACTGAAAAATTTTTACTGAACAATTTCTACTGAACAATTTTTACTGATCAATTTTTATTGAACAATTTTTATAGAATAATTTTTACTGAAAAATTTTTACTGAACAATTTTTACTGAACAATTTTTACTGATCAATTTTTACAGAACAATTTTTAATGAACAATTTTTACTGAATAATTTTTACTAAACATTTTTAATGAACAATTTTTACTGAACAATTTTTACTGAACATTTTTACTGAACAATTTTTACTGAACAATTTTTAGAGAACAATTTTAACTGAACAATTTTTTCTGAAACATTTTTAATGAACAATTTTTATTGAACAATTTTGACTGAAAATTTTTTACCAAAGAATTTTTACTGAACGATTTTTAAAAAACAATTTTTACTGAAAATGTTTACTGAAAACTTTTACTAAACATTTTTTTCCAAACAATTTTTACTGAACAAGTTTTACTGAAAAATTTTTACCAAACAATTTTTACTGAAAAATTTTTATTAAACAATTTTTACTGAACAATTTTGACTGAATAATTTTTGTTGAACAATTTTTACTGAAAATTTTTATGAGCAATTTTTACTGAACAATTTCTAATGAAAATTTTTAATGAACCATTTTTAATGAAAATTTTTACCAAACAATTTTCACTGAACAATTTTTACTGAACAATTTTTACTGAACAATTTTTACTGAACAATTTTTATTGAACAATTTTAATAGAACAATTTTTACTGAAAAATTTTTACTGAACAATTTTTACTGAACAATTTTTACTGATCAATTTTTACAGAACAATTTTTAATGAACAATTTTTGGTGCAAATTTTTAAAAAACAATTTTTACTGAAAAAATTACTGAAAATTTTTACTGAAAATTTTTACTGAAAATTTTTACTAAACAATTTTTACTGGCTTGATTGAAGGGTTCCATTTGAATTTCATTTTAATTTATAAAAAAGGTGAGTAATAACTGAATAAATTTGAGTTGCAATATTTTTGTTGTTGTAAAAAACTGAAAGGTAAATTTCTAAAATAAATCAGAAAAAAAACAGTTTACTCAGGCTAAATGTATAGCAAAACTTGAATGGAATGGAAATAAAAGGAAATATTTTTGGTCTCGCAAAATTTAAGGAATATTCCGTTGGAAATGAACATATTCAAAACGAAAAATAAACATTGAATTAATGCACGAAATGAAAATATCATTGCTCCAAATGGGGTAGAAAATGATATAGTATTTACCATAAGAAATTCTACTATAGGAGCTGAGCTTATGTATCCTTCAATATTAAATATGTAAAAATAAAATCGTAAAAAAACAAAGTCCGTAACTTTTCATTCGCATGAAACAGCATTGAGGGTGTGGAGTCAGTTTGGTGTTTCGGGTGGATACCATTTTCCACTGGAGTGTGATTACAATGAACTCAAATAGAATTGTTGTGGAAAAATTGAATCTTAATTTATGCAAATTTATTGCAGACATAATCCGTGAAAATGCTCTCTGGATTTCCATATACACACACACGCTCTGGAAAATGTTGAACAATGATTCTCAACTCTGGTTGTTGTTCCTTGAAGGGACTAAACACTGAGGATGCTGATTATAAGAAAAAAGAAAAACGAAAATTTGTAAATTTTACTCATAATCAACAAATAATTAAAGTTAATTTATCCTAAAACAAATCTCATTTTTATACAGGACACAATAATAGCGCAGAAGGAATATGGGCCAAAAAACAGCTGAGATAGAGTACGTTTTGAGGAAAAATTATGAAATAAAAGAAAATCGACTGAGCTGCTTTTATAGAATTTTTTTCTTAAATATTATTTTGGTGTGTGGAAATTTATTCAGAGAATATTTGAATCTATAGAATCTTTAAGGAAAATTGTGACAGCTGCGTAGGATGGTTGGTATATGTTTAAATGTTTTGCAGGAGTTACAGAAATTTTGACACTGCATTGCATCTTCTTCAACTTGAATATTGTTCAGTGCATTTGGTCAGGAGTACGGGTGCTCCTATAAAGTTGAATGCGAATATGAGCTCGAATAAAATTTCACTTACCACATAAGCTTATAAGGATATTCCGGTAGACCACAACAAACAGAATGCATTGACATTTAAGTTTTAATCCTGCGAATATTGTCATGGTGTTCGCAGACATTTTTGCAAGGGATTTTGGTCTATGACAAAACGGTTCCAGAGGTCGGTGGGAAGAGTGACTGCTGTAATTACATAGGTATGGTGGGTAGGAGACAGTTTCATCGCGAGTGATGAGCGTAACGGGGCAGAGGAAGGTGAATTGACATTTGCAAGTGCAGTTTAAGGTAACATGATGACTAGTAGTCGTATGGAGCTGTGTCAGTAGCCGTAGTGTATTTGATCATGATAGAAAATATTTAAAGTAAATTGTTGTGAATAATAAATAAATAACGCATGCGACAAAATTGAGGAAACTCAATACAGAAGGTGCAATCAAGTTGGTAGTTATGATATTCCCAGACAGGATTAAGGACATACCGACAATATGTTCACTGATATTATACATTAACTAAAAGCACAAGTTGGAGACAGTTTCAAATTTCGCTCAACTAAATATTTTGATAAGACGAGTGGTATGAGAAGACATAAAACCACGTTTAAATGCATACGAAATTGAGTATAGTTTATTTTTGGGGAATATTTGAATAACATTTAAGCAGCAGTTTTATTTTGAGATGTTTTTGTGGTAGGTTTTCTCTTTTTCTGAATTAATTTTGGACTTTTAGCTTCAACTCGAAGCGCACACTTATACAATAAATATTGGAGAAAAATTCATCGATCAAAAAGATTCAGCTCAAATAGGAAAAATAATAAACTCGCTATAAATAATAATAAAGGTTCACCGCCCTAAGGAAGGACTGACAACAAGAGCTTTTGGTTCAACGGTTGATGCAGACCAGAGTTAGATGAAGGCACCTTCAAAATAATTTTCAATGCACAATTTTTACTGAACAATTTTTACTGAACAATTTTTAATGAACAATTTTTACTGAAGAATTTTTACTGAACAATTTTTAATGAACAATTTTTACTGAAGAATTTTTACTGAAGAATTTTTACTGAACAATTTTTAATGAACAATTTTTACTGCAAATTTTTACTGAACAATTTTTAATGAACAATTTTTACTGAACAATTTTTACTGAAGAATTTTTAATAAACAATTTTTACTAAACAACTTTTATGAACAATTTTTACTGAACAATTTTTAATGAACAATTTTTACAGCAAATTGTTACTGAAGAATTTTTAATGAACAATTTTTACTGAACAATTTTTCCTGAAGAATTTTTACTGAACAATTTTTTCTGAACAATTTTGATTGAACAATTTTGACTGAAGAATTTTTACTGAAAAGTTTGACTGAAAATTTTTAATGAACAATTTTTAATAAACAATTTTTACTGAACAATTTTTATGAACAATTTTTACTAAACAATTTTTACTGAAGAATTTTTACTGAACAATTTTGACTGAACAACTTTTAATAAACAATTTTTACTAAACAATTTTTACTGAATATTTTTACTGAACAATTTTGACTGAACAACTTTTAATAAACAAATTTTACTAAACAATTTTTACTGAAGAATTTTAACTGAACAATTTTTACTGAACAATTTTTACTGAACAATCTTTAATAAACAATTTTTACTAAACAATTTTTACTGAAGAATTTTTAATAAACAATTTTTACTAAACAACTTTTATGAACAATTTTTACTGAACAATTTTTAATGAACAATTTTTACTGCAAATTGTTACTGAAGAATTTTTAATGAACAATTTTTACTGAACAATTTTTCCTGAAGAATTTCTAATGAACCCTTTTTACTGAACAATTTTTTCTGAACAATTTTGATTGCACAATTTTGACTGAAGAATTTTTACTGAAAAGTTTGACTGAAAATTTTTAATGAACAATTTTTAATAAACAATTTTTACTGAACAATTTTTATGAACAATTTTTACTAAACAATTTTTACTGAAGAATTTTTACTGAACAATTTTGACTGAACAACTTTTAATAAACAATTTTTACTAAACAATTTTTACTGAATATTTTTACTGAACAATTTTGACTGAACAACTTTTAATAAACAAATTTTACTAAACAATTTTTACTGAAGAATTTTAACTGAACAATTTTTACTGAACAATTTTTACTGAACAATCTTTAATAAACAATTTTTACTAAACAATTTTTACTGAAGAATTTTTACTGAACAATTTGTACTGAACAATTTTTACTAAAAAATATATACTGAATATTTTTACTGAACAATTTTTACTAAACAATTTTTACTGAAGAATTTTTACTGAACAATTTTGAGTGAACAACTTTTAATAAACAAATTTTACTAAACAATTTTTACTGAAGAATTTTTACTGAATATTTTTACTGAATAATTTTTACTGAACAATTTTTAGTGAACAATTTTTTACTCCTAAGGGAGGACTGGTAACAAGAGCTTTTTCAAAAAATCCCTTATTAAATTGAGGAGGATTTTTTTGTAATTATTAACAGCCAAGCATATTCGGTTCAACTGTAGATGCAGGCCAGCGTTAGATGAAGAGACCTTGAAAATTAAGTCAGTAATCTTACAAGTGAGCCGTTCCACGTAAGGCAGAAGCTTAAACTTGAACCGACTCAGTATGCCTACTATGTAAATTCCAGTAGGGCAACCAACCATACAACCATATTCCAGCATAGCCTTTGCTAAGGAGGTCTTGTTAATTATATCTCTCTTCTTTAAATTATTTATTATCTCAAAAAAATTTAAATTGGAAAAAATGCAAATGACCTTCAAATACAAAATCGATGCTCACATTTTCATTTAATATTCTCTGGAAAATTATTTTAATTTTTTTTTAACGAAAAATCACGTGCGAGTCTTAATTTTTTAAAGAACAAAAATGTTTTCTCTTATTTTAAATTATAAAAAAAAATAGAAACCAAAATTTATCCGTCTAGGGAGTGTTATTAATTTTATTCGAAATGGAAGCTTAGAACTTACTCTTGTGTTCGTTTATTTGTTAGCCGACGATGGCACATACAAAATTACCATCCATAAAGTTAGTTTGAACCCAACGATAATGGAGTCTATTGGAAATGAATTTGATATTTTCTACAAACAATGTAATATACTCACACTGAAGGAATATGTAGCTTTGATAGTTAAGAATTGATTTCATTCAGGGTGAGGGCAATTCGATATGAGCAAATAAGAGTAATAAACAGTCTTTCATGCATGAATTTGATCATTAATCATTCATGCATTTTGTAGAGTCCATTACCTCTGCTTAGGGAGTAATACTGACTTACTTAAATAAAAGTTATTGAAGATTTATCAAATGTACAAAATTCGAAATATTCAATTTTGATTAAATATGAGAAAGTTTTCCGTAGAAAAGAAAAAAACCAAAACAAAACAAATCAATAAGTAAATAGTAAGAATATAATAATATACTCATAAGTTGGAAAAAGATTAAGATAGTTTTCGATTGAACAACTTTTCTTTTTATTAAAATGGTGTATGATTTTTGGTTGAATAAATAGTATGTATTTGCTTATTAATGTTTTTTAAATAAAAAAAACATCTAAAAAAATGAACCGAACACAATAATATGTTTTTTCGCTGAAACTACTTCAGTGCCGTCTGCATTATTACAGCGCCATCTTCAAAATTTATTTTTTTCTAAAAAAATTACTCTCAATTTTTTTTTTTTTGTAAAAAATTTAAAGCTATTTTTTATCGTATTTTTATTAGAAAACACTAAATTACTAAAAAAAACGATCCGAACATAATAATAAGTATATTCAGTGAAACTACTTCAGTGCCATCTACACTATTAGAGCGGCATCTTCAAAACTGATTTTTTTTCTACAAAATTGCTCTTCAAATTATTTGTTGGAAAAAATTTTAAACTATTTTTTATTCTTTTTAAAAAAATGTAAATTACTAAAAAATGAACCGAACACAATAATATGTTTTTTCCCTGAAACTACTTTTGTGCCATCTACATTATATTTATGAGTATTGAAGTATTTTGAAAAATTCCCCTTAAAATATACAAAATAGTTTAATAAAAATTGAATAAAAAAAATAAAATTGTGAAAATTAAAAAAATCCTAAATACTAAAAAAGAACCGAACGCAATTATAAGTTTTTTCGCTGAAACTACTTCAGTGCCATCTACACTATTACAGCGCCATCTTTAATACTGAATTTGTTTATATGAACATTATTTTAATTTAGTTCATATCCTTTTCACTCTTTATAAGTAAGCTCTTACGAAGTTTTTTTTACAAATCTTGTTCCTTTCAATAAATTAATTTTGACATAAGAAAATTAGAAAAATTCCATATTTTAACTCATAATTTTCTTTTGTATGCCCATTTAAATTCTTCATAAATTATGAAAAATTACAATAATTTAATTTTTTCGATTATTTTTACTGTGGTTGATGTATGGTATTTGGATAACAAATTGTTTGCGATCATATCCAAAAAAGCGTTTCGGATGATAATAGTACACTTCTAATTATCAAGGAGATTTCTTTCAACAGTATACAAGGATTATTTAATAATCTTTTCTATTGTAATTTTTTTTTTCTAATTGAAATGTTATCATTGAAAAAATATTTTCATTGTGTATTTTTGATTAAATTTATAGTAAAGTAAAAAGTCGTATGTGAGACGATAACAAAGGACATTTTAGCTAAACAATTGGCAAGAACCAAACGGCAACATGACCATTTTTCTAACTGAATTTGATCTCATGAAATTTAAAACTTTTAATAAAATAGTTTCTAAGTAATTTATAATTAAGATAAATTATCGAAAATATTTCCTGAATACAACTCAACACCTTCTCCCTTTCCTTAAAAAAGAAAAAAATTTAAATATTTTTACAATTTAATAAAATTTAAATAAAAATAATTTTTAACGTAAAAACAAAAGGGTATGGATTGGCAGTAGAGAGTTTACATCTAAATATAATATAAAATATAAATAAACAAAAAATATAACCGATAATAGGACATTTTAACTGTTCGTATTAAGACAACTTCTACAAGGGTTTGTTATGTTGAACAATTCAAACAGATTTCTGCAAATTTATAATTTGTCAATTTCTATGCAAATTTGAACATCAAATAGATTTGAATGTCTAGGAAAAAAAAATGAAAGAATAAATCCTTTAAGAGATTTACAAATTCTGCAAAAATATAACTGAAATCGCAAAAAAATTAAAGAAATTTTCATCTGTTTTAAGGAAGAAAAATCAATAATTAACATAAATACATATGCATTATATACTCATAAAATATTATTTATTCATGTTAATTTATTTTTTAACAAAAAAACCAACTCATTTCGATTACACAAATACTTACAAATTATATTTTGAAAGCTACTCTTCTTTTTCGTTCGAATTTCATATTTTAAAGGAGAAAGCATATAAAAGAAAAGCCAACAACAAAAAATACATAAATAAAAATGCATAATAAAAGAATTAAATTAGCATTAGAAGTTTGAAAAATGTTAGAAAAATTTTGCAATAAAATTAAGATGTACAGAAAATGTTTGGAAAAGTTGAACGAGTATGTACACCCTCTTTTAGAGGGATGCAAATTGATGGGACACGAATCTTTACGAGGAATGAGATTGTATAAATAAATATACGTGATAGTAAAGTGGATGAAAGTGGATAAAATGTGCTGGTGGAATAAGGAGATATTTATAATATAATACGAGTATTACAGAGCAAAGTACGATAAATAGCCAATATATGAAAAAATGAACGAAAAAATGAAATAATAACGATAAAGAGAAACTGTACAATTCCTAATTAAGCTTAATAGTGCAAGTATGTATGTATGCATTTATGTATAGTTGGGAGTTATATGTATATATGTATGGGAAAATTTTGTAATTGAAAAAGGTATGATGTATACAAAAAAGAGAAGCAATCCTATTAAGGAGTTAGGAAATATACGCTGAAAGTATTGGGGGATGAGAAAGTGAGCAACAAATCTAGGGGAGAGTGTAAAGAAAATAAATGCAAAAATTCGTAACGATTAAAGGGCGGATGGTGGTAGTTTATGGTGATGGTTATACCTGTTCAAGGTTATACTTAAGCTTTTCAGAAGAAAAAAACTAAAATAATTTAGATTTTAACTTTTAGATTTTTAATCTCAGATAAATGCAGATATCCGGAATTCATTTATTCACAGCATCAGTAGGACCATGCCTACTTCCCCCTTAAAATCCCGCTGTTAAGCTATTATGTAAAACGTGATAATATAGATTAAAAATGGTATATTAAATGTAATACGTATAAAAGCTAATTTAATTTCAGCAAGAAAAAAAAAAGTATTAAAATAGTTAAGAAAAATAAAATACGAAAAAAAAGGAGAATGCACTTTGTTCATATTATCAGTGAGTGAGTGTATTGTATAGAAATGTATACTGGTTATTACTAACGTTAATGGAAATTAGTTGTACAATTAACACAGTATGTGTATATCATACAATAATAAATATACAATGGCAATATGATAAGTCAATGATAAATGCAAGAACTGTGACCAATATCAACAAAACGATATTTTTTTTTATCATTTGGTATTCTTTTAAAGGTATTATATAAAATTTTATTAATACCTATTTAGTAGTTCAGTTTTGACAGCCATTGAAAAGAGATAAGGTTTGTGTTTTTGTATTAATATGGAAAAAAGTGAATTTCGTATTTTAATAACATACTTTTTTTTATGAAAAGAAACCATATCTAAAACCAAAACCGAGCTGGAAAAGTATTATGGAGACTACTCATTATCGTATGGAATGATTTAGTGAACTGAATTTCTTACGATCATAAGTGATCCAGCGTACCCAAAACATCCAATTAATTTTACCTGTAAAGAAATTATTAATAAAATCCATGATATCAAATTTGAAAGATCGTCAAATAAAAGTGTATAAGATAGTCGACATAGTAAACATGTTAAAAAAAAGACCTGAACAAAAACGTGTTTGTATAACAACTTTAAGAGAGTGTTTGGATATTTTTAAGCATAGTCCAAATAAATTCACTATTAAACACCAGAAACCAAAGTTCAATCAAAACATTAGACTTCTACTAGCAAATGTGCCCCAAGGAAGTCAAAATCGCTTCCATCAGCAGAAAAGTATGGTATTATACGACATTATTAGACCAGTTGAGTAATGAAATCACAAGACAAAACGACTGCATTTGTCAAAGAAGAAAGTTCTGTCACATCATGAAAATGCACCTGAATATTTATCGATAGTTACACCAGCAAAATTAGTACAATTATATTGTAAATTAATTCTCCATCATTCGTTTGGAAGTAATAATATAACGTAATTTAAGTTGTAAATTGAAAAAATTAAGTTTTTGTTTTATTTATCACTGACTTATCATACTACCGGTATATTCAATTAAACCAATTTACTAATGAAACTTTTGTCATTATATTTTTTTAATTAGTAAATAACTATTTCAAGTCAATAGATAAACTGGCATTTAAAATATATTTGAAAAAAGAAAAATACATTTAATTAATGAAAAATAAATTTTGCAAAAACAAACAAAATATGTGAAAATATATTTTGGCTTTATCCTCTAGAAAATTTATACATCCAATATTCATACGGCCTGTGTGCTTCCAAACTTTTACAAATCTAAATACGGACGCGCCAGAACTATTCTACCAAGTAAGGAGTAACAGTAAATGAATGTAAATTTATCCACGTTATTTTTATACTCTAACATAAACTATGTCCTTCCACATAACTTAGTGTCAGTGTTATACCTAACGAATAGAGCTAAACCGCCAACTACTACGACTTTTATACAATGCTTTATCGAACCAATATGGACTTATGCACTAGAACTGTAGGAATAACTAAACCGTTCACTTCCCTGTAAGTGAAAACTAATTTGAAAAAATTCCAATCCTATCGCTATTCCAATCCTACTAATCCCCTTATTTTTTATAACTTTCATCCACTTCCTTTTCTATAACAAAAAACCTCTCAAGGACTTAGAGATGTTTTCACTCTTCATAATCCTCTACCTAAATTGGTATTATTTGGTAGTTGTCTACAAATATAAATAAATTTAACAACAAACAAAATTCTATGATAAATTATTTAAAATGAAGAAAACATTTTTTTCTAAGACATGGAAAAATACATTTTTTTTTTCAATTGATAAAACTAAAAGTCATTTTTAAATTAAATAAATAAAATTACTTAAGAATTTTTGACATACATTTTTGGAAAAGGAAATTTTCTAAATTCAAACATAAAAGCTCCAAAAATTTGGAAATATTTTCTGTTCCAAGTTAAAAGAAATGGAAAAAGTTTCAATTCAGGAATTTACTTAAAATTGAAATTATATCCTTATTTGAAGGATATTTTTAAAGAAAAGAAAAATAAATTTCTTTTTCGATTTTAGGTAAATTTTTTTGATAAAACAGTTTCAAAACCAAAATAAAAAATTAGATGAAAATTATTAATTTTGATGTTTATTTTTTTCAATCTTTTCACATTTATTTTTTAATATCTTTTGAAATGAATTTAATGATAATTTTTACTTAATTTGAGCATAAGAAATGCAAATTTTTTTATAATATTTTATTTAATTTAAAAATGAATTTGGAAACTAAAAAAATTTCATCTAAAAAAAAAACTTTTGTCAAAGAATTTCTATAGTTAAATTTAATGAAAAATAAATCCGTTCAACTGAAATGGAATGTTTAATTTTATTTCAAAGAAAAAATGGTTAACAGTTTAGGATAGTTAACCCAGTACCCCCCTTCCCCCCTAAAAGCCACAAGGAAAAAGTTCGGTTTTTTTTTCATAAATAATTTAAAACCAAAATGGAAAATAGTGCAATGGAATTGTAAAAAGTAAAAAACAACAATTATATTAAAAATAATTCACAGATATTTACGTAATACATTTTTTTGTACCTTAATACCAATAATTTCATAGTAAAAATGGTGTTTAATTTTACAATTATTATTCGGTTATAAATAGCATCATTATACAAACATATAAAAATTTGTTAAATTCACCAGTCAAATGTGAAAGGATAATGATGTGAAAACCACAAAAATATTTGGTCATTTTTCATTTTAAACCAAAATCCGAATGGATAGTTTTCAAATAAATTCAAGGGAATTTACCAGATGTCCTCGAATTGTACTGGAAAATTCGTCCTTAAGCGAGGAAGCGAGTATAAATGATTGAGCATCTATAAAGAATGTGGATTTTTACAAACCAATTTATTCTTACATATTTTTCTTCATTAAAATTCTTTAATAAAGTAATGTAAAAAAAAAAATTCTACTTTCTATATAATAATGAAATAGTAAAAAAAAATTAACATTTTTAAATTAATATTTTTTAAAAATTTTTTTCAAAATAAAATCTACTCCTTTGTAAGTAAAGAGTAAAAAAAAATATTTACAATTGAGATGAAACAAATTAAGAGAATCGAAATGAAAATATATTTTTAATTAAAAAATACTTCAAATAACATAAATAAGAAAAAGAAATATTTAAAATCAATTAAAAAAAGGCTTTTATTTTTATTTTTAATAAAACATACAAAAATGTTCACATGTACTTTTTGGGTAAGAGTCAAAATTGAATTGCTTAAATTTTTGTTACTGTTCGTTTTTGATTTATTTAAAAAAAACATATTTTCTATTTTTATCAAAAAATCATATATTTTTTTTATGCTATACTCGTAATATAAGAATTTTGTTTTTTTATTCAATTCCGCTACAATTGCTTCAAAAACTTATCGGAAATATGGTAAAGCTTTTGTGAACCTTCTTCAATACTTAAAACAACAAGCGTTGATGGTGAATATAATTTATACAAAGGGAAAAATTATTACTATGGTGGCCAAAAATAATTGGACATACATTTCGTTGTCTGTAAAATTCATATTAATTTTGCTTAGTTTAGGAAGCCATTTTCAAATTTTCGATAATTTTTTTTATTGTGTTAAGCTTAAACAAGACCATGTTGGAAAATAAATGTGACCATGTTGGAAAATAATTAATTTTTTTTTATTTATCACTGAATTATCATACTGCCATTGCATTCTATAAAACCAATTTACTATCCAGTCTTTTGTCATTTATTTTAATTAGTAAATACTATAGAATTTGTAGGTTGTGATGAATAGCATTTCTATTGAACTAACACTCTAAGAAACATCTGATGTTACTCAGATAATATTGTTTGTTGACGGTTCGCCACTCCGGGAGAAATTTTAAGGTAATAATACCACAGTAATCAAGGGAATGACTTTAGTGCAGCTTTTTTTTTGGCTTAAACTACTTATAGAAATGCAATTCCGAACCATGTTGATTAGTTTGCATGTTAAAGTAATGGACCTACTATTCATTACCCATTATTATACGTTTTTATTAAAAGTAGAATAATAATTCCATAGCTTAAACTGATATAACTAATCAGCGCTCACAAACCTGTACTTGTATTGAATTTTGCCAGCACAGCTGACTAGATCCAGACGGTTTAACCCAGCTCACTCAAATTCAACTTTCAACATTCTATTTCAAACGTTACCTCAGTATACCCTTTCATAGCCCTCGTTAAACCCTCAACTTTCAGCTAGTCGGTTCCATCTTCGTTTGGAATGTCGTCCTTAAGCATCGAGGATTAAAAACCCCTATACGAAGACATCGGGAGGGTTCAAATCAAAGGATCATGGGGGCCATTCGATATCACTACTTTTTGACATTATTCGGGTGAGAAAAATTTCTATGAAAATTTGCATCGTAGCACGAGCTATGTATGATGTGATACCGTCCTGTTGGAACCACATGTTCTGTAGGTCTAATTGATCCAATTTGGGCAGAAGAAAGTTTTCCAACATATTCCGATAGCGGTTACCAGTAACTGTTACTCTACGAGAATGTAGCCGTCACCACTTTTTGATATTATTCGGCTCAAATGCCGCATTATACAGTTACTCATACAATAATAAATATACGAGGACAATATGATAAGTCAATAATACATGCAAGGACTATGGCTGATATAAAAAAAACGATATTTTTTTTTATCATTTGGCATTCTCTTAAAGGCACCATATCAAATTTTATTAATACTCATTTAGTATTTCATTTTTTAACCACCATTGAAAGGAGACGAGGTTTGTGTTTTTCATTAATATGGAAAAAAGTGCTTTTCTTATCTTAATGACATAATTTTTTTTTAGGAAGAAAAATCATATCTGAAATCAAAACCAAGCTGGAAAAGTATTATGGAGACTACTCATTATCGTATGGAATGATTTAGTAAACTGAATTTCGTACGATCACAAGTGACTCTAAGTACGCAGGACATCCAATTGGTAGTCGACACCACTTTTTGATATTATTCGGCCCAAATGCCGCATCATACAGTTACTATACGAGGATATAGTAGTCTTTGGTGTATCAGGTAAGGGTTTTCAGTACCCCAAAAGCGACTATTTTGTTTCTTAACAAAGCCATCCAAGTTGAAGTGTGCCTACTCGGTAAAAAAGCAAATCTTTTTCAGAGGCACGGCATCGATGAGAGATACCCGGACATTCAGCAATACTTTGACTTACTGCATTAATCTTTTCAGTTGTACGTTGGCTTAATTATCGCCCACTCTTTGCTTTATCTCCAGCCTTTGATTTATCTCACGTATTCACTATTGAAAAATAATTTAAATAAAATATGTTAATAATTTCAAGATGTTGTTGCAGCATTAGATACACTATAATAAATTGTTATCGACCAGTCTTTATGACTGTTAAATGTCAACAGACAAATATTATTTAAACAAAAATGGCGTCCGAACAAAATTGAACCACCCTGTACTTAAGCCGACTAACTTTCCGAAATGTTACTCAAATCTGGTTTTATTCTTTCTCCCTTTTTGTTATTTTTCCAAAAAAACGAGATGCAAATATTCTAGTTCAGCTCAATTTTGTAATAAACTCTTTTCTCTTTTCTCTGGTCTAGCTTCGCTCAGAAACATAAAAAAACTCAATAATACAGATTTGCATGTGAAAGAAAGAGAAATAGACTATTCTCTCGCAATGTTTATTTTTGTCGTTCCCATCAATACAGCACATCGAAAGAGAGAGAAAGAATCAATCGAAATGAATTGAGTAGGGCGCGTTTACTACTCAATTCATTTCTATTGATTCCTCTCCTGTTACGCATTTCCGTCGCATTAACAAAATTAGTCCCATATACCGAAAACTAACAAAAAAAAAAATTGTTTACTTTTAATTTTATAATCTTTTTGTTAATTACTGATGAACAATAAAATCAATTTTGAAAACCGCTTTTGGTGTCCTATTATTTTTGGCTTGGACAGTGTTCTGAGATGTCTCTGTTGATAAGTTGATAGGAAAGCTTTTCGCTGAGCTTTTTAGTCCATGGGTGTAAGCAATCCGGGGAGTAGGGGGATCTGCGAACAAAATCATATCCTGTAAATCGTTGGGATGTAAGTTAACCGAAGTTGTATTTTGGCGGCAGTCCTGTTCGCATCACACCGTTAGTGTTATCAGTTAATATATGAAACGGCGGTTTTATCGAAACTTGCACATTGAAAGCTTCTGAAGGACTCGTTCGATTGAATGTCCTGTGAGCTAAACGAACATTTCTGGTAGTCAGTATCAAACGTACTGTTGCCGATTGATGGCCGATTCTTGCAGTTCTATCGAATTTGTCGGTTTCTGTTTTACGGTTTCATCAACAATACTAGACCACCAAGTGTGCTTGAAGTTCACTTTTGAAAAGAAAAATCCATCTTTCGTTGTCATTTATTGGCATCATCTTCGAGTGTGGTAATACCCAATCTTATACTGATAAAGTTTACCATTTATCAGTTTCCAAAAATTAATCGGTTTTTGGTTTTGTTATTAACGAGAATTCATAATAATTCGAGCAGTTTGTGTAAAAGTTGTCGTTTCGATTTAGCGTGTTTAAACTTTCGAATTTATTTTTTTGTCAAAACCGACCGAATCGTATTTATTTAATTTAATTATTAATTTAATAATTGCCCGCGTGCACAACTGTTCAATATACAGATTTTATTATTATTATTATTATTATTATTATTGGTGTAAAATAAATGTTTGTATGAAAGTTTTTCAAAAATGTCGCAAAATTAATTGGAACATTTTTCTTTTCGTGATTATTGTGAATACCATAATAACTTTTCTTCTATTTACTGTAGAAGTATTTTGAAAATGTATTTTTTATTCTTTCTTATTATTGTTATTTTTACTTAAATAACAAGTCATTATGTCTAATAAAAATGTTCGTGTCTATTTTTCTTATATTTATTGTGTTCATTTTTGATTTGACAATAAATATAAGAAAAAAATTCTCTTTTCTTTTTGATATATTTATCAACAGCTATTATTAATAGAAATGAAAGACTGAACAACAAAAACAAGAGTAAAAATGCAATGAAATCGATAATAGTGATCAACAGGATACTCTTCGTTACCTTTAGTTCAGGTATACTTTAGTGAATAGGAAAATAAGGCTGGTAGTTTAGTTGGAGGTCAAAGACGGGTATATGAGATATGGTCAAATGTATATGGATAAGACAGGATATATGGGATGGACTCGGATAGAATAGGATAATAATATAGGATAGAATAGGCTAAATACCAAAATAGGATAGTATGGAAAATTGCAAATTTTCAATGCTATGATAAATGCCTTGGTAGTAGCATTGTGGGTTTATTTAATCAAATCACAGAACATGTATTGATAGTAGAACATTTTGGTAGGTATCCCCATTGTAGACCTTCATTATTTGTAATCGTTACGTTCATACGTGTAATACGGCTACAAAAATTCCATACTCATTGTGGGTGACTACAAAAATTATACTCCATTTCCATAATGAACCCTTATTTTTTTTTTTAGATATTTTTGATTTGTTTTTTTTTCTTTTTCTTTCTTTGGTTTTGTAGGTTTTTTCTAAAAAACCTCTCTCATACAGTTTTCATTTCATCTTAAACTTCCATCTAGGATATTAGGATATTTTTGAATATAATATTTTCCTTATAATATTGTATATTTAAAGGGATGGATCCTTAAAAAAAAATTGTTTTGTTATCCTTTAAGTATATGCGAGTATAATATATGAGAAAAATGTTTTTTTTTTTTGTTAAAATTTATATATAAGATTTTTTTTTTTTATGCTAATGCGAGTGAAATTTAAAAATAATTTTTATTAAAGATAATAAATTTGATTCTTATTAATTTTATATTTTCATTATAGTTTTTCTTTACACCTTCTATCTCAGCTTTAAATATTAACTATAAAAATTTGTTTTTGGTAATTTTTGAAAAAAAAAAATATCAAAGTTTTTTCTTTTAAATTTTTCTTCTTCAGAAATTCTATTTAAAAAAAAAAATTTTGTTACTTCCTTTTTTTTATTGTACTAATTTATTAACATTTAAATAAATTATTTTATATAATAAAATTGCTTATTATTATTTTATCATTTGAATGCTAACGAAAAAGAAAGTAGAATGTCCCGAGGCGGGTGGGGGATGAGGGTTTAAGGGAGCAAGAAGGTTGTGAAACAGATAAAAATAAATAACCTAAGGCACTTAAATTAAATCGATGTCAAGTATTTTAATATAATTTTTATATGTACGATTATATAATATTTGTTTTACTTTTGTTTTTGCAAATTAAATTTATTAAATTTTAGTGAATATTCGTGAACGAAAATGTAAGAAATATTTTTCTTTAAAAAAAAAGTTCTTACAAAAAATTTCTATACGGAAATTAAAATGAATAATTTTTATTTTCATAACCTTAAAAATATTTAGAAAAAAAAAACTTGAACAACTTTTTCTTTACTTTATTTAACTATACATAAATTTTTTTAATGGTAAAAATTTACATCCCATTAGGCAAAATTGGTTCAAGTGTGTTCTTGTACAATTGCTACTGAATAAAAACTTATTTATTTTCTTTAGTTAGTAAGCATTTTGAATATTTAATAAAAAAAATAAATCATGTAATTTTATTTTTATGTACTATTTTAAAAGCTTATAATTTCAATTAAAATAAAGTCTCAAAAAATATTTGTACTAAAAACTAGACAGTTTTTTTTTAAATTTTTTTTTGGAAAATTTATTTTCAAATTTGATTTTTGCTATAAAAGAAACTGGTATAAAAACTTTTTCAGCAACAAAAATCAAATTGAAACAAACCATTTTGATTAATTAAGGGAAAGGGGGAGGGGGGCGGTTCGGAAATATACTAAGTTTTTTTAAAATATTTTTTTTTTAATATTTATAAAAATTTATTTGGTATAAAATTATTTTTATTTACTGATCTTTTTCTAAAAGTACAAAATTTTTTCTATTAAAAATTTTTTGGTTAAGTATTTTTTTTTAATGTTATTTTAATTTTTTGTTGTTTTAAATTTTAATTAATAAATAAATCAATAGTGTTCAAGTGAAAATAAAATAAAAATAAATTTAAGAGCAAATGAAAAACAATAAAATTAAGAGTTTAAAGTGAAAAGGTAGCTATTTTTGTTATTTGGCGTTCAGAAAAGTGTAATATTTATTATTCTTAAAAACTCATAATTTAATCAAATGAGTGAGAATTTTATCCTTAAATTACCCTAAAAGAAAAAAAAATTAAATTTCATATTACACGATGTATTTTTAAAATTAAATAGTTTTTTTGACTTATTTTATTTGAAAATATTAATAATAAATAATTTATCGGATGAACAACAGATTCATATGTAAGATGAATGTTAAGTTTCCTTTTTTAGGTTCAGCCTTTAAGATTGATTGGTTAATTCCTTAAAATAAAATTATAGTTTTTTAATTTACATCAGAACTTAATTTTATATGCAACTTTTCAAATTATTTAATCAATTAATTTATTTTATGGCAACAAGTCGACTACACACTACAAAAAAAAACAATTTCAATTTTCAATAAAAACCCAAAAAATAAACAATTTAATTTATTTTCTATAAAAAAAATATACTAAAAACTACAGTTAATTTATAAAATTCTTTTTTTTGTTGTTGTTGAAAATATCAATTCAATTTGATCCTTAATTGAATTAATTCTTTTTGCAATTAATTTCAAAATCAAATTAAATACGAACACTTAATTTTAGTGTAAATTTTCCGGTCAATATAATGGAAAATTTTTATGTGTCTTTTTTTTTTTTTTAGAATTATTTTATATGCAAGAAAAAAATAAATTATTATACATTTTGTAGACTAAATATAAGATATTTTGCTATAATTTTGTTTTTCGAAAGGAAATGCGTTTCATTAATGGTGGTTTCCCAAAATTAATTGTGCTCACTAAAAAAGTGGTTTAAGGAGTAAATTTCAATTTCATTAAGTGTTAAAAAATTAATGATGGTAAGAATAGAAATATTAATAATAAAATTAAATTAAATAATTCGAACATATTAAAGGGTAAATTTGAAACATATTCTTTTTTTTTTAATGATATTCTTAAAAAAGAAATTTAATAACTTTACTATGGAAAATTGAGCAATATTTCGAGTATAAATGCGGGTAGTTCTTTTTTGCTATTAGGTATGCTCGTTTGGACTTTTTAGGAACTCCAACAAAAAGATAATATACAATATATCCGAGATGGTGGGGCTATTTGTACTATTTTTTTTGTATTATTTTTGACAAGAATATATACACTATCATGTATTCACCGGTAAATACTCGTTACGGTGACGCAATAACCTAAATTGCCGTGACATAATAGAATATTGTAATAGGGATCCAACGATGAACAGGTCCTTTTATGTGCGTTTGCAGTTTAAAATAAGGGGTAAAAATTGATGGTTAAATTACACATATTTAGGGTATGTGTGTTAAGTGTGTCATCATTATACTCGTATTACTAAAATACCAGATAAAACTTTTTTCTGAACATACGCACCCTTTACGTTTGTACTCGTACCTGGTCTTTTTTTTTTTTGTGTGAGAAGGTGTGCTATAAACAAGGAGTGGCATTTTATACGTTCGCCTATACAAGGTTAGCCGATAGTCACAGTAGATTGCTATGCATAATAGACTGTCACATAAATCCTTTTTACATAGTTTCATAATAAATAAACTTTTAAAAGTCACGTCAACGATGTTTCAAAAAGTAAAAAATAAAAAACGAAAAAACGAAAGAAGTAAATCCATTTTATCATTCAGTTATAGCCTAAATTGAAAGCTTCAATTAGTAACAGGGTGAAGGAGATAATTTCTATACATCCTCACCTACTAAAGTGTACATTCGTTATATTGACCAATTAACTGAATTGAGCTTTATTCGATTGAGGAATCTAACTATGAAAATGATTAAATTAACCATAAAATGGATACTTGGACAAATATATTCAGTTTCCTGATCAATTAAAATAAAAGGGGGTTCATTCCTCTTAATTCCAAATCAATCCATTGAGCAATTTATATCAAATAAAAAATGGAAATTACTTGAAATTGTTGATAGTGTTCAAAATTTAAAATGCTATAAAGGAAATAATTTGATTCAATCAACTTACGGTTTACGACCACTTATACGCAATAGGACTTCTTATAGGCAATTTTATTGTGTAAAATACGGTCTCTGACCACTAATATTATAGTAGGACCTCTCATAGATAGTTTTATTCATCTATGAAACCTTGGAACCTTATTTTATTTGAATAAAATTGCTTATAAGAGATCCTAATTATTTTGTAAGAGGTCCTAAAATAATTAGAACCTCTTATAGGCAATTTTATTCAAATAAATTAATTTCTGGAACTATCAGTTATCATAATAACCTCTTAATGGTAATTTTATTGTGTAAAATGCGGTTTTGATCATTAATATTATAGTATGACCTCTTATAGGTAGTTTTATTCCTCTATGAAGCCCTAGAACCTTATTTTATTTGAATAAAATTGTTTATAAGAGGTCCTAATTATTTTATAAGAGATACAAAAATAATTAGAACCTCTTATAGGAATTTTTTGAAAATAAATTAATTTATGGAACTATTAGTTATCATAAGGACCTCTTATAAGTAATTTTTTTTGTGTAAAAGCACTGATAGGACCTCTCATAGGTAGTTTTATTCAATAACATAAGCCTTAGGACTACTTATAGATTATAAGACAACTTATATGCAACTTTACGTAAAAATATATACTTTAGGACCACTTATATTCATTAGGACCTCTTATAGACAACTTAACTGAAGTAAGTACGCTTTAGAACCACTAAAAATAATTTGGATCTCTTAAAGGGCAATTTTTTTCAATACTGTATTTTTTTTTTTGGACCACTAATATTCAATAGGGTCTCTTATAGGCATTTGTATTAATGAATAAAAGGTGTTTTGGGAACATTAATATTCATGAGAATTTTTATATACAATTTTATTTAATCAAATACGATATAAGACCACTAATATTCATTAAGACATCTTATAGATAATTTTATTGAATAAATTACTTTTTTGCGACTACTTATCTTTATAAGAACTTCTTATAGGCAAGTTTATTCAAATAAATTAATTTCTGGGACTATTAATAATCATAAGGCTCTCTTATATGCAATTTTATCCAATAAAATAAAGTTTGGGACCACTTATAGACTATCGAAGCTCTTATATGCAATTTAATTCAATAAAATTATGCTTAAAACCTTTAATATGCAAACCAATATTTGTTTGTGAATTTTTTTTTAAATTTTGGAACCTCTTACTTGATCTGAATTTTTAAATTTTGGTATTTTCAAATTCTAAGACCTCTAATTTTTTGTTTCTTTTTTTCATTTATAATGAATATGATAATAATAAAATTTGTATACTCTCGATAAGCATCAGTTTATTAAATTTTTAGATATTTAATATGTTTATGAACTTTAGAACCTCTTTAATTTTTGTTTTTTCTTTTAACATATTTTAAAAGTTTTGATCCTTTCATCATACGATGAAAATACATTTTAAAAGTTTTGATTGAATTTTTGGACCTTTAATAAGTAAAGAATTTTATTAATGTAAATATTTTTGAATTTTAGAACCTCTAGCTTACCATATTTTTTTAAATTTTCAAATGGTTAAAATCTAAGACCCCTAATTTTCTTGTTATTTAATACATTCTTAAATTTTGAACCTCTCATAATGCCCCCAGGTTATTGAATTTTCGGACCTCTAATATCCAAAGATTTTCATAATTAGAAGCACTTATAAATTATTGAACATCTTTCATTATTAAACAATTTTAAATTTAAAGTCCTTTAATGTGTGTTGCCTTGTTTATAAATTGAACATTTTTTAAATTAAAAAAAAACTGTTTAAATACAATGTTTTTTTATCGTAAACGTATAAGAAATTATGGTTCCACTAATACATCTTGCTTTCTTCATTTATTTGTAATATTTAAAAATTTTGAATTTTCCATATTAATTTATTTTTGGTATTATAAAATTTTATTTTTTAAAAAATCCTTGATTGTACATAAATAATAAAAGCGAAAATATTATGAAAAATTTTCCATTTTAATTTAAAATTTATTTTGCAAAAAAAATCTCGATAGTCCGTTTTTTTTCTCAATATTTTTATTTAAAAAAAAAAACTAAATTGTATGAAAGAATTTATAATAAATTTAACTTTAATTCTTCTTTAATTTTTTTTCCTTATTAAAGATTCAAAAGCAAAATCAATTTTCAGGGAGTAAAACATTTAAAAAAAAAATAAATATTATTAAATAAATTCAATAAAGTGAAAATCAAACATAAATAATAAATTTTAATGCAAAGTAAAATTAATAATGAAGAAAATAATATAGAATATTATAATTGAAAATAAAAATTTAATAAAGTAAAATACAACAATTAAAAACAACAAAATTTAATAAAAATAAAGGCGATCATCATGACTGAGACATCTGACAAAGATAAAAATAAGGATAATGACAGGTAAGTAATTAATTATAAATTAGAATTATCTTTTATAATCGTTTATTTATAATAAATATTTTTAATAAATTTTCGTAGATATAAAATATGAATACTATCCTATTGTACAACCATTTCCTCATTATACTCTCATAAAATATTGTATGAAATAGGATTTTATAATCTAATAAAATTTTATGCATTTTGATATTTTCGAAATAAGTTTGCGTAAATTTTTGAAAAATTTTCTTTTCTTCAAATGAACATTTATCCTTTTTTTTATACATTTTGTTTTCTCTTCTTAATTATGTATTTAAAAAATTCTTGTAAAATTTGATCAGATATAAGAACGAAAATTTCGATTATAAAAATTTATCCTGTTGATAAAGGACTATAAATTATGTATTGAAAGACCAACGAAAAATATGTTACTTAAGATATATCTTTAACTCCTTTGAGGCATACAAGTTTTTTTTAATTTATAATAGTACACTTGCGCCAAAGGAGTTATGAATTATGAATATCCTTATAATATAAGGACTTATTTTTGTTATTTTTTTAATTCAATTTCTTATTATTAGCAATTGGATTATCAAAATAATTCAAATAATTGACGATAAAAGGGAGCCCTGCGGAACACCAGGAATTCTATGGTGATTTGCAGACTTAAAACTATCCCGAACGACTTGTTCTAAAAGGTAGTTTTTAGTCCATTGAAAAAGGATAGAAAGTTTTCTTTCTTTTATTTTATTACAAATTATGTTAAAGGTTTTTTAGAATAATCATTTGTAAAGGTTTTAGTAAAAAAAAATTACATTTTTCTCATTTCTTGGATCAAATGCAAAAAGGAAATTTCAAAAATATGGAAAAATATATTGTATAAGGAATGAAGCATAGGAAAATTTTTTTGGGCGTAAAAATCGTATAAGAGTTGTAGCAAAAAAATAAGGAGATTGTTTCTTTTTGACTAAAAAATTTATTTGATTTTTACACATCCTCGCCTTTAGATCCTCGCTTTAACTCTTTTGGATATTATGAACAGTTCCAAGATGGCGTCCTTTCAATGCTTTTTTGATCCTAGGAAACAGAAAAGCCTTGGACAGTGTGACAGGGGGAGTTGTCATGGCGGAGCATGATGCAAAGAACTCTTTTTCCGATCCTTGCTTATCAGCTTATATGTGTCTGTTAATGGACGGTCTGACCTCACAAGAGTGAGACCTGACACATAGCGCATTTTTATAAGTTTCCATGGTGAAGGCTTTCCTGTACGAGCACCGTCTTTCACTGCTTCTTGGTCCACCAAAAATGCCTCATGCTACCGAACAACTTACTTTTCCATAAAGTAAAACTCGTTTAATATCAGTCCCATTGCTGTTATACCTCGAATGGTCCGAAATTGATATTTTTTTAAATTGTAATTTAGAAAATTTCCAGCATTTCTTCTATTTAAATCAGTAATATTGAAATTCGATAATATTTTGAGTTATTAAAAAAAATTTTGTTCGAGGAAAACGTTAAAAAAGTCCACGATCTCGTGTTGGCAGACCGTCGATTGAAGGTTCACGAGATAGCTGAGACTGTGGGCATCGCAGTAGGAATGGTGCATCATATTCTACATGAAGAACTGGGCATGAGAAAGCTGTCGGCGCCGCGTTTGCTCACACCGGAAAACAAGCGCAACCGTGGGACCACATCGGCGACGTGTTTGGCGCTGTTTCAGCGCAATCCAGCGGAGTTCTTGCGTCGTTTCGTGACCGTCGACGAAACATGGATTCACTGGTACACACCAGAGACCAAGGAACAGTCGAAACAGTGAACTTCACCCGGTGAACGTGCTCCGAAGAAGGCGAAGACTGTTCGATCGGCCGGAAAGGTGATGGCCATTGTTTTCTGGGATTCACAAGGTGTGATCCACATCGATTACCTCGAGAAGGGTAAAACAATCACGGGGCGCTACTATGCCGATTTGACGTCGAATTGAAGAAAAAGCGGCCCGCTTTGCGAAGAAAAAAGTGCTGTTCCACCACGACAACGCGCCGGCTCACACCTCCGCCGTCGCCATGGCCAAATTGGTCGAATTGCGCTACGAATTGCTGCCCCATCCACCGTATTCTCAAGATTTGGCCCCCTGTGAATACTTTTTGTTTCCAAACCTGAAAAAATCACTCGCCGGGAATAGATTTGGGTCGAATGAGGAGGTCATCGTCGCCACGGAAGCCTATTTTGCTTCCCTCGAGAAAATGTATTTTTTGGACGGGTTAAAAAAGTTAGAGAATCGCTGGGCCAAGTGTATCGAGCTTGAAGGAGATTATGTGGAAAAATAAATTGCCACCTTTCCAAAATTTTCATTTTTTCTTTTGTAGGCTAAGTACTTGTTGAATGACCCTCGTAAGTTCTTTTGAAATAATTTTTAAAAAAATACTTTTGTCCAGTGGCGGCCATTTTAATTCATTGTAACGCATGAACCTTGCCATTATGCAGGGTGCTTTTTATATTCCAGATCGAAGTTTTTTTTTCAATAACTTTTAAATGATACATGGTATAATTTTATAATTTATAATTTATTAATTTGTTATAACATATGCTCTTTAGTATTATGTATGGAATATAATATTGGTCAAATGCCTACCTTTGGTCGCCCCGTAAAGGTGAGGTATTTTAAGCATATTTTTCTTCTGTGTTATTT
Source organism: Atherix ibis (assembly GCA_958298945.1). Taxonomy (NCBI): domain Eukaryota; kingdom Metazoa; phylum Arthropoda; class Insecta; order Diptera; family Athericidae; genus Atherix; species Atherix ibis. Next base: position 8,875,774 of record OY282610.1, read on the forward strand.
CAGCAATTTCGTTTGGAATGTTGTCCTTAAGCATCGAAGATTATGTTAAGTACCCCCCATATGAAGACATCTAGAGGGTTCAAGTCAGGGGATCGTGAGGGCCAGTCGATATCACCACTTTTTGATATTATTCGGCTGGGAAAAATTTCTCTCAAAATGTCAATTGTAGCGCGAGCTGTGTGTGATATGGCACTGTCTTGTTGGAACCACATGTTCTATAGGTCTAACTGATCCAATTTGGGCAGAAGAAAGTTTTTCAGTATATCCCAATAGCGGTCACCAATAAATGTTACAACATTGCCTCCAGTATCCTCAAAGAAATATGACCCAATAATGCCACCGGCCCAAATCCCGCACCATGCAATTACTATACGAGGGTGAAATGGTCTTTGGTGTTTTAAGTGACAGTTTCCAGTGCCCCAATAGCCGCTATTCTGTTTGAATTTTTTTAGTGCCCCAAATGCTTCGTCGCTCATAATGTATTTTGAGGGTTTTTAGTGCCCCAAATGCTTCGTCGCTCATAATGATTTTTTGCCAAAAATGGTGGTCGTCTATAGCGAACTGTAAAACTCAAGCACTCCAGTCTCGCCGTCATTAATGGCGTGTCAATTGAATTTTCAACTCGGTAAAAAACCCAATCTTTTTTTTAAAGAATTTTTAACAACCATGAGCGAGATATTCCCAATTCTTGTGCACGGCATCGATGAGAGGTACCCGGACATTCAGCAACACTGCCTCACTGCATCAATAATTTCAGGTTTTCAGATGTACGTTGGCTTAATTGTCACCCAATATTTGCTTTATCTCTAGTCTAGTCTTTGATTTATCTCACGTATTCACAATTGAAGAATAATTTAAATAAAATATGTTAATAATTTCAACACGTTATTGCAGCGTTCGATACTTTATAATAAATTGTTATCGACAACTCTACGACTGTTAAATGTCATCTCAATTAAAATGGCGGCCAAACAAAATCAACCTTGAATATAAAAACCAACCTGTACATGAAATATAATATTGGTTAATATTTAATTTGATAAATAATGAGAAAATTTTGGCTATATAATCGAATAATTAATTTTATTTAAATCTGAATATGAAATATGTTTCATATAATTTGACTTTTCAAAGTAGAATGTGAATAATCCTCTATAGGGAAATATAATAATTACCTTTAATAAAATATATATATTTAAAGTCTGTACAAAATGAAGGTCCTGTACTTAACTATATGACATGTGAATATTTGTGACTATCCCAAATCTCTCATAGATGAAAGTCAATAATGATTGGAACAGATACATAATCTGGTTGATTTGATGGAACTTTGGGGGATACACTAATTTTTTCCCTTTCGAGGACATACGAGTGCTTGCAAATATATACAAAAGGATGGCTATTTTAACTTTTAACTATAATATGTATAAATTAATAACAATTAAGACAATAGCTGCTCATAGTTTGAAATTTGTAATCTAATCCGAACTTTGTTTAAATGTTAGTTCTAGAACGTAATCCGAGTATTATAAATTAAATGATCAAGCAAATACAAGCCGTATTTTGGATATATTTCCCATATGCTAATTGCATATTAATAAGAGTAACTTTATAAATAACAATACCTTAATGCGTGTACACGTTCGCAAATATATATAAATTATTAACACTGTAATAGTTTCCACAATATGCAATGTTCAAAACTCAATAGATAATCGGGTGGCAGCCAGTTAGGCAATCGTCACAATTTTCTAATGCCAGTATGGGAATTTTGTTTGTTTATTCATTGTGAATTTATTAAAATTCATCGAAATCGAACAGAAAATTATGCCTATAAAAGGATGTGTCCTTTAGATAATCAACTGTAATGGTGCCTATATATGTGTGTGTATAGAACTTATCAAATATAAAAAAATTAAAAACCAAAAAGTTATGAAAACAACGAAAAAAAGGAATAAAAAAAAATGTCAACACTTTAAGAAAATTACTTAAAATAAACACGATGAAAATGTACAAAATAAATATAAATAAGAAAGAATACAAGATTTTTTTCAAATACTAAATACTGTTTATATCCTTTATCTAATTATGTACAAATTTCCCATAATTTATACCGGAAGCTTAAGTAGAAGCTCAAATTTCTTTTAGCACCCCTTTTTTAAGAAAAAAAACAACCATTTTTCCATAGGAACCAAAAGAACAAATTGAAAGCATAAAAAGACTAATAATAATAAAAAAAAAATAAACAAAAGGCAAAAAGGTTTAACTAACACCATTTATAAAATGAATCCTTTTTTTTCTACCTGTATTGTTTTTGGAGACACCACAAAAAAAAAAATCCTGACCCTTCCCTTAAATTACGCTAATATATAAGTTTAATGTTCATTTTTATAGTCTACTTGTATCCTTATCTAATTTAAATCAAAGCTAATGTTCCGAAGAGATCCTTTTTCTTATAAATCCTTTTTTGTTTTTCTTTAAATAATCTATATAAATATTCAATCATTCTAATAAAAATCGTATATTATTCGAAGAGAATTTAGTAAATTATTTTGAATTCTATATAAAAATGCATTTAATTATTTTCTTGTAAAAGGATTTTTTTCTCCATTAAGTTATTTTCTAACACAAAACTTAGATGGTCTTATTAATTTAACTGGAAAGTGTTTTTTGATACAGATAATAAAATTTCATGTGAACTATCATACACTTAAAATCAAAGGAGATTAATTTATCATGCGATAGACCCTTTTGAACTTACAGATGAGATTTCTATAAAAATAAACCCTCAACATTAACCCGATTATTGTTAAATTCATGATGATGATTTTTGATGAAACTGTAGATTTTTCCAGCTTATTGACCTTAGGAGTCTCTTAAGATCTTAGGGGTCTCTTAAGAACTTAGGGGTCCCAATATTAATCTTATATATGGATTATATTGATGTGGTTGAACCTTTTTTTTAGTTTATTCTAAGCACTTGAAGTAGGAATAAATATCCATTGGCGTTTCTCTAACTAACGAGAGTTGTGGGATCCTAATAAATCTTAAGAGCCACTATTTCTTTAGCCTCTGAAATGTTTTTCAATGGAGCATTATAGAAGAAAGTTTTTTTTATATAAAGAGATTATGATGATAGGATGAATTGGAATGAAATGTTTGGTTGAACCATAGATTTTAATTCCATAAGTCCAAATAGGTTTTATAATTGCATTATTTACGAGTATCAAAAGTTTGTTATCCAAAAGTATAAGTAGTTGCCGATAATATCTGTTAAGTTCAAGTCCTTTTAGACTAATATGTGAATGGGTTGTCTCTCAATAAATTGTGGAATTATATTGCCATTAATGTATAAAGAGATAGGTTGCCCTTTGCAAAGATTGAAAGTATTGTCAGAACCTTTGTCCATCTTTATGAGGATCAGAAATGGTGGATATGGGATTGTAAATAATTACAAGCTACCTCAGGATTTGTCTGGGTAGTTAGTATGCCCGTATCATTATTAAAGAAAATGATACTCAGAATACTGTATTGTGGGACTCTAGCTAAAATAAGGTATATTTTAGAAAATTCTGAATTTGCTGATATTTATTGGAAATGATGTTGGGAGAGACATGACTTTATAATATGATAATAAGTAGAAGGAATGAAGCTTCTGAGTTTCGAGAGGAGCCTCTATTGCCACACATGATTAAAAGCATACGAAATATCTAAGAATACTTCTGAGCAATGGTCTTTTATCTAAAGTGACGACTCAATGCTAGATTGTCCAGTATAAAGATTGAGGTTAAACTTCAGAACTTTAGTAAGATAATATTTTACTGTTAAAAGATGGGACTTGTGACTAAAGGGGGGGATTTTATGAAATTGTTGTTGTTTAAAATTAAAAATACTTAAAATTCGAATTATTAAAAATGATTTTTGCATTTTAAAATGCTTAAACTGCTACGTATATAATACGCCTAGAAGAAAAAATTAAAAAATAAAATAAAATTAAAAATTTGTTTTTTTCACAATTTATGCTTTTGAGAAATTATTTTTCTTAAAATTTGCTCGGCAAATTTTGTATTTTTGTGAAAAACATGTTTTTGTTCAAATTCAAATATTTGAAAAGAGTTTCAATTTTTTTTTTTTTTTTTTAGAAAATTGCATTTTTTAAAATTAAATTAAATTTTTTAAAAAATTAAAAAAAATGTTTTTCTATAAAAAATTTACAATTTTTATTAATTTCCTTAAGGCTTAAGCTGCGTGCAATTTATTTAAAATTATTTAAAAATACGCAATTTATTTAAATTGAACAAAAAAATTAATTTAAAAGTAAAAAATTCAAGGAATTTATAAATTTTTAGATATAGAAAATTTTCATTAATGTCCTTTATTTTTCTAAGAGAAAAATTAGAAATTTTCACAAAAACAACGCAAATTATTTAAATTAAAAAAAAATAAATTAAAATTAAAAAATACAAAACTTTTTGTTTACAAATTACTTTTGTAGACAATAGTTAAAAAAGTTTTTATTTGTGAATAATTTCTTTACATATTTAACCGGAAATGTTTGTGAGTAATTTTTTTATTTTTTTGAAATTTAAATATTTGGAAAAAATCGTACTTTTGTAAATAATTATTTTGTGAAATTTGAAAAAAAATACTTGAAGGTTTCAACTGGAATCAGCTTCAGCTTTTCGGTAACACTACTTTAAATATTATGGATAGTACAAAGATGACATCCTGTCAAATGGAACAAGAAATGTCACACGAACTTTGATCTGGTGAAAAGCTATGTATGGAAGAGGACGGGGGGTTTTTGGGTACAGGGGTGAGATCTAAAAATTTTACCTCTTTTTATACAGGGGGTATTATCAAAGGAGGTGTTGTCACTGGGGGTATTATTATAGGGGGTATTATTATAAGGGGTATTTTTACAGGAGGCTGAGTGTGAAAATATCTGCAATTCCGATCTAACACGAAATACTCTTTTTTATCCCTTTCCATGACGCACTTACTAACTTCAATGTTAAATTAAGGGAGGGTCTAACCTTACAAGGTTTTAAATATTTAAGGAAACTTTTTTTCTGTCTTCTACTGCTTCTCGAATCTTCAAAAATGCTTTATACAACCAAAAAACTTGTACTCTTTTTAAGGTCTACATTTTAATTGTACTATTTTTCATAATGCACTAAAAAAACACAATTTCACTTATCACGCTTTATTGTATCGTGTACCTAACGAACGAAGTTAAAATTTTGGACTACCTCTCTGAAATAAAGGGCCCAACTTAAAAGCGTTGTAAAGATGAATTCTGCAGTGTTGCCAGATTGCTCTCAGTGAAATTAACCTTACCAGCATTTTTTATTAGCAATTCTTAAAAAATCAGCTTTTTCTATTATTAACAAAGCCCCGTGGTATATATAAGAATTTTAAATCTGACAAATCAAATTTGAGACAAAGGCCTAACTAAAAATCATCACAGTAACTCCAAAAAATATGAAAAGAAGATAAAAACCATTTACAAAGACCAAACAAAATATCTTTATTATGATCGATGAAATATTTGATAATAGTTTACTTATTAAGCAATAAGATAATTATGCAACTAATTTGTTGATGGTTATTTATTGGGGTAGTCGTACTTTAATCCGAATTCCAATTGGAAATATGAACTTACGCAAAGCTCTACTATAACATCAATGCGATAATCAATGAATAAATTATCAAATAAGAAATAGTCACGATTCAAATGGAACGGGAAGATTTATTACTTTACGTTAATATAGTCCTTTTGGTAAAACGATGAATCGTATTCGCTATAAATAATCTTATACCATTGCATAATATCAACTTTAGAATATAATACAAAAATACGAGTACATTTAAATTTATATTACCATTTCGTATATTCGATTTTAGTATAACATAGAAGAAATAAATTTGTATCCTATTTTATATTTCTTTGAACAACTTAAAGACTTTACCAAGAAATAAGGATACAATACTCCTCCATAAGCGAAATGGGTTCGTTCAATGAACTAACTTTTTACCTAAATTATTTCTATTTAACTTTATGCTATTCCTTTTAAAGATAATTATGTGTATGTATATTCGAAAACTGAACGAAAATAGACTAATTGAAATCGAAACGATAAAGTATTCAAAATTATTCTCATGAAAAGTACCAAAAGTTCTTTGTACTAAAGAATATTATGCTGATATTAAGACGATTAGTTCGTTAACATTCTATTCAGCTTCTTATGATTTTGTACGATTTGACTTCTTTCCCTTATAGTCAAGTGTATTTTTTGTCCTGTTCGAACAGTTAAGAGAAATGACTCTTAATGGGAAAACTCTTATTCCAACTATATTCGTACACCATACATACAATTTTGTACTCGTATAAGTAAGATAAAATATTTCCTATAATCTTAATTTCTATCCTAATCTTATCTACAAAACGAAAAGAAAAATATCAGGAAAATAAGAGAAAATCGTCAGAGAAGATATATTGTTTTAGTGCTCATAAAAAATGTTGAAGAGAAATAAAAAATTAGATAATGGCAAAAAAAAAAATATTATCAAATAGTTGAGAAAATTTAAAAGAAAAAAAAAACAAGTTACCATTCAGCGAAATTGGATAGTGTTTAAATTATTAATTTCAATTCTGATCTAATATCGATTCGGGGTAATAACACATGATACAAGCGATGAGGTCTTTATCAGCTGATGAATATTTAAAAAACCTCAATATTGATGGATTTTTATGCTGATAGTAGATCACGCTTTTATGTGTATTCATATCATGTATGGATGATTTGGGTCTGAAGGAGACTTTGTCCAGTCTTATGAGAAATTCTTTCGCGGTGTAGAAGAGATTAAAACCATTCCTACCCCTAGTCGATAGCAAAAATTCAATAGTGTACGATGGATATAACGACATTGCATATTTTATTCAATAATAATAAATATTATAATGGGAAATAAAAAATTTACAGCATAGTGGTTTTAAGTGGATTAGATTCTCCACTTTTAAAATTGCACTTTTCAATATTAAATAATATCGTATTCGAAATGGAAGTGGCCTTTTTTTTCTCCATTAACTTTGCCAACTAAATACGAAAATTATTATTATTAAATATGGGGAAAAAATTAATTTTTGATATGAATATTAATTAAACTGAAATTAAATAAAAATGGCGGCTTTTCTGATATTTTTAAAAATTTACAATGGAATCTAGAAGAAATTTTGTATTTGGAAAGATTTACTTTTTTCTTTTATATAAATTATTTCAGGCTGGAATCTCAAATTAAAAAATAATTCTTTATTTTTATCTAATATTAATTTCAATTTTCTTGTAATTTGTTTGCAGTAGGCGCACATAAACAAAGCAAGTACAGACTTACTTATATGTGCGATATAAAAGGAAGAGAATAATTTTTTGTTTATTAAATTCAATTTGAAAAATTTATTCAAGTGATTCGGAAAGAATAACTAAATTTTTCAACTGTCCCAATCGTGAGCATGAAAAGCACTGACTTGAAGCAATTGACGTAGTGGCTTGTTGATGATCATTGAGAATGCCAAGCAAAGTCGTTTGAAATCAAAAATGTCGGTGGAAATGATGGGAATACGTGCAATCTAGCACATTTCTATTCAGAACTGTCACTTCGATGACGTTTGGCACCAGATTTTTGACAGCGAGCCTGTTCCTATAGAGCAATTGAGGTGGATTAATGTTGCGCAAAAGAATTGTTGGTGCGCAAGTTATCAATTGATGTTTTAAACAATTTCATCAGCGCATTGTGTTGGTTGAAAAATGTTTACAAAGTTGATCAATAATATGACATTTGGTTCCTACAATTGCATCGCATCGCTGATCAACTGGCACATCAGCGTCGGCCATTAAGTAGATTTGTAAAAAATTATATTCTGCATCGAGAACTGGTTGAAGTGATCATACGCGATGATATGTTTGCCCTTGAACTTTGAAAGTTTGCTTTATCGACTCCAACGAATGTCATTTAAAACGCTGAATTGTATTTGCGAATGTTTTGTAAAAAGTGCATCGAATCGGCTCAGTTGGCCTAAAGCAATGACAACAGAGGTTCAGGTGGTGGATGCAAAGTCGGAAGTTTGACTTTGCCATTTGAGCAGCACCATTACCGGTTTTTTACTGTTGAACTTTCGTGCAACGCAATGCCAACACACCTTATCCATTTTTCCGATGTCTACACTTGACGATGCAGAGTCTAATGCACGCGATCGAGTAGCTCGTACACGTTCTGCTTTGACTCTTACTGTTCGTTGCTCTTCTGATTCCAATGCACACGATCGACTAGCTCGCAAACATTCTGCTTCGACTCTTACTGCTCGTTGCCCTTCTGATTCCAATACACGCGATCGAGTAGCTCGTAAACGTTATGCTTTGACTCTTATTGCTCATTGTCGTTCTGATTCTAATGCACGTGGTCGAGTTGCTCGCAAACGTTCTGCTTCGACTCTTACTACTCGTTGCCCTTCTGATTCCAATGTACACTATCGATTAGCTCGTAAGCATTCTGCTTCGACTCTTACTGCTCGTTGCCCTTCTGATTCCAATGCACACGATCGAGAAGCTCATAAACGTTCTGCTTTGACTCTTACTGCTCGTTTCCGTTTTGATTCCAATGCACGCGATCGAGTAGCTCGTCCTGGCAAATGAGCGGCAGAGGCTGTGTCGCCATAGAAGTCGTCGAGTAAGGCATGGGGTTATACAATGCTCATGCTGAGTAAAAGAAGAAATTCATGCGGCGGTGGCAAATGACCCAATTGTTGACGGAATATGAAAGCCCAATGTTGTCGGGCTTATCAATAGCGCTTTAAAGTGCACTAAAGCCCAATGTGACTTTTTTGTGATAAGATGAATGAGAGCGCGGAACGGTTTTGATCTTATTGCATCTGATTTTGAGCGGAAATAGAGGAGGCACAGAAAGTTGTTTAAAGGCACAAGTGGTAGAAAACATCGTGACTCTTATGATGGACTTATGGTTGTCTTGGGAGGCTGTCCTGGAAAAAAATCTACATATATGAGCGAGAACAGAGAAAGACGTGGTAATCCATCAGAGTGATTATTTAGATCAATTACTGCCCAACGAAGTAATGACTGACTGCGGTTCCGAAAGGACTTATATAGAAATATGACAAAATAAGTTGGGTTTAGTGTTACACTTTGTATTTCGATGATTTCCACCCTACTATATAAGGAAAACGCACACACACGTTTAACCTAATGCACACATCAATGCCGCAAAATTCGATGCCAAATCTCTGACGCATATAGCAATTTTGACGGATTCGTCCTTGAATACTTTTTCAAATTTAGCGGTTTCGGAATATTTTACTCTAATGCCTAAAAATAGTTAACTAAAAAGAAGAAATAAAAGTGAGAATAGTTAGCAGGACACTTAAAATTCAAGTTCAAAAGCCCAGAAATGTGCTAAAATTTCGATGGTCTTTTTATTTATTCAATGGTCTTAAACACATATTCTAATAGAATAAAAGGTGTAAAAAGATACTAAAAGAAATATTGTATTTGAGTTTATTCGTAAGTATCTACATTAAAAAGAAATTTTCATAAAAAATTTTCATTTTTTAATTCTTAAAAAATATTCCCATCATAAAAAGTAAGATAAGAAATTTTTATTTAAAATGTAATTGAACAAAAATTTCTGTAAACTTTAGAAAGTGGTGATAAAATGAAAATACTCCACCAACCAGTCTTTTGTAATAATTTATGTTTAAATTTTAATTACTGGGCTATATTTAGTAAGTGAAGTAATTTCTGATGATAAAGTGAACTTTATAATAATTACACTTTAAAGGTCAGAAGGAAACTTGAATGTCAGTTCTGTCGGAATGGAATCGTATGTGCATAAATTTAATGATGAAATTCGAATGAAAAGTTTATGAATTAAATTTTAACAAATAATATGTAAATACGAGTACATACATAATTTTTGATAGACAATTTTATAGGACACATTATTTCCTTCGACCTTCTATAAATTGTAGAACATTTTATACGTGCAGTTATTATTTCTAAGATAAAAGTTATCAAATAAAGTAACTTTCATTTGGTTACTGTTTAAAGTTATGCTCGTAGTGACTTTTTTGCTTAATTTATAAAAAAAAAAATATTTCACGATAAAATAAAAAAAATAAAAATTTTATTCACTAGATGGCATCACATATAAGAAAAAATAACAATTCTGTTAGTAACGACGGATAATCTCCTCTGAATGGCGTATGGGATGGCCATTTTTTTTTTTTTTTAATTTTTGACAGTAACCACGTGTGATAATCGACCGACTCACACTCGGTAGGTAGCGGGTTCGATTCCCGCTGCCGGGGTGAGAGGCCGACTACAAGCCTTATATGTAGTCCGTAGGGTTCCCCAACGTAACTGGGGGTTACTTCGCTGGCCTGATAAGCCGCAAGCTATAAAAACCACCTTATCAAGAAACAGCACAAGAAGAATCAACCGGACCGTACCTCAGGCAAAAAACTCATCTGGTTTTCATCGAACAGCCCGAATAGGTACCTGGAACGTGCGGGACTCTCTCCCAAAAAAACTTCTCGACTGGCGCCAGCTGCCTCCGAAATGCGACGCTTACAACCTCGACATCCTGGGAATCTCCGAGACAAGGTGGAAACATCAAGGAGCCCTCACAACGCAGACGGGTGAAAACTTCATCTTCAGCGGCAACGACATTGATCCTATCGGACAACGCAAAGAGATCTCTCATGGGCTACAAACCGGTCTCCGACCGCCTTCTGACAGCCAGGCTCCACTCGAAGTTCCGAAACATCACCATCGTGCAGTGCTATGCCCCAACCGAGGTAGATGATGACGCCAACAAAAAGAAGCCTTCTACCACCAACTAGAGACGTGTATTCTGTGCCGCTATATGCTCCATAGGAGCGACTGTGTCTCATGACTATGTGTATATGTGTTATAATGTATAATGTACAATAGTAATGAAACCTGTCAAATAAAAAAAAAAATGTGTGATAATTTGAGCAGCCTTTAGGCTATTTTTAATTTTTCCTATCCTTATTTAGTATGTTCTTCTAATCAAAATTGAATACCGTAAATTATGGTAAATTGAAGAAATAAATTCAGATGTCTTGGCTGCGGATTTTTTGTTGCAGATTCCTTATTTTGGAATGCCATTTTTATATAACACAGATATAGCTGGCAGCCATTTTTAATCGTTAATATGTTTGAAAACTAAGCAGGTTTCTTAAATGAGCTTTGAAGTATGTGGCTAAATTTGTAGGTAAAAAATCGGCGTTTAAGACATTCCTCAAGTGTCCTTTTGATGAGAATTGGTTACGATAAATTTTGGAACAAAATTGAAAAGTTTTGGCTGCGGATTTGTTGTGGGTAATCTGTTGAGAATGGATTTTATGAATAACAACTGATACCACCGTCGGCCATTTTAATTCATTTTGGATCTTGACATTTTACATGGACGATAATTTAGCAAGCCTTTGGGCCATTTTAGATATTTCAAAACTAATTTTTTTTGTTTTGTTCTTTAGATGATAATTGGTTTTGATAAATTTTTTAATGCAATCGATGCGCATTGGCTGTAGATTGCTTAGACAATCTGTTCAGACTGTCATTTTTGCATAACATGTAAGGGAGCCAGCGGCCATTTTCATTTTTCTTAAAATTTTTGACACTTAATAAATTATAATTTAGCAAATTTTTTGCTCTTTTATGATTTTTCTAAACGATTTTCCGTTTGTACTTTTGATGACGATTATTAATGGTTAGTTAAATAAAGAAGAATTGGGAAGTCTCGAGTGTAGATTTCTTGTAGGCGGTATGGTATTTTCATATAACACGTGCGACGTAGCCATTTTAAATCATTTGAAATATTTGAAACACGTGCGAGGATGGCCATTTTAAATCATTTGGAATATTTAAAATTTTACATTCATTTCGATAATTTAGTCAGCCTTTGGGACATTTTTAAATTTTCAAAACTAATTTTTTTATGGTCTTAGTATTTTTCTTGTGGATAATTCATGTGTAGCACGTGAAAAGATATCGGCGTCCATTTTGGTAATTTTTCAATTTATTACATTTAACACATATTAAATATAAGTTTTTCATCTATAAAGCTATTTTCAGAGTGGCCTTTTAATGACAATTACTTCTGGTAAAATGTGATCGGGAAATATCGATTGGATATTTCTTGTAGGCAATCTGTTGCGACTGGCATTTTTACATAACACGTGAGAGACAGCCGGCGTCTGTTTCAATTATTGTATTTCTAAATTTTTGACACTTTAAAAATCATAATTTAGTAAATTTTTGGCTCTTTTGTGATTTTTCGAAGATATTTTTTTTTTGATGGCAATTACTTTTGGCTGCAGATTTCTTGTGTACAATCTATTCAAACGTCATTTTCGCATAACATATGTCTATGAGGCAACCGGTGGCCATTTTATTTCTTTTTAAATTGTTCACATTATAATAAATGATAATTTAGCGAATTGTTGGCTCTTTTGTGATTTTTCTAAGTTATTTTCAAAGTGACCTTCTGATGACGGATTCAGTTTTTGAACTGAATTTAGCCAAAATATTCTCGAATTTAATGTTCCCTGAGCTTTGACGCACATGGCTTATTTTATATACAAAAATAGCCGTTTGTGATTTCCCAAAGACATTCCCCAATTAGTTATAATAAATACCTGAAGAAATTCATTCTTTTTTTTTAAGCTTATTATTATTTAATGTTTTTTTTAAAAATAATTTTTTTTTTAATAATCAAATTAATTTTATAATACGTGGCTAAAAAAAATCGTGTGTATTTAAAAGTTATAGTCTCAACCTACTGAATTGATGTAATTTGAGCTTTCGACAAAAGCCCAAATAACATCGAACGATTTCTGAGTTTCGCCATTTTATTGTGAATGATGGACGTTTTTTTTTTATATATTTATTTTTTCGGAATAATTTTTTTTTGAAAAAGAGTTTCAGAAGGTATAAATTTTTTCATTTTGATTTATGCAAAAATTGACCTATTGTCCATGCAAATATATCTGAATTTGGTAAAAAATTCAAAGTGTCCCCCTTTGGGAAGTGTTATTTTCCTCTTTCTATTAGTTTTTTTTTAAAGCTGAATATAAGATCAACGAGGTCCTTAGACTAACAGTATTAATAATAAATTTATCACTGCTATAGTGGTGATATGAAAATACCTGATTGAGATTTAAGTACATGCAATTCTAAACGAAAATAATTGAATAAATAAGAATTGTTTCAAATTGTTTATATTCATTTTATTATATGAAATACGAATAATTACAATAATATCATTGAAGATGACCTGAAACCGAAATAGAATGAATGTAAGACTCTATGTCAGTTGGTTTAAATGCCTTTGGGTAAATTGTGACTGCACTGGACAAACTAATCAATCTCTGGTGTGTATAAGGATCACATTTAGTTTATATAGCCACAAGTAATATTGTACAACTTGTACGGAGATGTTATGGTTATGAGTATTAGTATTATACAAGTAAAAGTATCATCCCTGCCGCAAGGAATGATTTCTAGTCAGTCAATTATGGTAAAGTGCGAATACATGTTTTTATAAACGTTTCAATATACTTACGATAAGGTATAAAATCATGCATATATGAATAATTCCTTATAAGGACACTCTATGAGCCCTTCTAAAGGACTTGCTAGCCTTGTTAAAGGATCCTTTAAAAATATTACCATCGCCTATGCATTAGTAAATATGTACAGATATACTTGTTTATGCCTACTGTACTGGGTACACATGCAGGATAATAGCAAAAGTTATACGCGTCTGTATTCGTAGATATTTTTTTTTTTTTTTTTTTTTAATAAAATACTTTTATAACTTTAAGGCATGATTAAATTATCGATTTGGTAATTGCATTAAGCACGAATCGTACTGAACAAAAGAAAAATGATTTCAAATAAAATTAACAGTCAGTTTTCCAGTAAACTCTTACTGATTTCCTGTCAGAATTCGTAAATTTAACTTTTTTGTAAGATTTTTTTTTTTTTTGGTCCTTTTTATTCTTTGAAGGATGATTTTTATATTTTTAATCTAAAGTAGTATATATTGTATATTTGTACGTAATTCGTATAAAGTATATTTGATGTTAGGAAAAGAAAACGAAATTCCCATACGAGTAGATAAATTGTTATTAGTTTAGTGACAAGGAATTTATGTTTCTTTTTGGCTTCTTTTATTTTTTATCCTGAACGATTGCGCTATAACTACAATTCGATGTTGGTATGTGAAATTAGATTTGCTTGTCTCGGAAGGTGTACATTATCACCGTTTTCTTTTTATTCCGATATGCCTCCTTTTAGAGGAAAAATGCATTTAAATTTACTTTGATAAGTGTTGAATAAATGATATAGAATATTTTTTTTATATTGGATAATTTTTATTTAATCATTTTTATCTATTCTATTGTATTATAGAGAAAGAGTAGAATAAAAAAAGGTCTACGGATTAATAGAATTCTCTAACTAATCAATATCGATTCAATGAATTTTCAAAAATTTTAATCAAACATTTTTAATTAATTTTTTAATTCTAAATATTTTATGAGAAAATAAGCCAAAAGTTAGAAAGTACGGTGCGGAATGGTTAACATTTTAGGTAATATACAATAATTGATTTGGATAAATTCAAATATAAAAATTGTACTAAAAAGAATTCAATAAGATTTAATAAAGTCAAAGAAATTAATTAAATTTTTTCTAATTAATATTATAGATTTGGACCGGTTTTTTTAATTTTTTTTTCCTCGAAAATTAATAGAATTTTATTATCGTAGCCCCTAGGATCCCTTATCCATGAATATCCTTCCTTCTACTTATTTCGGAGTCCCTAGGATTATTGCTTTGCAATCGATACTTCCAAGTAAACGATATTTATTAGTATTCCACAGGAAAGTATTCCCCAATACCTTCTCCGTTACATATGATGATGATAAGGCCTAGCCTGCTTTATATCTAGTAAAAATCTACAACATGTTTCTGAAATTCTCCAAATCCAAATGAAAATCCTATAGAACTGGTTTAAAAATGAAAATTAATGAACGTTAATCGACCCACGTAACTTTTACTCTCTACCGTTAATCCAGTCCTCCTACATACCTTAATGACGGTCCCATACCACAACACACCGAAGTTCAGTACCTAGGACTGATCTTAGATAAACGCTTGATATGTAACCCACAAAAAGACTAGAATTAAAAAGACGATACCTACAACTACTTTGACTTCTAGACAAACTTTCTAAGCTTATTAAAGACAGTAAAGTACTTTTATACAAAGCTCTACTGAAAACCCCTCTGAACTTACGGACTAGACTTCTGCGATCCTTTTAAACCTTCGAATACCCGTCGAATCCAATCTCTTTAATCAAAAATACTCCGTACAATTATCGATGCCCCCTTTTATATTCTTGTATTATTTCCGATTCTACCTCTTGTGTTGATAATTTGGACTTACAGACTAGAACTCTGAGGCTCTATTAAGCCTTTCAAAACCTGTCGAATCGGATTCCTTCAATCAAAAATACTCCATACAATTGTTGATTCCCTCTTTTATGTTTCTTGTAGTATTTCGGATTCTACCTTTTGTGTTGATAATTTGGACTTATAGACTAGAATTCTGAGGCTCTATTAAGCCTTTCAATACCCGTCGAATCTTATTCCTTCAATCAAAAATACTCCATATAATTGTGGCCACTCCTTTTTATGTTCATTATAGTATGTCCGATTCTACCTTTTGTGCTGGTAATTTGAACTTACAGACTAGGATTCTGAGGCTCTATTAAGCCTTTAAAAAAATATTTCGCACAATTGATTTTATATTCGCAATACTTTTATTCATCGTGATCTTCAAGTCCCATTTTTTGTATGTAGCCGTGTCTCGTTATAAAAAGTCTCCAATCATACTAATCCCTTCGTTTAAAAATTATCCTGGACTTTCTAAAAAGTCTGGCCGCGTGATTTATTAAAATACTGAGACCTAACATAACCATACGCTAGCAGGAGAAACGCCAATAGATGTTTACTTCCCATGACAATTTTTTAAATAATTAGTTAATAATTACTATAATATAAATCTGCTTGTGTACTACTAACTAAAAATAGGTAAGTATTTAATGTAATTACAGTATTTAATATAATTGATTTTCTTTTAAAATTCTGATTTGTTTGCTATAAAAATAAAAATTCTTCATTTCAATCTTTGAACGAAAATTAATTTATAAACAGTGTAAGTGGATGGCAAAGTAAATAAACTTACAATGTTACATGTCATTGCAATTAAGTATATTCGAAAATATTAACTAAATATGATTTTTTTAAAATAAGTCAAATATGAAATCTAAAAAAAAAAATTATTCATAATTTAAAAAAAAAAAACATTTTGCCAAAAAAACCCAACAATCTGATTTTGTCTCAATTAATATTTATATTCTTTTAATATTAAAATTAATGTGCGCATATTCTGATAAGCTTGTTAACATAAAGGAAAAAATTAAATATGCTTTTTAATTGTAAACAATCTAATAAATGAATCAACAAAAAAAAAATCAGCTTTAATAAATGGTAAAATTATCACAACCAATTACCATTCAAAAATCACAAGCGTCCGATTATGGGAAAATATTTTTAGACATGACTGTTATTATAATTTTAATAATTTTTAATATATATTTCTTTCCTTATTTTATTACTATTATTATTTTTATTCTATTTTTTTTTTAGGGTTAAATATATTTTTTAATTATTTTTAATATAATTTTTTTTTTTAAATTATTTTTGTTTTGCTTTTATTACTTCTATTATGATCGTACATAAAAGTATGGTTCATAAATTAAGGAAACTTATTTTTTAAAATTAAATTCAAAAAGTCGCTTATATGCTATGGTAAATATTTTTATTGCAAATGAAAGTCCGTTAAATACTGTTATTATTTCAAAATAATGTTAGCATAGTTTTGTTTGCAGATGATGATGCAAGAGGTCCAATTTTGGATGAATTTTCCTTATATGTCGGCTTGAATATCACAAATGGCTTGAATGATGTTCTTCTTCAGCTCAAAAAATTTTGTCAGTTTAGAGACATAGGCCCTAATTTAACGTAGTCTCATAAAAGAAGCGTACCAGAGTATTAAAACGTGACTTAGAAACTTTCTCTGCAGTAAGTGCCTAATATCAACTGTTATATGGCATGTTAAACCGTCCTGTTGGAACCACATATTGTCCAAGTGTATATCATCTAATTAAGGTCAAACAATCGATATCTCTCGCCATTTACAGCTACCGCCGCACCAGCCTCCAAAATCCAAATCAGATAGTATATTTTGCTGGGTGCAAAGAAAGCTCCTGGAACTATTGTGGTGGATTTTTGTTCCACATTTAACACAGTTATTTATTGACGTAGGGATTCTACGCTGAAGATGCTTTTTCCACCAAATTTGGGATCCGTTTCCAACCGCTCGATGGACTAATTAGCATACGCCCAACGCTTTGGGATCTTAGCTGTTAGCTTTAGTTATGGGACCAAAATTGGAATACATGAATTGGCCGATTGGTAACTGATCCGATTTTGGTCGATTTTTCAGATTAGACGTTGAACTGTGCTCTCGGTAGGAAAAACATTTCCACCATAAATACCACACAGATTACGAAACCGTCTTACAAACAGAGCATATATTTTTATAATACATTTTCTTGATGCCTTAATGCAGGCTATAGAAAAAATAAAAACGTATAAGAATGACAGCGCTGTCATTTGAAATGTCAAACTAATAGTCTATCAATAATATACTTATTGAGTTATAATTAAATGTTGAATTCTTTAAGTGGTAAAATTTTAATATTGATAAATTGAGAAGTGAGTCTTTTCTTAACGAATTTGAAGAAAAAAAAAATGGAACCATTTCCTTTTCCTTCACAATAATAACAAAAGTATTACGGATTTTAATTGTCCCAAAAGTGATAATTTTGCTTATTCGCGTATCATCATAAGTAAAAATTCATTGGAAAATCCTCCTTAGTGCTACGGTTAGGATGTCTTGGCTGGACGTCTTTCACTAAAATTGGCAATGAAGACCGTTTATTGAAGCAAAATTGCTTAGCTCATCGAAACACAGCAGCGATATTCTCGACTCAATGTCAGCTTCGTGTTAAGCCAATCTCCTCAAGCCGAGTGATTAGACGCAGCAGTTTTTGCCCATTTGGAGATACTCGATCAGGGAAGCGATGGTGAAATTCACGTTGAATCAAAACCACCAACCGATTATTTGTCGGAAAAATTCACATAATTATAGCGATTCATGTATTTGTTTACTTCATAAATGTTAAAATTACGATGACATAAGACGCCATTTGCAAAAATGAGAGCATCTTCTGATTGGTGGATGACGTTTGCGTCATATTATACTTTTGCATTTGCTGCAAGATGGCTGAAGGACGCTATTATTTTTGCAAATGGCACCTTATATAAATGCGAAACTAAAAATGGAAAAGTTGATACTAAATTGTGATTAATTACTATTCAACTAATGTCAAGAAAGGTAGAGAAAAAGAAATAATTTTCGGTAGAAAACCTTTAATGGTAATAAAGTGTCGGGAATCCTTTTAAAATATAGAAAGCAGTTCAAACGTGAATGCTTACATTATGAATCCACCTTGAGCCATGAGAGCCGTGTGATTGGGCCATAATCACTATATCCTAGGATGATGATGCAGTTCACCGAACAACATGAACTATAACATTTCTCAGTCTTTGGCACTCACCATATGTTATTTGAAGATACCCCAGCGAATGGATTGTTAGGGATAAGTCGGTGAGTTTAAAAGCGATCGATTTATTAATTATTAATTATGTCCGAGATTTTCCTATAATCGTGATAGGTCAACTGAAGTCACAGTAATAGGCATCCATTTGTGTCCGTACCTCATTTAATGTAAAGGCTACCTTACAGCAAGGTAGCCCTTAAATTGTATTGAGGTACGGGCAAAAATTTCTTTCATTATTTCCATACGTTTTTTAAGATAAAAATTAAGGGAGAATGGAAAAAAGTATTTTTTTTTATTTATTAAAAATTTCTAGCGATTTTTTTCAATTAATATTAAATTATTTTTTATGTTATTTTCTTTTCTTACTTCTTTTTTGATAAATAATTATCAAATTTACTGTTCGGAAAGTAAAATAACATAAAAAATAATTTTTATTTAATTATATTGAATAAAATTTGCCATTAAAACGAAAATATAATATTTTTCAAATTGTGGTCATAAAAATCTTGTAGAAGATTTTTATGACCACAATTTGCACATTAGTTCGGTCATTACTTGATTTTTTAAGTGTTGATTTTTAAATGCTCTAAAATACTTGAGTATTATGGATGAGAAGAAATTTTTTTAATGTATTTTTATAAGAAAAAATCGAATGGCGTCAAATCGCATGATCTTGGTGGTCAATTGACATCATCAAATCTTGAAATTCCGCGTCCCGGAAAATTTTTACGCAATATTGCTGAAATTTATCATATTATTTACATGTGGCTTGTGGTACTTTAAAAAAAAAAAACCCACATAAAATGTAAATTAAAATTTTTAGAGATTATCATACGGTCATCGAATTCAAATTGACGGTAAGGATCTGTCCTTGTTCATTTTCAAAGAAATACATACCAATTATAGCTTTCGATCCAACTACCTACCAGGGGGTTCTTTTTTCATGAATGAAATAGTTTTTCCATAGCCATTGTATGGATTTTAAAAGCCTCAACCACCTAACGAGAAATGAGTCTCATCGCTTAAGAAAATTTCATTGGAAAAAACAGTATCCCAAGGGTCTCTTGTTCCAGGACCAAATTAATATATTTTTGCTCCTTACTATAATTATAAAAATTACAAGTTTTAAAATTTATCTACTTTATACTAAATATTAGAATAAAAATTCTAGAATCGATTTCTAAAACTACGAGTTTATTCACAATAAAAGTAGAATTTTCGACCAAGTCTTCTTTGGTCTACTTATTGAAATTATTAAAGCTCATTTTTGTGTTACAGAAATTTTATAGTCAGCGTTCAGTTATTAAAGCTCATTTTTGTGTTACACAAATTTTATAGTCAGCGCTATTACGAAAAGCAAATTGACTAAAAATTTTCAAAGTACAAGTAATCATAATAAAAATGCACTTTTGCTGAATATCAATTGTTAATTTCTCGCGTGTCCAATTCAAAGTGCATGACTTTATGGCTGTTTGATAAATCTGTGTTAAAGTCAAATTATGGAATTACAAAAACAAACAAAAAAAAAAAAAATCAAAAGAAAAAAATAAGCTTAAAACTTAAATTTAAAGAAAAGGAAAACACAAAAATTTAATTGAATAGAAAATGGGGGGGCGCAGTTTAGCTTTGTGTTGGAAAATCAGCTTTTCGCAAGGATAATGCGGTTAAGGATTCCTAAACAAAGTGCGCAACATGCAAAATGACGATAACATTATGTGTAGAGGGGAAAATGCCTTCATTCACGCCAACAGCATACCATTATCCGGAATAGCTTATGATGGTTATTTTAGTAGAATATGGTTTGGGTTGGGTGGTGTGGCACGGCTCGGAACGGTGTTACTGTGATTAGGTGGTAAATTTTCACCGCCATGAATTAACCAGCAATTAAGTTTCGTTAATGAAATTTGCGACTCGATGGTCACAAAGGCAATAGTATCCGCTACCCCCCAACAGCCCTTGCAACAGAGCTTTATTAATGGCGTCACCTTCGTCTTTGTTTCGACATCACACTTCACCGACCAACCGAAGTTCTTTTATTGAATTTAACTCAAGCACAATCCATTTCGCATTAGTATTGTGGCAATAAGAATGTGTAACCGGGTTGGTGGGGGTTGAACAATCTAATAAGAGCACCTATTTGCACAAGGATTCTAATATAATGTAATATAAGCGATAACTTGTTGAAAGTCAGCTCTCGTTAAAACAGTTCAGCTACACATTGTTCGAAAGCACAAGGGGGCAATTAGTTAATACACGAAAGGGTCAATATCAGGACAAAGACGTGTTACGTGTCGATTGTGATAACTATTAACTAGTAGATGAATAAAACTATTCCAGGAATGTGTGGTTCTCGTATATGATTTGGTTTTGGGCGTGACCAGTTAGGCGAACGTACTCGTTTCTGATCAAGTGTTCTCAAGGGACCGTTTAGCACGCTTGCTAGAATGATTATTGACTTGCCATTGAATTAATATTTTTGTTTATTTTTACTTCTTTTTATCCCCCTAACTTAATAGTGGTAAGTTCTTATTATTTTTTTTTGGCCAGAAATACCCCATCCCCAAACAACCTTTTCTATTGATAAAAATATGCTTGGAGTTTCATGCAGATACGAGCATATGGCAATATAAATATTTGGTCGACTGCTATAATATTAGGAACGGTTGGAAATTAAAGAATTTCTTTAAAATTATTTCACAAATTTTAGTAGCTCCAAAAATGTATGTTGGGGGAGGCACAAATGGTGGTTAACAAATGGCAAAATCTAACATTCGGTTGAAAATACTTTTGTCCGAATTGCTTCTGTCTGAAAGTTTATTTTGCTTTTCTTGTTAATTTAATATTGATGTTTTTTTTTATATTTGTTGAATTTAGATCATTTTAGGCAACCTGAATATTTAGAAGTTATGCCATTTAAGGCAATTTGACCAGTAAAATGATCTTTAAAGGAAATTAAAGCAGAATAAAAAAAGAGTTTTTTGAAGATTAGCATAGGACCTCTTTATCATTCCCTTGAAAAAAATTGTGGAAATAAGACCAGAAAAAATCCATCAGCTACGAGTATCAGCCATTAGAAGCATGGAACTATTAATACCAACTTTCTACCATATAAGCCAGTTAGCCGGCCCTTCTACTGGACGAAAGCTTGCCACTGCACCAAAAAGTGCACGAAAACTAAGCAGTAGGAATAGCTGCATCAGACCGAACATCTGCTAAGCGAAGACTATTTATAAGTTAAGCCATTTAAGGCAATTTGACCATTAAAAAGGTCTTTAAAAGAATCATTAGAACTGAAATCTCTAAAAAAAGACCATTTGAATTTTCCAGGCTAAAAAGACAACCTGACAATTTCAGTATATAAAGGTATCCTAACTAGCTAAATTGATAGCCATTTTGAGCGATAAAATCTGTAAAAGATGTATTAGCCCCGAAATTTCTTAATAAGCCTACCTGAATTTTTAACGCCAAAAAGGTAGTCCTGATTAAGTATAGAAAGGCAAGTAAAGGTATCTTAATTAGCTTTACGTTAAGTCGGTTTAGCAACTTGACAAGCAACAACATCTATAAAAGGCACATAACACCTAAATTTATTAATTTAGACTATACAAATTTTTTAGGTTAAAAATTCAACCTGACTAGTTTTAAATTAAGGATCTAAAGGTATCCTAACTACATAGAAGTTAAACACATTGCGTAACTTAATTAGCAACAAAATCTGTAAAGATGCATATGACCCCGAAATCTCTTAAGAAGCCCATCTGAATTTTTGTCGCGAAAAAGGCAACCTGACTAGTTATAAGTTAGGCATCTATAGGTATCCTAACTAGATTGGAGTTAAGTTAATTTATGCAACTTGACAAGGAACAAGATCTATAAAAGACGAATACGACCCCGAAATCTTTTAAGAAGCCCATCTGAATTTTTCTCGCCAAAAAGGCAACCTGACTAGTTATAAGTTAGGCATCTAAAGGTATCCTAACTAGCTATAAATTTATTAGGCTATTTTAAGCAAGATATATAAAAAATCAACAGGGCCTGAAATTTCTAAATAAATCAACCGAAATTTTTTACGCCAAAGAGGGAATCTAACTAGCTATGAGTTAGGCATGTACAGGTATCCCAACTAGCTTGGAGTTAAGTTGGTAAGGAACAAGATCTATATAAAGGACGCATAATTCATACATTTTTAATTTAGACTATCAACATTTTTTAGATTAAAAAGTCAATCTGATAAACTTCCACTTAGACATCTAAAGGTATCCTAATTAGCTGGGAGTTAAGCTACTTTGAGCAACTTGATCAACAACAAGATCTGTAAAAAATACATAGGCCAGCCCCGAAAAATCTAAATAAGGTTCGATATTTTATAGACCAAAAGTCAGTCTGACTAATTATAAGTTAGGTATCTAAAGGTTACGGGATAACTATATGTTGAACATAAGCAATAAATAGTCTCTCTTCCTTGGGATCATTCGACATTTTTTTTTACATATTTTTGAAATTTTCTGAAATTTTCCAGATTCATTTTTTTTTTCATTCCCAACAAACAAATTGTCCCAATAATAATTTTTACAAAACATGTTAAATTTTGCAGTAATTATAGCAAAGTGTTTGTTTGTCGTTATGTTGATATGGCAACACTAAAAATTAGTTACATAATTTTTTTCATTGAATTTTCGACATGAGACAAATTTTTGCCGCTTTTTTCAATTACCAAAAAATAATTAAATTAAAATTTAAAAAATAAAGACATTCTGGGCATCTTGTATTTTCATACAGTCCTATTTATAAGTTATTCCAATTAACTCTCTGGAAAATAAAGATAAACAAAATACATTTAAAACTTTATTATATTGTTAAAAGTTTGCCATTATATTGTATATATAGCATAGAAATATTTAAATAGCCACCAAAAAATTATTTACAGAACGCGATCCTTTTGAGGTAATTTTTTTACAAAAAAAAAATTATCTGTTTAAATATGATTTTTTTATACATTTAATCGTATGATTTTGCAAGCCAATTGATATCGCCAAATCTCTAAAATATGTGTCCTCCGAACTTTTTGCACAATAAAGAGAAAATTTGTCAGATTTTGTGGCTTGTATTTCCGTCTTCTTATAACCACATAAAAAAACGGTTATTAAACGGCCATAATAATAAGCTCTCTTTCTATATTTTTAATTAAACTAAGGGCCAATGCCACCTCGAGAGCAAAATCCATCATAGACAGTCATTTTTTGCGTATACAATGGCTTTTTTTTGCAGTTACTTGTGGGTTTCGGCAATTTTGCTTATCCACTTGTGGGTTAATATATGGTAATTTTTCTTATTGACATATCCACCAAGTAAGAAATGTGTTATGGCAATCCTGGTCACGTGTTAGAGTAGGCTCTCATACTGATCGAAAGTGAATCAGCTCGTGGCGAAAGCCTCATTGGTTAATGAGGCTAATGGTACCATGGATAGAGGAATTTGCCATAAAAAGGTAGGCGAGGATGGTCACAATTGTTTTTTCTGTTTTTAGTTCATTGAAAGAACAGTTTCTAATTATTGATTAGAAAAATAAAAAGAAAAATATATTAAAATAAATTAATATAATAATATATGTACGAGGTCTGTTCAAAAAGTGTCGCGAATTTTGAATTTCCCGCGGGTTACGCATAAGATGGAGAGCAATTAAGATATGGTTATATAACCGATATGATTCGTCGATGAGCTAGGTGCATGTATCATCATCAATTAGGGTCACTTTCCATGTCTAGCCAGAAGTCTTTTGGTGATCAAGACCACCTGATCACCTCCATGACTGGCAATTGGTTCCTCTGTTCAATATGGCGTCCTCCTTCTTTGTTGGGTCGTCGCTTTTTTTAAAAATATCAAACGTTTTCTTAAATATTTTTTTTCCCCAATCGCGACTGATTTTCCCCCCTTTTTAACTCTCTTAACTTATCCGTTTTTTTTCTTCTCTTCATCTCCATCTTATGTACGTCGTTTTTACCCCTTTCCCTTGGAAAAATTTTTCTCCTCAGAGCTTTACCAAGTAATATAAAAATCCTTTAACCGACATGATAAATGTATTCGTTATGTTCGGGTGTGAAGGCAATAGTAGCTAGAAACCACTACTATAAATTTGCTGACCATCAAGCATGCCTGCCACTCCCTTGTCTTCTGAGTGGATAATCTACTCCTCTGGGACTTCACATCTAAAATCAAGTTTTTCTCCAGTCCGGATAACAAAGAAAGGTTATCCCTCCTTTTTTACACACTATTTATAGAACATAACAAATGAACCGATAATTTCATGCGAAACGTACGAGGTCTGTTCAAAAAGTATTCCGCGGAATTTTGAATTTCCGCGGGTTACGTACGAGTATATTCGATTTTCGATTTTTTGTGGCGTTATGTTGGTACTCATGTCTCTCACTTATGCCGATAATTTTGAATGTGCCAGATCTGAGGAATACGGTGACTGCGGCAATATTAGTATGTTGTTTTTGGACAAAAATAAGCGCACAAGCAACGATGCGTGAGGAGGGGCATTATCATGGTGCAAAAGCCAATTTTTGTTCTTCCACAAATCCGGTCGTTTCTGGCGGATTGCTTCACTTTTCGCATAACTTGCAGGTAATATTCCTTATTGACCGTTCTACCATATGGCAAGAACTTATGATGCACCATGCCCCTACAATCGAAGAAAACTGCAAGCAAAACTTTCACATTGGACCGAACTTGGCGCGCTTTTTTCTGTCTTGACTCGTGCGGCAGCTTCCACTGGAATGATTAAGCTTTGGTTTCTACGTCATAACTATAAACCCATGATTCATCACCAGTTATGACCCTCTGGAGCAACTTTGGATCATCGCGGACAGAGTCCAACAGCTCCTTAGCAATGGTAATGCGATGCTGTTTTTGGTCGAAATTGAGGCAAAAATCGAAGTCGAGCCAAAACACGTGCAAGCAAAACAGCTGTCAGAAATTAAATGAACAATCAAAATGGCCAAACTTGTCGGCATAAGTCAGAGATATGAGTACCAACATAACGCCACAAAAAAAATCGATAATCGAATATACTCGTACGTAACCCGCGGAAATTCAAAATTTGCGATACTTTTTGAACAGACCTAGTAACTACAATAGAACACAATTTTTATAGAAAGCTTTTGCAATTTTATTACATTGTTTGATAAATAATTAATAAATAATAACAAAATGGCTGACATTTATGTTTTAAAAGCTGTCAATTGAGAGGACTGTACTTTTTAACTACGAAATGTGTAATCCTATAAGGTTAAAAAGCCTGTATTTAAATATAATTTCGAAAAATATTTTTATATTTATTTGTTTTTTCTTTTTTGCAAAAAAAAATAATTACGGATTCTGGTTACTGCCATTTTTAAAAACAACTATTTATGAAAAGGATTTCTTCCTATCAGAAGAAGAATGAAATTAATATTTTTCCTTTTTTTGTGTAGCATATTTTTTTTATAAAGATAATAATAAAACCGCAGGAAAGGTTAACATTTTATATTTTAATGTTTATTTGGTGTTTCTTTCAAAGTTTCTATAAAATATTCTGCGAGTGTTTGTTAGACTATAAATAGTGTAAAGTAAAAGAAAATCAAATTTAAAAGGAAAAACTTTTAAAAATATGTTAATATAAATTTTTTATGATAGTCTTTTACAAGCATATCGTAACGAAAATATTTTGTATTCATGAAAAGAATAAATGTTGTGGGTGAACTTATACAACAACACAATCGTATCATTGCTGACGAAGAAACTCTTTATAAAAAGTAATTTCAACGAATTTGTGTTTGTTTAAGGATATACTGTAGGATAAAAGGTATCATTAAAATGCGGGTATTTTTAAAGCGAGCATTTTTTGTTGTTTTTTTTTTTAATTCTCTTTGGATTTTCAAGTGAAGAAAAAATTTCCAGTCCAGAGTAAAAATATCCTTTTGAAAATCAATTAAAGGATATACGCGTATCTGAGAAGGAAGTGAAGAAAAATGAATATTCTGAAGGATGAGTAATTTCTATTAAATGTAAATAATATATGGAGAAGAACGAACAAGCTTACCCAGGTGGAAGTGGGTAATAATTGGATAATTGATTCTAGATGAACTTCCACTGCTTTGTACGATATTCAAACAAATTTACGTGTTTTTAATGTGTAGAGCAGATTTTAAAACCACTTCTCTTAAAGATTATGAGAGAGGAAAAATGTGCGAGATTCGAATAAGTTTGTGCCACAACAAGACTTGGCAAGGCATTTTCCTGCACTCTTCCTGTCTGTCTCTCCTTTTATTGAGGGATTTTCAAATTACTTTTTTTCTTCTTTATTAGACGGTTTGACAACAGAAAAAATCAGTTCAGGATCTCAGATTTTCTCTTGTTATAAGGTCCTGTTTTTCTCAGTTGAAAAGCCTCCTCTGCTCTCTTTTTTGCTTTCCCAGCTATTTTCCATAAAAATCACATCCTATTTAAGCACTTCCTAATGCCATCAGCTTCTCAATGCTACTTGGGTACTCTGTAAAGTTTCTCAAGTTTCCTACTTAGGTACTCTATAAATTTTCTCCAATCCGAGTAGATGTAAGGCTTCAAAGAAGTTGCTATAATCCTTTATAAATTAGTATAAATGATGGCTATTTTTTTTTAAAATAAATAAATTTATATAATCCTTGGAATACTTGAAAATAACTTATTTCAATTCATTACTGCTAATTAATATCAAGTTAATATTTTCCATTAGTGCTTATTATTTGTATTTAAGAGGATTTTTAATGAATGTTAGTTTAACAATGAAGTGCATTTTATGCTTTTAAAGATTCTGTTCTTTTAGTTGCAAGTACTATAATTTGTGAAGGTATCTTCATTTACAGAATTGGAATCCAGACAAAATATTGCAGCATACTTTTTGCATTACCATAAATCCTTCTTTAAGATAATTTTCATAATTAAAATGATTAAGTTTCTTATTTTTTTTTTGCTTTTAATATTTATATTTAAAAAAAATCCAATTTTAGTTTTGAAAGTAAAGTTTTATTAAAAATATAAAAAGTTTTTATTTAAATAAAATTTTTACAAAATCATATTAATTGTTTATTGCCATTTTGTTAAAAGCATAATATTATATAAAAAACTTCCAATAAGACTTCTTGCAGGACTTGATCCTTTTGATGTAATTTTTAATGACATATTTCGTGGTGTAATTCGGCGATTACTTGATGGATGTTGGTTTTTAAATGTGGTTTTATATAAAAATGATTTAGTTAGTCTTTCAAGAGGAAAACTTCAACAATATTAGATTCCATGCTATTGGAGGTCATTTGACGTCACCAAGTCCCGAAATAATACGTCCTTGGATCTTTTTTGGGTAATAAAACAAAAAAAAATTGTCAATATTTTGGGGCCTGAGATGCCGTTTTGTTGCCAAAAATTTCGAGTAGGCTATATTAAAATATTTAAGTTTAGAGCATAAAAAACGGTTATTATACGACCATAGTACTCAGAATTGTTGAGGAAAAATGGTCTCTTGTTATACATTTTCAAAGAAATACGGTTTAATGATAGGGTTATTATGCATATTGACGTATCTACCAGGCTAGAAATCAGCCTCACTATTAAAGTGCCTCCAGATAGGGTTATTATGCATATTGACGTATCTACCAGGCTAGAAATCAGCCTCATTATTAAAGTGCGAAACGTGGCTACGGTAGAAGCATTGATTTTGCAGATAATTTTACAATCTTCATGCATTGTTTGGTTATTAGAAAATCTAAAATATAAAAATGGCAATATCTTAAAAATTAAATAAATATGACTCAAAATAATATAGTTATATAAAAAATATTCAATAACAGAGCTCTCTTTTACAAACTGCAAAATGGATAATCTCTTATAATGACATCTATAGAGTATTCGCTTCGAGTACCTAAACTGATTAGTTATATTAAACAACCTGTATTGTAATCATCATATTCAGTCCTTAAATGCACAACTAAATGAATATAAGTATTAATTGCAGACATATTTTTTTGAGTAAAAACTACCGTTGAGGATATATTTTGTTCATATGGGAGAATACCTAAAAGATGTAATTCTGTAATAAAAAATATTAAAAAAACACAAGGAATTATTCATTTAAGATGAGTTTATACAGGTAAGAAAAGAATTCAAAAAATTCAATCTGTTTATTTAATCGAACAGTATACGTAGTAATGTGCGTTGTAGCGTGCCTACAGTGTATATACTATAGTGCATTGGCACGCTGCAGTATATTAATTCCAATTAGTAGGCTTTGGTGTGAATTGTTATATATCGGGTTTTTCAATAGCACTTGTGCCAACGTTTTTTCCAGTCCTCGAAGCACTTCAAAAAATATTTTTTTGTGATCTTGTTCAGTTCCTCTTTCGATGCCGTCCTTTCATGGGGCTCTCTCAGATCTTGCAAATATGGTGGCTGCGGCATTATTATTGGCAAAAATTCGCGCACAAGCAACGATGCGTCAGCAGTGGCGTTATTATGATGCAAAAGCCAATTTTTGTTCTTCCATATATCAGGGCGTTTTTGGCGGATTGCTTCCCGCAACTTGCGCATAACTTGCAGATAATATTCTTTATTGACCGTTCTACCCTGTGGCAAGAACTCATGATGCTTGGCGCGCTTTTTTCGGTCTTGGCTCGTGCGGCAGCTTCCATTGGGATGATTGAGCTTTGGTTTCCACGTCATAACCATAAACCCATGATTCATCACCAGTTATGACCCTTTGGAGCAAATTTGGGTCGTCGCGGACAGAGTCCAACAGCTCCTTAGCAATGTTAATGCGATGCTGTTTTTGGTCGAAATTGATCAATTTTGGTACGAATTTCGCAGCGACCCGTCTCACGACCAAATTATTGGTAAAAGTCGAATGGCACGAGCCAATCGATATGTTTAAGTCCTCAGCAACTTCTCTAACGGTGATTCGACGATTGTCCAATACTATTTTCTTCACTTCATCAATGTTTTCGTCTATTGTTGACGTGCGCGGGCGTCCGGCATGCTTTTCGTCGTTCACATCTTCTCGGCCCTCTAAAAACATTTTGTACCACCGATAAACGTTGCTTCAGTCCAAGGTAGCTTCACCATATGCCACAGTCAACATTCGGAATGCGTCCGCGCAATTACTTTTGTTTTTCACACAAAATTTGATACAGATTCTTTAATCCATTTTTTGGAATGGGCAAAAATCGAAGACGAGCCAAAACACGTGCAAGCAAAGCAGCTGTCAAAAATTAACTGAATATTCAAAATGGCCGAACTTGTCGGTAAATTTTAATCTTTTAATTCATAAATGTGTAAATCTGTATGTATACTATCTTGATCAAAAAGTTCCCGGAACGATAAATGGATTTAAATTTGCAACAACGAACTTGTATTAAATTTTGCGTAAAAAACGGATTTAATGGTGCGCGAACGTTGAAAATGTTCGAAAAGTATTTTGGCAACGATTCTCTAAAGAAAACTGTTGTTTACTAGTGGCACGAGCTGTTCAAAAGTGGTGAAGATGATGAACGCAGTGGCAGACCATCGACATCGAAAACCGTCGAAAACACTGATAAAGTAAAAGAAATGTTGGTCAATAACCGCAAATTAACCATCAGAGAGATAGCGGAGGACTTGAACATTGCCTATGGATCCGTCCAAGACATTTTGGTTAATGATTTGGTTTTCCGTCGTGTAGCAGCAAAGTTGGTGCCAAAAGACCTCAATTTCATGCAAAAAAGAAAAAGACATGATTTTCGAGGCTGAATCCGATCCCACATTCATCAAAAGTATCATTACTGGAGACGAGACGTGGGTTTATGAGTACGACACGCAATCCAGACATCAGGCAAGTGAATGGCGTTCACCAAATGAGCCGAGACCAAAAAAACCATGTCTTTCAGTCAAAAAAGAAGGCAATGGTCACGGTTTTCATGGATTACAACGGTGTCGTGCATCATGAATTTTTACCAGAATGCCGGACAGTAAACAAAGAGTATTATTTGGGCGTTATGAGACGTTTGCGTGAAGCAATTCGCCGAAAGAGACCAGAGTTGAGGGCAGAAAACTCGTGGATTTTGCACCATGATAACGCACCGTCGCACAGTGCCATCATTTTCGTAATTTTTTGACGAAAAATGCAACAAATACCAACCAACAACCACCGAATTCACATGATTTGGCTCTCTGTGACTTCTTTCTGTTCAATCGAGTTAAAAAACCATTACGGGGAACGCCTTTCAACAGCCGAGAGGAAGTAATGGAAAAATCGCAGGAAGCACTGATGGACATACCGAAAACCGAATATAAATTTTTTTTCGAGGATTGGATCAAGCGCTGGCTACATAAGTGTGTTAAAGTCGATGGGGATTACTTTGAAAGGGACAATATAGATTTAGATGAATAAACTTGTATTTTTAATTTTCGGAATAAATTCCGGTAACTTTTTTTCTGGTACTTTCTTATTTACTTGAGGTTTATGGTAAAAGTTACCTTTGGAATAGTTACTGGTATCTTAGTTTTGTGTATATTTTTCCTGTGATCAGCTCAATAAATTGGTGATTATCTCAAACCACTTATGTATGTTATTACTTAAATAAGATTTATTCAACTTAAATAGTTTTTATGGCAATAATATATTTACTAAAATTATTTTTCCAATTATTTCCCTCCAACATTGTAATTAGAAACTGAAAAATCTCCGTACGATCATAAAACGTATATTCTGAAAAAAATCATAAATTATAAATTAATTCTTAAAATAATAATAATAAAAAACATGTTATATACTGATTTATAGTAAGTATTTGTAATATTATTGCTTTGAATAAATATATTTCTATGGTAATTTATAAGAAAAACAGAATAAAACAAATGCCGTGTGCCTTAGTGAAATATGGCTTCGTAAAAAAATAGATAAAGGGAAAACGTCTTATTTAAAAAAAAGTATGTACAAAAAATAAATAAACAATATATAGTATGTAAAACGACAGACAAGAGAATCTATTCTGACGGTAGATAAATGCACATCATTTAGATTGGGTGATATGACTACGTAAAAGGTAGAGTTTAAAAAAAAATTAATCTTACCATTACATTTTTACTGATTTTGGGTATTTTTCATAATTTACCAAATAATTATATTATCCTGAAATGGAAAATATTGAGTTGTTCGTGCACGAAATATACGTGTACGAATTAATTTTTCATATGAAATTTATACTTTGAAAAAGTATAAGTTTTATTCTTTATTAAAAGAAGAAAAGTTTTATAATTTATTCTTTAAAGAGAAATTGATAAAAAAAAAATTATCCTTCAAATTGAATTATGAAAATAAAAAATAAATTATTAAATTGTTTATGCAATTTTAGAGAAATATGATGAAAATATTTAACAAGAAAGTTTTTGGGTCCTTTCTATTTAAATATGATTTTTTCGAAAACAAAAAAAAAACCAAAATGAAAAAAATATACAATGAGTTGTTTTAAAACATAAAGTTTTTAATATTTTGTATTTCGGTTTGTATTATCCTTGCACATGGAGAAGATTTTCTTTTTTTTGGATTAAACCTTTTTTTGCAGTTCGATTTTGAAAATTAATCAAATGAAATAAAATAAATTCTTTTCTAATATTACAATATAATTAAATTTGAAATAAAAAATATGTTTTTTTTAATACACATCCATTTTAGTAGATGAGAAAAAAATATTCATCATTAAAGAAGAGAGAAAAAAATGCTTTTGAAAAAATATAATAAAATCTGATTAACTAAGTTCCACAAGATCAACTACATTCCACTTGATCACTTATATTATTGAGCTGTAAATTTTCCATAAATTTTCCATAAATTTTATTTCAATATTGACCATCTAAGTAGTTTATTAAGTTTATGGCAACCAAGCAAAGAATATTCTAATTGCAGAAAACAATACATCTCATTATAGAATTGAGAATAATCATAGATAATTTATCCACTTTAGCCCACGTTGTGGATGTGAATTTTTTATTTTAATTTTAAAAACAATAAATTTATGAGATTGTAGAAAATAATTTATCCATAATTGTTCTACATGTACTCAGCAAATTTTTAACATAGAAAACTCCTGCTTTTCAAAGAGCAGGAGTTTTCTAATAAAATGACTACCAATTTAATTCACTTAAAAAATAAAGAAATTTTAACTAAACTTTAAAAAAAAAACAAATATTAATATTCATAATTTAATTAATTAAAATGATTATAAAATTTACTTAATCAAACTTATTTTATTGAAGTTTTATTGAAAATATTGCCTAAAATTTATGAATTTAAAGTACAGTGTACTAACTCTGCGATTTGATTAGCTCCCAATTTAAACTAAAATCTATTAACATTAATCAAAATAGTAACGCAAGTCTCCTTAGAGGTTTTTTTTTTTTGATACATTAAAAATAAAATAGAGTAAAATTAATTAAAAAAAGTTTTGTGAAATAATTACCATATGGAAGATGTGGAAAACTATTTGCTATAATTTAAATAAATTCATTTTTCTAAGTATACGATTTTAAAGTAAAAAGATTCCGAAATTTTGTTATAAAAACAACTTGTTATAATAACGAATTCATTCATGAAAATGCAAATTCGTAATTTGCTATAAATATTTTTAACTAGAAATCAGATTTTGCTATAATAAAACTTGAGGATTTTCTGTTATAAAACTCATATAATAAAAACTCACAATTATGTTAAGCAGGATTTCCTGTAAGCACATCATTTCAAAATGACATAAATTTAGGCTTTGCTATAAAAACAATATGCAATAATAACGGATTCATTCATAAAATATAAATTGGTAATTTACTATAAATATTTTTAAATAGAAATCAGATTTTGCTATAATAAAACTTGAGGGTTTTCTATAATAAAACTAGTCGTTTTGCTATAATAAAACTCACAATTAAGCAAGATTTTCTGCAAGCACATAATGTCAAAATGACACAAATTTAGGCTTTGCTATAAAAATAACTTGCAATAATAACTAATTCATTATTAAAAAAACAATTTTGTAATTTACTTTAAATATTTTTAAATAGAAATCAGATTTTGCTATAATAAAACTTGAGGTTTTGCTATAATAAAACTCGCCGTTTTGCTATAATAAAACTTACAACTAAGCAGAATTTCATATAAGCACATAATTTTAAAATCACACAAATTCAGGTGTAGCTATAAAAACAATTTGCAATAATAAATAATTCATTAATAAAAATATAAATTGGTAATTTGCTATAAATATTTTTAAAAAGAAATCAAATCTTGTTATACGAGTAATAAAACTCGCGATTTTGCTGTAATAAAACTTATAATTAAGCAGGATTTCCTGTAAGCACATAATTTTAATATGATACAAATTCAGGTTTTGCTATAAATACTTTGAATAAAAAAGAATTACTTTAAAATATTGTAAGTCCCAACGTTTTGCTCAAATAAGACATTTTGTATAATCAAGCAAAGTCAACTAAACATAAATTGAATCATTTATAGCATCAAAATTATATTAATCGAAAAATTACAAATTAAGGTTTGCTATAAAAAAAACATACATACACATATATGCTGAAAATTTTGAAGAGATAAAAATTGTATCGAAAATATTTTACTATAAAAAAATTTATTTAAAAAACATTTTTGGATATGTAAAAATGTTAACTGAAATAATGTTTACTCAAAAAAAATATTTAAATTTAAAAGACTTAAAAAACGTTTCGAGCAAAATTTATTGTAATTTATCGAAAAATATTCATGCTGAAAATATTTTTTACTAGAAATGACAATATTTTTACAAATAAAATTTGATCAGGAAAAATTATTTGCTGAAAATGTTTTGTTTAAAAATGTTTACTTAGGAAAATTTAACTGAAATAACTTTTATTGGAACAATTTTTTCTTACGAACGTGTAAACTGAACGAATTTCTATTGGGAGAAACGTTTTTAAAAATAATTTAACTTCAAAAAATTTCATTTTAAAAAAACTATAAAAATATTAAAATTGTTTAACAATCTTTGAAAAAGAATATTTTTTGAAAAATTTGATTGTTTTCTTCTGATTTTAATTCAACAACAATTATGACTTGAATTTTCTGGTCCATTTGACATTTATTATGGCAGAGTTTCTTAAAGAAATGGTAATTTATCCAGGAATTGCCTTTTATTAATTAAATATTTTATAGATGGCAATTCAAGCATACCAAAAAAAGTCCTGTGAATCAACTATCGTCGGCAGGGTTTGAATCCCACTGAGGCATAGCCTTACGATAAGTACCTATCACTACTTTCATTTCATTTACTTATCATTCATCATCTACTTGTGGTTCTAAAATTTGGTCTGAGTGTGTCCGAATAAAATCGGCGAATAGCCGCTCTTAGCTTACGAACAAAATTTAAAATAATGTAAATTCAAACATCGTTTATGATGAGTTTGCTATAAAAAATTTCAAGGGAGAACATTCGGATTAAGAATATTTCTCAAAAATAATCAAATTTAATAAAATATAAAAAAATATCGCATAATTAACTGAATTTGATTAAATTAAAATCATATTATTTGAAATAGAAATTCTGCTATAAAAACTTACAGTAAAGTAAAATACTCTGTAATAATGCATATAATTTTAAAATAAAACTAATCGAAATAATATACATTGAGGATTTGCTACAAAGAATTTCAAATTAAGCATTATTTTTATTACCAATTAACTTTAAAATAAAATAAATCCAAACATCGTTTATGAAAATGTTGCTATAAAAAATTCTAAGCAATAAA
The DNA here is from genome assembly GCA_958298945.1 of Atherix ibis. Taxonomy (NCBI): domain Eukaryota; kingdom Metazoa; phylum Arthropoda; class Insecta; order Diptera; family Athericidae; genus Atherix; species Atherix ibis. The sequence continues at coordinate 8,911,459 of OY282610.1, forward strand.
TAATCTCATAATTAAGTGAATTTGATTAAATTAAAACCAAATTATTTGAAATAGAAAGTTTGCTATAAAAACTTACAAGAAAGTAAAATACTCTGTATTAATGCACATAATTTTAAAATGAAACTAATCGAAATAATATATATTGAGGATTTGCTATAAAGAACTTCAAATTAAGCATTATTTTTGTTACCAAGTAACTTTAAAATAATATAAATCCAAACATCGTTTATGAAAATGTTTCTATAAAAAAATTCTAAGCAATAAAATATCTCATAATTAAGTGAACTTGACAAAATTAAAATGAAACTATTTGAAATAAAAATTCTGCTATAAAAACTAACAATAAAGTAAAATAATCTGTATTAATGCACATAATTTTAAAATGAAACTAATCGAAATCATATAAATTGAGTTTTTGCTACAAAGAACTCAATTTATATTGTTTCGATTAGTTTCATTTTACTAAAAATCAATTAATTCGAAAAAATTTTATGGCTAACATAAATCGAAACTTGTGAATTTGCTATAAAAAAAACTCACAATAAAATAATTTTTTTTATTATTACGCAATATAAAACTAACGCAAACTGAAACAATATGAATCGAGGTTTTGCTATAAAAAAACTTCTTATACGAAAAATGTCTTTCAAATATTTAAAATTATTAAAAACTGCAAAAAAATTTGAAGATATAACAAAATTTTTCGTAAATTTTTTTTTCCGAATTGAAAGGACATTTTGGTGCCATTATGAAAATGTAGTTTTCTTGTCGCAAAAATTCTGATAAATCCAAATACATCATGTCTCAAAGAAGATTATTTCCAAGGCAATTTTTGTAGTGTTCCATGTTTATTTACTGCTTCTGGTAGATTTTTCCAGTCGAAATAATACCAGTGATTGATTACTATCTGCAAATTCTTATGTTGTACATCCGAATATATTCTTTTGACGTTAGTTTTTGCACATAAAAATAATATTTGTAATTTTTTTTGTTCTGTTAAGGACGAATATATGTCAATTTTTTTCCTGAATTTTTTTCTTATAAGAGGACATGCGTTTTTCACAGAATAAAGTAACAATGCTATGCTATTATTTAATCGGAGTAATGAAAAAAGTCTAAAAGAATTGATGCATAATTTTTAAATTTTCAGTTTTTTATGGCAAACATAGATTAGTGTTTTTTTGGCAAACATAGACCATTTTACGGTTTGTAAAGTAGAGTTATATAAAACATGCTTAGAAGTGAAACTTTAATAATTTTTTTAAATTTAGTTGCTTAAGCTCTGCCATTATGTATAGTACTTTCTATAGTAAAATATTTTCGATACAGTTTTTATCTCTTCAAAATTTTCAGCATATATGTGTATGTATGTATGTTTCTTTTATAGCAAACCTTAATTTGTAATTTTTCGATTAATATAATTTTGATGCTATAAATGATTTAATTTATGTTTGGTTGACTTTGCTTGATTATACAAAATGTCTTATTTGAAATTTTTATAGCAAAACGTTGGGATTTACAATATTTTAAAGTAATTCTTTTTTATTCAAAGTATTTATAGCAAAACCTGAATTTGTAGCATATCATATTGAAATTATGTGCTTACAGGAAATCCTGCTTAGTTATAAGTTTTATTATAGCAAAATCGCGAGTTTTATTATAACAAGATTTGATTTCTTTTTAAAAATATTTATAGCAAATTACCAATTTATATTTTTATTAATGAATTATTAATTATTGCAAATTGTTTTTATAGCTAAACCTGAATTTGTGTCATTTTAAAATTATGTGCTTATATGAAATTCTGCTTAGTTGTAAGTTTTATTATAGCAGAATGACGAGTTTTATTATAGTAAAACCTCAAGTTTTATTATAGCAAAATCTGATTTCTATTTAAAAATATTTATAGTGAATTACAAATTTGCATTTTTATTAATGAATTAGTTATTATTGCAAGTTGTTTTTATAGCAAAGCCTAAATGTGTGTTATTTTGAAATTATGTGCTTGCAGAAAATCCTGCTTAATTGTGAGTTTTATTATAGCAGAATGACGAGTTTTATTATAGTAAAACCTCAAGTTTTATTATAGCAAAATCTGATTTCTATTTAATAATATTTGTAGCAAATTACCAATTTATATTTTATGAATGAATTCGTTACTATTGCATATTGTTTTGTACCTGAAGAAGACGGAGAAAATAAGGAAGATAAAGAAGTAGATGATGAAGAAAAGAATGGCGTCGAAGCTTTGCATAGGTTATGTGAGTGGAATCGTATCTTAAGAAGATAAAGAAAAAATGAAGAAAAGGAGAAAAGAGGGAACCTGAGAGAATGTTCCATGCATGAAGTATGCCAAGCAAGAAATCAAAAAAGAATGCATTGGACTTTTGCGCGCTGGCTCGTCGATTGAGATGCATGCAACTACCTAGGTCTAGTCAGCTGAGCTGGCAAAATACATTTCTTGACAGGTCTGCTTCGCACGTTGATGTGACGTATCTCAATCCCTACGATCGTAGCCGAGCCATAGTATTATATCTAACGACGGGTACGCGATATTAAATAACATTACAATAATTTTCTATTAATTATGTTTTTTTCTCAATAAAAGAAATTTATTAAAAATAGCAAACGCGAAGTGCTAATGTAAAAAAACAAATGAAAAAAAATAATTTCGCGTAGATAAATTACTATGAAAATGTACAAAACTTTGTTCCAATATTTACCATATGCAAGGTAATTTACAATATTCGCATGGTATTGATACCACCCACCCCCATCCGAATAGAAGGGAAGTTTTCAGATTTTACTAAAGTGACTATTTGAAAATCCAGCTAATAGTCTAAAATTTCCAAACCAAAAACCAAAAGTCCGATTAAAGACGGCAGGATTACGCTTTTCATTGTTCTTTGGTGTTTTCGAATATTGATTAAAAGTGCAAACACGCTCACATCGTGCCAGGACTATGTTCACGATAATCGAAAATGTACGTTATTTTGCTTCTAAAAAATGGCAGAAATAAATAATCTATACACAATCCTGTATAAAGTTTGGTCTATGAATGTGCTCACACAAAGAGCTAATGACGATTTCAGATGCTGTTCCTTTTCTGGCCTCATTCGTTTTGGACCACTCCTTCCCTTTTACTTTAAACGCGGAAGCTGGTGAAGCTTTAAAATATTAACCGAAATACGAAAACTAACGTCACCCCTATGGTGGATACACGATACAGAATTTATGGATACTCTTTGCTGCATCATTGTTTTCGTTACATCATCCAATTTGGGTGTGAGATGCTTTAAAATGCACGAGCTTCTGGATCCATTCGGCTATTTCTCCTTGGATTTTGTATGGCGATTTGGTAAATTTTCTGACAGACATAAAACTCATTCATTTCCAAACCTCGAAAGGATTGTGGTTTGCTCCCATATTGGCTGTGGATATCAGGGCATTAAATTTTATTGGAATATTTCTAGATAAAGAAGCGCAAGCATGTTCCTATTACAATTGTTCGAAATCGCTTATATCCACATTTACTATGCTTTGGCTCCATTTCGAAGAGCATCTTCACTCTCATCCCTGCAATTCTGCTACCGTCGAGTATCCTTACAAATTGTGTACCGTGAAGCGTTTTAAGCGCTGTACTGTACAAGTCCAGATTCATTTTGTAGTCTTATCAACGTTTTTTTTTTTGGTTCAAACGAACGAATCTAAACAGATTTATTTCCTCTAAAACGATTTTTCTTTCGTCTTGCCGATTATTTCTGTCTTAATTTGTTTTTTGGTCATTTATTGTTTCTTGGTATTCTTCTTATAATTATACGCTATTTTTTTTCTATGAAATAACACATTTTTAAAAAGAGAGAAAAGGAAGTATATAAAAAGGTCTTTTCTTCCTTTCTCACAAACGGTAAGTGATTTTTACTTATTTCCGAGTCTATATTTTTATTTTGATTATTGAAGAAAGTGTTCGTTGGCAAATGAAAAATATCGCTTATCCCAAATGAAATGAACTAAAATAGCAAATGTCCTCTTATAGCAAATGTTCAAGCATAAACAGTGTTAGTGTATTTAATATTGGGGATTTTTTTCTTTAAATTTTACAAATTGGTTTAAAAATTGAACTTTTTGATAACGAAAAACCCACAAATTATGAACAAAATTTGTTACGAATATAAAACGAAGCATTACTAATTTTCAGAGGATTTTAAAGTAAAGTGATTAGTTTTGATGATAATTATTATACATAAAAGAAGTCAAATTTTCAGGAACAAATATAAAAATGTTTTTAAAATTAAACTTTTTATAACGAGAAACGCACACAAATTATGAACAAAATTTGTTTCGAATATATTATCAAACGAAGCATTGTGGATTTTTCAGAGCATTCCGAAGTAAAGTGATTGGTTTTTAAGAGATTTATTATACAATAGTTCATAGAAGCTAAGATTTAGAACCTAATAAAAAAATAGGTTTAAAAATTGAACTTTTTATAACGAGAAACGCACACAAATTAGGAACAAAATTTGTTACGAATATTAAACGGAGTATAGTCATAGGGTTGGAAATTAGTTAGAATGTGAAAAGCATAAATATTGTATAGGAGTGGACCAAGGATACTGCCTTGAGGCACATCAGCTATTATAGGGAATATATTAGAATACTCAATGTTAGGTGCAATTTGGAAATAATATTGGCATAGATATGAATTTAAAGTAAGGAAGTGTGTAGAGGGAAGAAACTTTAAAAAATCAAATTATTTCTAAATAAAATATAATTTTTTTTATTGTCATTCTGAGTGAAATGTAAATTTTTAGCGCAACAGCCATTCAGGCCAGTTGGCGATATCTGAAAATCAACTTTTCTCGAATTCAAGATGACTGCGTATAAGAAGTCAGGTCGCCATATTGGTTTTTTTTTGTATTTCTTTTTGGGCAAATTTTATGAAATTTTTATTCACTCTTTTTTCACAATTTTTTTTATTTTAATTCAAAAATTTCTATTTTTTTCAATAAATATAAAACTTTTGGAAGTCTGCTGTAATTGTTAATTCTTTTTCCAGTCGAAAATTTTTAAAAATTTTCAATAATATTTGAAGGAAAAACCGCATTTGATCATTTTTATTTTTTATATTATATGGAAGGTCTGTAGGATATCTGCTTGAGGTGATATGAGGCCACCAAATGACAGTTTAATTCGAGTCTCAATTTTGATAACATGCAATTTAGCACTTTTAAATAATGACTGGAATCTTAAAAATATTTTACAAAAACTTCTGTAATTGAGTTTTTAAAAACCCACCACGTTACAATTGTCGCACTATTTAACACTAGAAAATTCTTGTCTAAATGATTTGATTAATCGGCAGTACTTCATACCAAAACAAAAAAATTTATGCAAAAAAGTATTCATTTTATAAATTATATTTACTATTCAGATTCTGGATAATAAATATGGTGTTGACCAGTATTTTTTCTAGATGCAGAAAAATTCTAACATCTTGAATTTTCGACTATTTTAATACTAAGCGTGTCAGTATAAAACCATTCATCTTGGAGCTATTGCGACAGAGAATAAAAGCCTTCGCGAAGAATGGGTCCAAACTATGAGAATAATGTATTAGTAAAGTCTAAATGGTTAGGACTAAAAATGTTGTCTGCTCCAAAAATCAAAAAACAAAAACATTTTTGTCCCTTTTGAACAATTAAACAATATAATAAGTGTCTTTATTGTGGCAATGCTGTTCTAGACATAAACTAGCCTATCTACGAGTACAATACAAATTGACGAAAGTTTATTGTATGTGATAGTATTTGTTTATACCTAAATACGTACATACACATATTTCGATAGAGGATTTGAACAATTTTAACATCTGTTCAGCTGGTTGTTGTCCTATTCTTGAAGAAGCACAAGTGGCATTTTGGGAATTTTTTTCGGTTCGGATAAATTTTACCAATTTCTCCCATTTGTACAGTTAATATAATTTAAGCAAAACAGACACATTGTCACACCAACCAGAATCTAACATTAAACAATAATAAGGCCAAGAGGCAAACAGCTAATCTATGTAAGTAAAATGTCGTTAATTTAATGATGGCATTATATAAAGTGTACACAAATATTGAAGACTGTTTGCCTGTTCTAAGTTTTCCTATTTTTATATAGTATATGCTAGTTTTATACCTTCATTCTACAGTTTGAAATGTATTCAAGCTGCTCGTTTTTCTTTATTTGATCTTTTTTTGTACCAAATCTTAACTGCTTTTATACCTCCCGCAATAGTGCATATAAATTGGCAATTGAGATTTCTTTTATTTCCAAAATTTTATTTATATTTACGCTCACATTCTTCTTAAATATTATTTTTATTATTTCTAGGGGATATTATGCCAATCATTCAAGTAGTACTATTGCATTTTTAAATAGGAGAAAAACTGACGAATAAATATAGATTTTGTTATATTTTTAATTTTTTTGTTTAAATTTTTTTGCAATTGCTTTCAAGTTCCAAAAGCTTTTTTTCTGTTAGGCATAGGCTTAATGAGTTCAATCACCTTAACCACAATCGCTGAAACTATATGATTCACAAGGTGTCTACCGAGCTCTGGAACTTTTGTCTAGCTTGGGTACGTATAAATATTCAGTGAAACCAGAAGATTCTAATCCTGGAATACCATAGAGTGACTGGAGCTTGCGTACAGACACCGATATTTGCCTGCTTTTATTGCTATGTTATCATAGTTTATTTTGTGAAACTACTACAGCTGGAGTGTCAAAAAAAACCGACTAGATAACAAAGCGATTACTCAATTTTTATTTGAAACTAGGTCACATTGGCGGGATGAGGTTCTTTACGGCCACTGGGTTACTGTACCAATTAGAAGACTGCAAACTTACTTGGCGGCAACGAAACTTTTTTTATTGAATACAAAACAAACTTATAATGAGTTTTCACCTTTTATTAGAAACTAAGTCACACGGATGAGATGAGGTGTCTATGATCCACTGGGTTAATCTTCCAATTAGAAGACGATCAGTTAAAAACTGCTAAATTGAACAAACCCACTTGGGGGCCGCGAACATTTTTTTGAACACAAAACAGTCTCCGTATGAGTTTTTACCTTTTATTTGAAAGTAAGTCACACGGTTAAGATGAGGTTTTTGTCGGCCACTGGATCACTCTGCCAATTAGAAGACAATCAGTTACAAATTGCAAAAGCGAACAAACCCACGTGGGCGCAACGAACACTTTTTTTTTTAGACAAAACAGACTCAGTATGACTCTTCACCTTTTATTTGAAAATAGGTCACACGGGTGAGATGAGGTTTCTTAGGGCCACTGAGTCACTCTTCCAATTAAAAGATAATCAGTTAAAAACTGCCAAAGTTCGCAAACTTACTTGGCGGCAACGAAACTCTTTTATTGAATACAAAACAGACGCAGCATGAGTTTTCACCTTTTATTAGAAACTAAGTCACACGGATGAGATGAGGTGTCTATGAGCCACTAGGTCACTCTTCTAATTAGAAGATAATCAGTTAAAAACTGCTAAATTGAACAAACCCACTTGGGAGCAACAAAAATATTTTTTACACAAAAGAGACTCATTATGAGTCTTCACCTTTTATTAGAAACTAAGTGACACGGGTGAGATGGGGTTTTTATCAGCCACTGGGTCACTCTGCCAATTAGAAGATAATCAGTTAAAAATTGCAAAAGTACACAAACCCATGTGGGAGCAACAAAAATATTTTTGAACACATATCAGACTCCGCCAGCTTCTTTACCTTTCTTTTTTAGAAATTAGGTCACACGGATGAAATGAGGTTTTTTTCAGTCACTGGGTCATTCCACCAATTAGAATAAAGACAGTTAAAAACTTCAAAATGTGTATAATCGGAAACCGAACTTCAGAATTTTAGTTTTAAGAAATTGGCGTTGTTCCATGTACAAATATAAAACGCCACGTCCTATTATTCTATTCTCAAAAATTGCATATATACGAATTTTATTGAGGGAATCTTTTAATGTCCTTCTTTATTTTGACATCAATGTAATGCTATATGTAATTTTCAGTTGATATATTCTAATCTCAGAAACTTTAAATTTATAAGGGAAATGTTAAAAAGAGAAATTAGAAAAAGTTGTCAAAGAAACATGAAATTCTCTTTATACTTGAAGTTAAAAATGGTAAATCTTTTGCCAAAATTTTTTAATATCTACAAACACAAGTAAAATATAATTTAATATATATACCATAAAAGAACATTATTCTGTTTAATGTACACGAGCACAAATTAGAAGGACACTTTCGACTTTAATAATAAAATTTCTGATTAATTAAATTTATTCCTTGACGGTTGGTTGTCGACTTGATAAGTTAATGTATGATCCGCTAAAGTTCATTTTTGATTTAATCCTTTTGCCATATTGGAAATTTAATTATCAAATTAGCATTATATTATAAGGAATTTTAAAAGGTTGAAAATTTTCTCTAATTTAACTTTATTAAAGTATTAAAATCTTTAAATATTTTTTTTTTTTCGAAATTTCTTATATGCGAACAACTTCGCTTTTTAGCATTTTTAAAAAAGAGTCAAAAAGAGTATTTTTCAAAATAATAATTAAAATAAAAAAATAAATGATATTTTTGAAAAGATTCTTTTTTCTTACTCATCAGTAGATATAAAAATTTATTTAATAGTATGCGTTTGTTATAACATAGGTATCTGTTAGGGTTGATAATATTTTAAAAGGCAACTATAAGAGTAGAAAGAAGAAGATAACAAATCACTTTACTGATCTGCCATCTTAAAGAACTGCATGTTTTCATTAAAGCTCAAATATATATTGTTATATAGCATGGGGTGGCTGTAGAGTTTACTGATCACAGTTGGGTGTATAATCTTCTCCTAATGCACTCTTAAAACAATTTAAAATAATTATGATATTAAAGAGTACAACGGTGCTCAGAGCTAAGTTCAGCTAAAGTAACCGCCGAAGATAGCAGCAATTAGCTTCAATAAAAATTGGGTAATAAAAATTTTATCGCAATATCAAGTATTGAATTTTCGTAATAATGAATTCCTTTTAATATTTTTGTAATGAGAATTTCATTTTTACTCATTTAATGTCTTCTCGAAATGTATTTAAATGTTCACGTTACGGCGCAATTTTTAGTTGCTGGTAAAATTCCACCATTTTTCTTCCACGCGATGATTCTGCCATCTGTAGGCATGAACCTGATGTGCATCCATATTTATCGTTGAAGTATTTGATTTGGTTTTTGGTGCAGTGTTATTTATTGCAATTTTCTATACAATATTAATTTTCCACTAAATAAGACTTCTTTCAATTGTAATTGGCAGACTACTGCCACAACTCGTCTCATAAGAAAGTATATATGTGCCCATAATTATGAAAGTGGTCTAAATCATTATAATAAAAAAATATTTTAAACTATATTGATTCAATGTAATTTTCACGATTCGGGATTGTAGGGTTTGGACTGGAAGGGACTTGGAATGCTTAGTCGAATCCTGAAGTTCGGTTTCCATACAGTTTTGTATAGTAATAGTTTGCTTTTTATTATTTGTTTTGATCTAAACAGTAATTGTTTGTTCACTTATGCGATTTTAGATTTTGTATGATGGTTCCAGATTAACAGTTTCTTGAATATGAGTCCAAGGTAAGGCACGCTGGTTTTTTGTGGAACATTACTGCCGTTTCGGGTTATATCATGGATCTATACTCAGCAAAGTATGAAAGTAATATGAGTAGATTTTTGTTCATTCACCCCCAATCTTCACCTTTCGATCAAGGTTTCTAAGGAGTCGATGTGATTTTGTAGGATATTGATGGCTGTGGAAGGATCTTTGTGATCCTTCCACAGTAGGATCTGCTCGGGATCCTGGTATGCCTAAGTTCAAATCCTAAGACTGTACCCGTATTGGAGATATTAAACTCACCACGGTTGGGGACGGCGGACGAACCACCGTGGGGCTCCCGATCCCCATAGTACCAGTTCTGTTTCAAGAGTACTTGGTTTGGTACTCCTCACTCAAATAGCTATAGTAAAGGAGCCTTGTAGATTCCAAGGCACTGCTAGGTTTGGTCAGGTGCCGCGGATTCGCCAAGATCCGTACATTACTACTGGTATTGATCATAGTTTGATCGGTCACCCAGAAGTGATCTCCTTGGGGAAAGGGAAGTTAGTACCATTTATAATATCAAAATGAGTGCAACCGAGAAGCTGAAGTCGATTCTATTTGAAGCCTTCCATCACTGATATAAAGAAGAATGGAAACAACGCCTCTGCCGACAGCCTAAGGAAACTTTTTTAAAGGGGATAAAATTGATATATAAAAAAACAGCTGCAGAAAAAACAACAATGGCAGTTGCATTTGCCATTTTTGTTTTTTCTGCAAAAATTTGGATTTGAGGATGTGCAAATAACCAGAGGGTATGGCTCGCTGCAACTTCCAAAGCAATCCAACATGCCATACGCGGTCGACAGCATCAGAAATGTGAAGAAAAACGCCTGAGCAGTATTTTTTTCACTCTGGAGGATTCGACGGAAGTTGGAAGGGTTGGTAGAGCCCCAGAGTTCATATCCGTAAGTTCATATTGGTTGTGGGATTGTAAAAAAGTACGTTACCATCTATTATAAGTTATTGATTCTTATATTGTGGTAGGGCCTTGCCATTAAAATGATAGATTAATCTATGGTTGACGGCGGAGAGTAAAAGTTACATGGACCAATTTGCGTTAGCTCATCTTAATCTCCAGGTGGTAAACCAGTTCTAAAGATTTGGATTTTTCTTTGGAGAATTTTTAATATATATTGGGGATTTTTGCTAGATGTAAAAGTGACTCTATCATTAGGCTACACATACATAGCAAAGAAAAGTGTTGAGATAGATTTTATTATTGAATATATAAATAATGTAAAGGATGGGTCCAAGTATAGTTCCCTGTGGAACACCACCAAATATTGAAGAGATGTTGGAAAATTCATTGTTCTTATTTACTTGGAAATTCCAATTTGAATAAAATGATTTTTTAGATGGGGGATGGGGAAGGGGGGAGGGGTTAGTGTTCAGGATCTTATTGTAGTGTTGAGGAGTTTTGTAAAATTATTTGTGGGGAGATATTTTGAGTCCTTATGACTGTAAAAATTAACAATGATTTTTAATAATTTACAATGTTTGGAAGAATTTTCAACATGAAATTTCAATTTTAAAGTGTACATTATTAAATCGTACGAGTATATTAAAAAATCGAAGGAAAAAATATAGTTACTGAATTATGCATTTTGTTGTTTATCTAAAATTAAATCAAAATATTCAAAGTAGACGGCAGAAAAAAACCAGGCGAATTGGTTTTCCGTAAAACAGTTTATTGTCAACAGAATAAACTTTTAAACAAATGAGAGAAAAATATATTTCCCATAGTAGAAAAGTACATGACAGTGAATAGATAGTATCAGAGAACTTCGACAGTCTATAGTGTATAATAATAGTATGTCTGTGGAGGGATAGAATGCAGAAAAGGCATTATGGAAATGCAAATGAATGCCGTCGATTTTGAAATACGATTTACATAAGAGTACTACTATGGCACCTGACAAGTAAATGATTTGGAAAAAATTAATAGAATAAAATGAAAACAACAACGAAACCTATTGCAAACAGAATAGAAAATGTTAAGGACCCTACCATGATTCTTAATGCAAAACAAATGCATGTCCATCAAGTGGAGTGTTGCGATTGTTCTGGAATTGCTTGCCTTATCAAAACTGCGCCAGCTTCCCTTCAACCCTATTTTTATTGGATTATTTCTAGTGCATTAGTTACGTTTCTGATGGGATCAGAATATTGCAGTGAAATAAGATTAAAGAAAAAATATCCTGGAATGGAAGCGAAAAATCGAGAAAAATTAATTAATATAGTAACCTCAATGGCGTATGTCAACTTAAAAGCCTTGCATTTTGATAAATTGCTTCAATTACATTCAAGTGAAATTGATGGAAAAATAAATTTGTATATAGATAAGGTTGAAAAGATGTTTATTTATCTAAATAGGAAATTGTTTTCTTTTTCTTTTCTTTTTTTGTGTTGAAATTTGTCTGTACGTGTTACCGACAAGTTTGCTTAACTCAAAACGATACAAAAATGTGAGCAGATTTGCACTTTTTCCTATTTCAGGTGATTTATATCAATTAAAGTTGATAAAAATTAATTGAAGAAGAATTAGAATTTATAAATATAAGGTTTTGTCGTATCCTTTTGGGTATAGAATATCAAGGTTCGATGTTAATTTCAGATTGTGTCAGAGAAGAAATCGAAAATTTCATGGTTCATCCATGCACAGTCGGTTACGAAATTATACCGTCAACAATGAATGTAGAGTTTCACTCTCTCGTGTTAACATTTCAGTTTACTTAGAATTGTTATTATATAAGACTCCTGAAAAAAAATATTATTTATTTTGTTTTTTAATTTCCCAAAAGTGTACAATAGCTTATATTATATGTTCGAAATAAATTATTTTAATAAATACCGTCATAATAATGGAATTTAATGCTAATCTCTTAATTAATCCTTAGTCCTTATTGTGAATTTATGTAACAAAGGAAAAGGAATAATAAAACCGCTGTCATTTTCATGTCGCAAAAAGAAAATAGAAAAATATTCTTTCGACTCCTTTTAGCTATTGTTTATTATTAATTGTAAAATAATAACAAAAAAAAAAATACATTTCATAAAAAATTTCAATAAAAATATTCGAAAGAGAAAATAATAATTTATTATTTTACAATTACTTGAAAAAAGGATGAATTTTATTGGACTTTTCTATGTAAACAATATGCAAAGGGGGGGGGGGGTGAATTCCAATTTATTGCTCATAAAATTACCATAAAAGTGGAATGTGTTCTCTCTATCGAAAAAATGCGAAATTAATTAAATATGCTTGAATAATTTAGGAAAAAATAATTAAATCAATTAATATTTTAGACAAATGGTAAATATTTAATATTTTTTATTTAAAAAAAAAAACAATACCAAAAATTTATTCATTATATTAATTTTATAAATGATTATTATTACTAGCCATGATTTTTTTTTTCGTATTTAATTTAAATTTGGGAAAAAGTATTTATTCACTGATAATTTACTTTTAATAAAAGTTTGGCTGGATTTCCTTTTATGTATAAAAAATTAAAATAATTCACGTATTACGTTGTAGGATAGAGAATCTATGAAAGTTTTACGGAGAACAATTTGGCAACACTGTATATATTTTACGCGGGCTTTTTAAATGAATGATGTTACTGAGAGTTGTCTTAATCTCACCTCCTAGTGGCAGAATAAAAATTGCAATCATATTCGGTAATTACGTGACCCTATTGCCTTTCAAGGAATTGCTTATAAAAATAACTTTTTTTATAAAGACTTGCTTGAAGGGTCTCAAAATAGGGTTCTTCGTGTCCAATCCAATATTGCAGAAAATTGAATGCTCAACCATAACGACATGTTCTGTCAAAAACCACTTGAAAATGACGTACCGATGATAATTTTATATTTTCTTTTTTTTTGTGGTGAATACCTTTAATTAAACTTAAAACCACGGGTCGCCTGCGACCATACGGATTGAGATACGCCCAATCCTTGCGCAAAATGGACCTGTTCTATTATAGATTTCGCCGGTTTACCTGCCTAGAAACCAAGCTCACTTAAATCCAACGCCTAATTTCGACTTCCTGCTTAGACTACCTCATGCAAGAAATAATTTATTAACTTAAAATAAGAACCATTTTCGATGCCCTCATGATAAGTGGCTCCATGCAAGGGTAGTTCGAAAAAAATCCGACCTGACATATAAATGGCAGTTGTTGTTTGAAAAAAATTACTATAGTCGAAAGGACCAACTTTAAAAAGCTTAAGATTGAAGTTTGATGTCGTTGCTTTATTTAGTATTTGTTTGACAGCCATTAATAAAGAACGCTCTCAGTAAATTTGTAAACATGGAAGTAGTTGGTCATCGTTATGTGATATAATACTTTAATTTGGAAGGTCTCAGTTCAACTAATATCAAAAGCCGAAATAAATTCTATTCTGGGAGAGTCTGCTACTTTGCTTACAACAATTAAATATTGAGTGGCAGAGTTTCAACGAATTATTGCAGTGGTCACAAAAATTAAGTGACCACACCAGAAATTATAAAGAAAATCCACAAAATGGTATTGAATGATCGTCGACTGAAAGTAAGCATTTCAAAAATGTTATACGTTACATGTGGATTAAAAATTTAGATATAAGGAAGCTATGCTCACAATGGAGCAAAAACAGAGTCGTGAGCATGTTTTAATCAAGTGTTGGGCATTTTTTCGCTGATTTTTTTGCATCGATTCAAAACTGTATAGGAAAAATGAGACTATTACGTCATACCTGAGATAATAGAACAGTCAAAACAATTGACTGAAAGGGGAGAATCGGCTCCAAAGAAGGCGAGTTCATACATCCGTTATCGTGATGGCCAAAATCAATAAGTTAAATTTAGCCACCTTGAATTATTTTCTCATTGCAAACTTAAAAAAATGGCTCGGTGGTAAAAGATTTGCCAAGGATTGGATTCTGTGGTTAATGGCAGCTCAACGATTCTTACCATTAACAGGATATCGAAGCTATTGAACATCGCTGGGAAAGGTGTATTGAGCTAAAAGAAGACTACGTTAACAAATAAACATATTCCATCATTAAACCATCCTGCATGTTCCATATATCAAACATTCCATATTACCATCCGTACAAATCCAATGGTGGGCGATCTCAACTTGTAGACCGCTCCACATGATTCTCCATACACATTGATGCTACCATCTGGTCCCGCCCCTGGTCTGGTCGAGATCCTGATATCCATCCGTTCAATTTCTAAGACTGTACCGTATTGTAGATAATAAACTATAGCTACCACGGTTCAGCCAAAAGCACCTCACCTCGTTTGGGCACGGCGGATGAACCACCTTGGGGTTTCCGATCCCCCTGGTACTATTTCTATTCCAAAAGTACTTGGTCGGTACTCCTCACTCAAGTAGCTATAGTAAACGAGCCTTGTAAATTCCAAGGCACTGCCAGTCCTGCTTAGGGGCCGCGGATTCGCCAACATCCGTACATTACTACTGGTATTAATCACAGTTTTATCGTTCACCAACGTGTGTGCGTTTCTATCAAATTTTTCAAAATAATAATAAATAAAATTTTCTCCAAAAAAAACATTCTTCGACTCCGTTTTGTATTTGAGGAAAAGAAATTACTATTTTTTTAAGGACACCAATTTTGCCTTAAAACTTTACAGCCATTTTTTTTTATGTGAATTTTTTATGACACATTCTTTTTATAGCCATAATACTAACCTAACTCTTAGCATGCAATTAAGATATAAAATTCTTTATAGAAATTTTAATTCGTTCGTGCAGAAAAACCTATGTTATTTTAAAAAAAATCATTTTTTCTATAAGAATAATGGAAAAGTTTAAATATCGTCCATTAAATGTTTGCCTTTTACATTAACGTGTACTGTTCATTTAAGAAAAAAAAACGCCCAACAAAGGATCACTCCTTATAAGTTTTGTATTTTCAATTTTTACTTGTACTTATGATGCATTTCGAACGCCAACCTTGCACAATCGGTGCATATTTGGATAGAAGTTTAAAACAATTTGGAAAGTAATCGAATTAAAAATCCATCAATATACCCATCGGGAAATATCCTTACATGCATGCACTCTCACTAGTCAAGATTCTAAAATAACGTCAGTCCTGACTATCCATCTATTACGTCTAATTCAACGTTAATACGTCAGTCCTGTCGGTTTTAGTGAAGGCAATCCTGTTCGGATCGAACCATGACTTGCCAATATTTTCAACTTATTCTGACCTAGAATATGTTGGTCCAATTCTTGTGCAAGAATGTTAGAATGACTGACTTCTCAAGGAAGTCCTTTATGAAAGTAATTTATTTTTGGTGTACACTTCTTTCACGGATACTATTTGGAGAAACTGCAAACATTTTTTTTTGAATGTACAACAGTAACAGCACATCGCAGTGATGATTCCGAATTTATTTACAACTTTTAAGAATGTTTCTTTTCTTCAAAAATAACACAACGCATTACAAATAAGATTGTATGAAAGAAGGATATACTCATAAGTGCACGTACGAGTGTTCTACGTGCAAAATGAGATCTGATTCTAATTGCATGTAGGTTTAGTGGTCTCTTCATGATCTTTTGACAAAAATAGAAGAGAACAATTACAAATAGTTAATTCTAAATATTTCTGAGCGGTGGACTTGGAAGGAGGAAAGTGCACAAAAAAAAAGGGAATGGAATGAAGATGAAGTTCCAGAAGAGTACGACCACATGTTTTTCGTTACCATTGCAGAGATGATGGTTTGACGTGGTGGGGGAGGGGGGGCTAGCAGAATGACTACCCCAAGGATAGTAGTGGGGTATTCTCACAACCGTATTACGAAGAGTTTTAAAAAACCATGTAAGAGGATAAAAAGTTTTCCGAAGGGTGTTAATTTCTACCCAACCTCAAATTTTAATTTTCCGCGAAAGGAAAAATGCGGAAAATTAAAATTTGAGGTTGGGTAGAAAAGGAATAAGAAATGAGAGGGTTTTAAACATTTGAAAAAAAAAAAAAAAAATTAAAGAAAATTGATTTAACAAAAAGAAAAATGATCTATAAAAAAACGCAAGAAAGAAATCAAAAAAGAACGGGTGGAGTGCGTCGATTACTGATGTCCCCTAGAGCCATTTACCCGAAACCTCCCAGGGCACTCCTAGGAAAATTTTTTGGAGTACTCCTGTAGACTGGAATGGCGATGAATATCTTCACGGTATTCGGTGTTGCCTGAACGCGAACCCTAGGAGAGGAGGAAGCTTAAATAAAAAATACTGTTGAATTCATATCAATTTATTTTTTCTTAGAATATTCTTAACCGAGCTTTCGTCATTACGTCTTCTTTTCTGTATCGTTCTAATTTACGGGATTAGTATTGATCGCTAAATCTAATATATTCCATAAAAATCCTAATTATCACCATTACCCGAGGTGGGAAATAAGATCTGCAGATTAACAACACTATCAATCAAATCAACTCCATTTTTAATAAGGTAATACATGACAAAGTGAAGCAATCGGAGTAGCTAACGTTATACTGGACGGAACGTTATTCTATTCCGTCACTTTATGTGTCAGAATTCGTCTTACCAATGAAGAACAATGAACTTTTCCGGTGGACTCTATCCTTATTCAAACTGGACGACAATCCATCTTGTACTCTCTATATGTATCCCGCTTAACGCTATTGCATAAAAACCTTTGATTCCCAAATCATCCTCTTCACAATCTTTTAAAACCAGTTTTCAACACTACCAACATAAAAAAAATGCATCTTACATTTGCTCAATGATCTCTGAGTTAGAAAGAAATCCATCCACCGCTTTGCTAATTTTCCCAACCTCCTTGCCAAAACCGCCGCTCTAGGAGTAAGGTTGAGAGTGTGTACGATGCTTAGAAGATGCAAAGAGGCAAATACCAGTCCATATATATACCGGAAACTTATCCTTGAATTAGAGGATGAATTGGGTGATTTCACACTATTGTTCATAGATGATGCTATCGATGACCACATCGCCATATCAAATGTGCTTACCCAGGATGGTAGTTGAGACTGCAATTAATCTCCCCCAAACATCCTACGAGACCAGTCTTGGTTCATCAATTTCTCCAGTTCTCAACTGTATTCGGCATTGTTTACTTAATAACAGGTACATTGGATTGCGTTGGATCTCCTAGGCCATGTTGATATCATCGAGATCTCTCCAGCATTCTTTATTCCCACTAAAATTTTGAACTTACCATACCTACTGACCAAGTGGCATTTAACACTTTTAGCTAAATACCATAAAACTTCTATACTGAACAACTATTGTCAAATTCTGGGAAAGAAAAATTCTCAGGATTTGGTCACTAACCTTGTCCTAAATGCAATTCCTTTAACGTTCAACTAACCATTTCCTAATTTAAAATAAATAACTTCTCCCAGAATTTTTTGTTGATTAGAAATCCGTCCATTGTGAAACTCCTAGATCCCACCACTCCTGTCCCAAGTCCTCTCTTAAATCTGATTGCTTTCTCTAATTTACTATCGGTCAGTTTTATTTGGCGAAGCTGACAATGCCAATCCACACGTAATATGAAGTCGCCAAACGGCCTCATGGTGGTGGCGCTACATAATGGTTCCTGGCTCTTCTTTCAGAAACAAATAAAATTATTTTCCAAACTTGATTACATTTTCTAGTTTTAATCTGTACCTCCTCCATTTCGCCCCTGCGGTGGGATCTTAGACATAAACAAGCTTATCATCCCAATGATGGCCAGTGGCTAATAAAGGATAATAGTATATATCCGACAGTGGATATCACATGTTAGCTATATGGGAATGATAATGAACCTCTATGAAGGGCGTCTCATGTATGCGACAAAAAGCTTAACAGTGCTTTGGGGTTGCAAACCCCGAAACTCTGGTAGGTGTTTCTTTGGGAACTCAAAGGGTTGATCGTTCCAAATTCAGAGCTATCTGTCATAAGCCACATATATTTTAGAATGGGCCCATGACAATTGGCATAGGCTTCGAGGTGATTGTGGTGTAGCAAATGGTGGAGACTAGCTCTAGGGTCATTAAATTTTCTTATTTTAATCCAGCATACCAGACTGTCATCCCATAATAATCCTCTTGTAAGGAGAACTGTCCCAATTATCCCTCCTCGATAAGCATACATACTAGACGCTTGAAAAGGCAATGACCAGCAGATTTTCTAACTTTAACAAATTGAGCTAAGAGTAAATATTACCATTTGGGGAAGCATCTTATGAGTCATCTTACTGTTCCTCATATTTCGAAAAACTTTCTAGTTGTACACATAGAACACGAAAAAAATCCACCATTAGATGGATGGTAGAGTGAAATTGGAATATTGTAAGAAAATACCCCCCTCCCACTGACCGAGTAGATATAACCCGTCCCACTGACTGAAGCCGATTGCAGCAAAGCCGGACAAAAAAACCGTATGATATTTTGCTGACTTGAGCGTAACCAACTTATTACGTGCAACGAACTAGTCCGCGACACTAAGGCCAAGGCTATCAAAATACCTTCCAGTATTCTTGACATTCTTCCACGTCGGTCATTTGGCATAGTTCAATACTATAGGGCTGACGATGGATACAACCATCACCATATGAGCGTGAATATTTTTTTCCAGCCCCAATGAACAATGGAATTTTTGCCATGGCCAATAGCATCGCTACGAGTATTTATGAATGAATCCTCTTAACCGACAACATGGAAATATGCTCTCAATCTTCTCCAATCTCGGTCATGTTGACATTGCACCGCATAAAAGTATTTAGTTCCAGCCTAATGTAATAGCATGCCAACGACCCATATACATACACAATCAGGGAAAATCCTTTGTGTCCTCGTAGAAATTCCAGGTTATATGCATTAGCAGCGATGCCATTAATTTCCCCACAAGTGGATGGCGGTAAGGACTCGAAACTGTATTGTTTCAATGCGATTCCATTCACTATGAACTACGAGTACTTAGATGCCATTGTATTTTGCAGTTACTCAAATATGCAGGAAGATTCTCCATTCTCGAATCTCGTTAATTATGAACACATTTTCACTGTACGATTTCCATTTGCTCGTAAACATTTTTGAGTTCTTGCAGCAAACCATTACGAGGTGTTTCCATCCCTTCCTTCTCATCCTTCCACCGGACAAACGAGTGAATCAAGTGTAAAATTGTTAACTGATAAAAAATTCATTTAAAACTAGAATATTTGAAATCTGAAAATAAATTTTTCCCACTGTTCTATGTTAGTTTCCATAATTTTCGTTATTTTTTTTTGTCTTTTTTGTTGTTGCTGTTGTTGCTGTAAAATGGTGGAAATTTAAAGGAAAGAGAAAAATTCTTAATGAGTAAAAAACTGTAAAATTATATAGAAAAGTGTTGAGCCCGAGGAAAATTCTATTATATTAAATGGAAAAAGGAAAATGTTCTAATTATCATGAGTACAAAACGAGCAGAATGCTTTCCTTTTCTGGTTTTCATTTTTTGAAGTTGGATTTTTATAAAGGACTATCGTAATCATTATAATTATGTAAGTTCTTTTTTTTTAACAAAAAAAAAAACTAACGATTAAAATTCATTTATTGTTAGAAGAGAAAAAGATCGTTTCTTCTGGTTGTTGTCATTTTTTCTTTTCATAATAAGATAGAATATTTTTTTTGTGGGTTTATTTGTAAATTATACTATAGGGGTTAGGGTTAAAAAGTTGATTGAAAGCCCAAGTCGTATGGTCACTTTTTTATGCGTGAAGGAATTGCGTTAAAATTACAGTGATTATTACAGGACAAAAAAGTCTGAAAAACTTTTTTGGGAATATATTAAAATTTTTTATCAGAATTAAATAGAAACAAGTAAAATCATACAATAGTTAATGGTCGATGGTTTTTCTGCTCGCGTGTATATCAATTAGAAGCTTGGTATTTTTAAAGATCACTCGGACCAGTAACGTTGAAGTCGCTGATGGGAGCTTATAGGAAAGGGAGTAGGGGATAGTTTCTGAACTAAACATTAAAAGAAAATATATTAAAATAAAGGACTGATGTTGTATTTTTAACTGAAAGAATTACAGTCCGTTAGTCCATATTGGTTTCAATATAAAAATAATTTCCTATCTATAGTAAGCCTAAAACGTTTGTCTAGAAGTTGAAAAACGTTCTAATTAATGTTGAGTATTTATTTAATTTCAGAAAAGTATTCTGTGTTATAGAAATACCATTAAAATATATGAGAGAACATGGTTGATGGTGGAGAGTAAAAGTTACGTGAACACAATTGCGTTAATTTACTTTTATTCTCTGCCTGCTAAACCAGTTCTGGGAGAGTTTGAATTTGGGTTTGAAAAATTTCGGAAGCACAAGGGCATGTGTAGAAAACAAATTTTTCATAACATCAATGATAATTTTTTGAGGCCTCATTTTCACTTTTCATAGCAGTACTGTAAGGCTTCAACTAGACTTGGATTCAGCTCTTCGATGCAAATCATCTCATATTGGTACTTTCAAACAGTACCAATATGAGATGCTTTGCATTATTTTTTTAATCTTGAAAATAAAAA
Source organism: Atherix ibis (assembly GCA_958298945.1). Lineage (NCBI taxonomy): Eukaryota > Metazoa > Arthropoda > Insecta > Diptera > Athericidae > Atherix > Atherix ibis. Next base: position 8,932,723 of record OY282610.1, read on the forward strand.
AAAAACTGCATATAAATCGAGATTAGGTGAATGTGGGGACTAAGGAACCGCAAAAAAAAATCCTTTTTTCGGACAAAAACTCATTGATAGAGAGATGGTCGTGTGAAAGGGGGTGTTATCATCAAAGTGTCTGCAATGTCCGATCTGACGTGAAGAACACTTTTTCTGAGACTTTCACTGAGCTCCAATTAAAATGACCCTCACTCATTCTTTAGTTTTTAATATTGAAAGCCTTGCTGAATGAGGTTTGTCTTCCAGTGATTGTCGGCGCTCAATAAATGCTTTACGGCAACTAAAAACTCTTACTTTCAATAAGGCTAAAAGGAATTTTGAATATTCTTATAATGTTTGGCATATCGCGCATTTGATACGTGTTAGAAGAGGTAAAGGAGAAGATGTCTAGTAGGAAGGGTGGTCATTATGCCCACGTTGTTCCTCCACAATTGATTTTTTCTTCCGGAAGGTGGTATTGATATGTCCGTCTTTTTGATGGCTGATGAATTTGTCAGGTATTTTTTTCCGCATTTTTTGTTAAGTAAAGAATGATGGAATAAGGTATGGAAAGTAAAATAGTTCTTTTTAGAGATTAGCCTACCATTTGAACCCTTATATTATAGTCCATCATGCTAACGACTGTGCTACTGGGGCGGCTGAAAACAAAAGTAAAGCTCGCATATTATTCAAATTTCGCTGTTTAATATTTTCGCTGTTCTATATTTTTTTATCGAACTACAAAAACACAACTTCACTAACGACGATCTTAAGAGTCACGTAGTTATCAAAGGAGGCTGAAACCTTATCTCGGAAGGACTTATATATAGGGTGTTCCAAATGGCACGCCCTATATGTGTATATATGCACACATCTAGGAAGGACAAAGTGTTGCAACCAAAAAAGAAAAACAGCGTGTCAGCGGGCAGTTCAGGGTTATTAAAAATGGAGCGCTATACGAAAGAGCAATGCGTTTTAACTGTTGATTAATATTTTAACAATAATAAATGTTTGGCAGCTACAGTTAGTAATTTTTGTAAAAAATATGGTCGTATTAGTGATATCTATGAAGAGACTAATTAAAAAATTTATGGAGACTGGACCAAATAATTATCTTAAACACTGTGGCTGTCCTAAACCAAGTAGTTCAATACAAAATATAGAAGCAGGTCGTCAGAGTATTGCGGAGAGTCCAGGAACATCAATTCGGTACCGTGGACATTTCGAGAATCTCTCGACAGCGTATTCTCATGAATAATTTACTTCTTCATGCTTACAAGATTCAATTGAGTCAAGAACTGAAGCCTACCGATTGGAGTTCGTTGAGTGGATTATGGAACAACAACAGGTGGTTTCGAACAAGATCATCTTTAGCGGTGAGGCTCATTTTAATCTTGGTGGCTTGGTTAATCGACAGAATTGTCATATTTGGGGTTCAAAAAATCGACGAGTGATTGTTCAGAAACAAATGTGTGTTATTGTTTGGTGCGGATTTCTACCTGGAGACATTATCGGTTTTAAGATACGGCTGTGGACGATAACAGGACGGCACCACATGCCGTACAGCCCGAGAAGCAATTCAATCAAAATTACTTCTTGCATGAGGTTTGGAATACGCTTTATATGGGTACATGATAATCCAGTTTTTTGTGACAAAAATTTAAAGATAGGGATGTGGACGACAACAAGATGGTGCCACATGCCACACAGCCCGAGAAGCAATTCAATCAAAATTACTTCTTGCGTGAGTTTTGGAACACCCTTTATATGGGTGCATGGTAATCTAGTTTTTCGTGGCTAAATTTCAAGATACGGATGTGGACGACAACAAGACGGTGCCACATGCCATACAGCCCAAGAAGCAATTCAATCAAAATTACTTCTTGCATGAGGTTTGGAATACGCTTTATATGGGTGCATGATAATCCAGTTTTTTGTGGCAAAATTTCAAGATAGGGTTGTGGACGACAACAAGATGGTGCCACATGCCATACAGCCCGAGAAGCAATTCAATCAAAATTATTTCTTGCGTGCTTTTTGGAACACGCTTTATATATGGTAGACAGGAAAAAACACACAAAATTTAACTATTTATCCAAAATCAAAGTTAACACAATTACTTAATCTAAAATAATTTACTTTAAAAAATGGAAACGGAATGTTAAGGAATCAGTTTTTTATTATGCAATTTTTTTATCAAATCGATTGGGTCATTAACGATTCACTAAAATTTCACCATGTTCAAATGTTTGATTATTATTTTTTTGTAGCACTTATAAAAATGTTAAGGGTCAGTGCAATTATTTGAATTTGTTTGAATTATGTTCGTAGAAAAAAGGAGTGATGAACCAAAAGGACATATTCGAAATGAACATAAAAAAGTATTTTAAGACTTTAACTTTTCTGGATATTATTCATATAATAAAAAGGGATTTATAATGTCTTCTTGCCCACATTAATATCAAAATCATCGTCATCATCATCGTAATCAGTGTCGGTTGCCGTTATTACCGTTTGTCACTCACTCTTCAATCGATCAAAATCCAAATCAGGCATCCATCACCCCTTAGTTAGCGATTATTGATATTTAATTTAAAATTCAATTAAAGTAACAGAAAATAAACAAACTCAAATCGAATTGAATTATTAAAGAACGGAAGACGAGTACTTGTTTGGTTGGCAATCAGCCAAAGTTTGAATGTTGGAAGTCAACTTTATCGACTTCCTAAGGGAGCACGCAAGGATACACCCGGTTACTGGTGTAGATGGCTGGATAGGTGGTTGTGTATTAAAGTATGGCCAACTACCAGTATGACGATATAGTATTTAATAAAATGACATCTTTAAGGTGAACAAACCCAAACTTACAGCATCTGTTGTCAGGTTGTAGAGAAGCAGGCAACATACACAAACTTGTTGATAACTTTTCATTCGTTTATTCGAGGAAGTTTTTCACGTAAAACTTTTTACCAATAAACTCACACAACTGATCTTTATATCCAATCGCCTTACCAACCTACCTTATCAACATATTAACCTACTCATGAGTACCTGCTTTGGTGGTAAAGTTTATTTACAATATTGCATAAGTTAGCAAATTTTGCGAATTCGTATTCATGAGCACCTGGTTTTTAGCGATAGTCTATTTATTATATTCTGGTTCGTTGAATAATGCAATTAAATAGCGCGGGTGTGTATATTAATAATAATCTTAAAGTTCTTATGCTCATGTAAGTGTGTTTGTGTATGAATTTCAAGAAGGCGAAGGAGAACAAACAAAAAAAACCCAATATTGACATGTGACGTACAGGCTGATTACCTATAGATCCTAGAACCATGCTTTACACTTTCAGATCTGAACAAAAAAAAAAAAATAGTACGAGTATCACCTGTGCTGCGTGTGCTATTGAAATGTCTACAATTTCTTATCGAAAATTAAATAAAAATAGCACAATAGCAATTGTGTGTTCGTGTAGGCACGTCTAAGGTTCTTTTTGTGGTTCGCTACCTCGTCCTTTTATTGATTGATTCATGACAGAATATGATAAAAAAGTTTTCCATCATCAGAAACTATTGCGTGCATTCGACGAACAATTGCTACCAATAAAAATAACAACTACTCTTCAAAAATAAGAAGCAGTTAATAAATTGTTCGTGCTAAGACGTCCTTAAGATATTTTCTTTGCTGTCGATTTTTTTTGTTGGTAAAATTCCTGAATTTGCGTGATTTCAGTTTGGTACTGCTATTATAACAAATCGAAGCACAAACATCATTTGATTCGTACAAGAATGTGATTATTCATTAATACAATAAGAAAAAGGGAAATAGCAAATTTTTCGCATACTTTCCATAATAAATGGTTTATGAAAATAGTGTTGAGAAAAATGACGTAAATCGCAAATGGGCTAGAATCTGAGGCGGCATTCGAACTAAGAAGGATCAGTATTACAATATTTCGAGAGTTTGTGCAATTATTTCATTTTTTTAGATAATATTTCTTTTTCAAACTTTCATAAATAACCAAATACAATTATTTATTGTATCTAAAAAAAAGCGTCAATTGTTGGAAAATAAGTCTTTTCTCTCTTCTTTTAGTATTCAATCCTGTAAATAGATCAGTTAACTTACAATATGAAATCAAAAAATAATGAAAAATAATTTCCAAAAAATATTTTACTAGCTCAGACACTTCTACATGAAAAGTATGACTAATAATTCAAAATATTCAGTCGATTACTCTGACATTTAATCGAAAAATATTCAAATGGAAAATAATAAATTCAGAATGGGAAGACTTTAGAAATAATTGAAACAATATAAAATTACTATAGAGAGAAAATATCTAAACAGTATTAAGATAGCAACAAAACAAAAAATCACGTGAAAATTGTTTATTAAAAAAGTTATCGAAAAATATTATATTGTACAAATACTGGGTTTAGGAGTTTGAAGTGAAAATGCAAGCAATAGGACCCCTTTTGAGGTCATTAAAAATTTATTAATGACCTACAAAAATAAATTATCAATTAAATTATTCTTTTGAACCTACTCAGACCATCTGTAACTCAGGCGATCCGTTATTTAAATTATACATACCTTAGGCTGATCCGTAATAAGGTGATTATATGGGGTCCATAATATTTAGGAGGTCCATAATTCAGGTATTTTATTACTTAGCAGATTTAAAACATAGGCGATCCATTAATAAGGGGGTCAATAATTTAGGTCTTTCATTACTTCTGTTAGAAGGCGATCTTTAACTTAGTCGATCCGTACCTGAAGTAATTCGCAAACTCAAGTGACTGCTAGCTTAGTTAATCCGTAAATAAGGTCATTTGTAGCTTATGTAATTCATTACTTAGCTGATCTATAACTCATATAACTTAATTGATTCATTTATAAGATTATTACTTATTTATGTTACTCAGGTGAGCCCTACCATAAGAGATTCCGTACCTCAGGCGATCCATAACTTAAGTAATTCCCTAACTCAAGTGACCGATAGCTTAGTTAATCCGTAAATAAGATGATCCATAACTTAAGAGATCTATTATTTATGTAATGGAAAAACATTAGTGATCCGTTACATTTATAACTTTAGCGATCCATAGTTCAGATGAGCGTCATTCTAAGTGATTTTGTAACTCAGGTGATCTGTAACTCAAGTGATTCGTAATTCAGATGATTCGCAACTTATGTAATTTATTACTTAGCTGATCCAAAATTCAGGTCTCCTATTACTCAGGTGTTTCGTAACTTAGATGATCTATAACTGAGGTGATACGAAGCTGAAACGATTCGTATCTTAAGTGTGATCAGTAACTTGAGTGATCCAGAAATCGTCTGATCCATGATCCAGTTGATTTGTAACTCAGGGCATCTATAATTTTCATCGATCCTTTCTATCTATTGTATTTAATATCAATGTTTGAAATAGGAAAGGTGTAATATGGATGAGGTCTTTTTTTTAAAAAATATATTTAAAAAATTTCCATAAAATTCGATACCAAAAATGGACAGAAAATTATTTCTCTTGAATCCTACTTCACCCAAATTCAACTGAAGGATTTTCTTCCATTTTGAGCAAAAGTCAATTTTTTCTCACTTCTATAGATTAAAGCAATTTGATAAGTTTTATAGCAATTAATTTACAAAAATCTTAGGCTCATAATTCTAAGCCAAGAAGCAGTAAATGCAGTGAGTATTCAACAAACGAATTTACAGAAAAATTCCAAATTATCAAAATATTTATGCACGAATCTATTTTTTAAAAAGATCTTTTTTTAATGGTTGAAATTTTCTATCTATTAAGAAAGAATAATATTCTGTGTTTTTCCAATAAGATGCAAAAAAATCAAATATTCCGATTATTAAAATAAATTTTCTAAAATTATTATAAAAAAAACAATTAGCAAAAATCTCTCGAAGGTAAAAACCTGAACTTGCAAATAAAAAAATTGAGTTTTCATAATTTTAATTAAACAAAGCGTTCAGAAATATAAACAAAAAATAGCTTTGAAAATAGAAAAAAAACGCTTTATTAATTTTGAATTTATTTGAAGCAAAAATTACGAGTAATATAGCTTAAAAATATAAATAAGTATTTTACATTGTTTAGATATTATTTTTTAAAGAACGACTACTTTTAGGCTATTTAAAAGAAAAGCACTTTAGACGTTGAATAATTGGAAAATATTAAAAAAAGAAAGCACGCTGAGCGGATTTGTTTAAAAGAAAAACGGTTGCGTTCACGCAAAAATTTAAAACGCATACGTTTACACGTAAGCAAGTAACGTGCGTTCGCAAACGTCAAACGTCAGAAACGAGAACGGCCGCACGTGTAAGCGTTCGTGTAGCGCGCAGAGCGCTGTCACGCAATGAGTCAGTTTTATTGATCGCGCACAGACAAAACCAGCCGAAGGCAGGCTGTTATTTGCCGACGTGCGGGTGTATTATGCGTACATGATGCTCCCGAATGCATTTTTCTGATATTCTAAGTTCTCTATTGACTTGATATATAAAAATTAAAATGTTCGAAACTTAAGATTTTCATTAATATTCAATAAAAATAATTATTGCTATTTAGTTTTGAGAGAAAAAAAAAATGTTTTTGTTAGAAAAATATAATTTCTTTTCGTTTCTTCAACTACACAAACATTTTATGACGAGACACTTCAATAACAGGAGAGGGACATATGAGAGTAAACACCGATTGGCGTTTCTCTACTTAACGAGTCAAGTTAACGCGTCAGGAAATCTATTGGCCAATTTCTCTTTATACGCCGATGAGTGTTTAAGGGGAAAATAACAGAGGAAAGTTTTCTAACACGAGAATTAGAATAATCGGGAATGAAACTTTTTATAACGAGAAGTTCAATTCCGTATGTCCAGATCGGTTTTTTTGGTGTTCTAAATTAAAAGTTTGTTTTTTAATATCAGTTTTTATCGGTACTACTACTTAGTCGATAACGTTTGTTAAGTTGAAGTCTTTTTAATTTCGAATGAGAATTCCAAGTAAGTCATTTGTCTAGCTTTAGTCTCAGGTAGGGTACTTGGTGTTTTGATGTAATAATGTTATCATTAAGGTATATAGGAATGGTGGGATCTTTTTAGATGATAAAGATAATATGAATACTCTTCTGCTCATTTCCGTTCAGTATCCACTTGTTGAATCAGTCTTGGAGATTTTTAATATGGGATTGTAGGTGAATTTAGAATTTCCGCGGGTTACGTACGAGTATATTCAATTTTCGAATTTTTTGTGGCGTTATGTTCTACTAATGTTCGGCCATTTTGAATGTTCAGATAATTTTTGACAGTGGCTTTGCTTGCACGTGTTTTTGCTCGTCTTAGATTTTTGCCCATTCCAAAAAATGGATCAAAGAATCTGTTTCGTGAACAAGAAAAAGTACCAGGGGCCAGATCTGGGGAATACGGTAGCTGCGGCATTATTAGTGTGTTGTGTTTGGCCAAAAATTCATGCACAAGCAACGATGCATGAGCAGGGGTGTTATCATAGTGCAAAAGCCAATTTTTGTTCTTCCACAAATCCGGGCGTTTCTGGCGGATTACTTCGCGTAACTTGCGCATAACTTGCAAGTAATATTCTTTATTGGCCGTTCTACCCTGTGGCAAGAACTCATGATGCACCACGCTCCCGAAATCGAAGAAAACTATAAGCAAAACCTTAACATTCGACCGAACTTGGCGCACTTTTTTCGGTCTTGGCTGCAGTTTCCATTGGAATGATTTAGTTTTGGTTTCCATGTCATAACCATAAACCTATGATTCGTCACTAGTTATGACCCTTTGGAGCAAATTTGGGTCATCGCGGACAGAGTCCAACAGCTCATTAGCAATGTTAATGCGATGCTGTTTTTGGTCGAAAATGGACAAAAATCAAAGACGAGCCAAATCACGTGCAAGCAAAGCAGCTGTCAAAAATTAACTGAACATTCAAATGACCGAACTTATCGGCATAAGTGAGAGACATAAGTACCAATATAACGCCACAAAATCAAAAATTGAATATACGTAACCCGCGGAAATTCAAAATTCGTGATAGTTTTTGAACAGAATTCATATATTGAGGCTATTTGGGTATTGAAGTTAGATGCAACGGCTTTGAGAACAGTTGGAATGTCAAAGGTATAAATATTGTATAGCATTGGACCAACGATACTACCTTGAGGGACACCAGCTGTGATAGGTCATATATAAGAATTTTCTGTATTTGGAAGTGACGTTGGAAGAGATATGATTTTAAAATAAGATAGTACGGAGAAGTAAGGAAGCTTTTGAGTTCCCAAAGCAGTCCAGGGTGCTACACTCGATTAAAAGCATGGGATATATCTAGGACAGTACTCTTTTTGCATAAGAGAAGAGGCAATAAAATCAACCCTCATGATGACATTGTTGGATTGTGGAGTGTTCTAAACAGAAACCAAATTGGTGATCGGGGATTTAAACTCCTCTAAAGGCATTTTAAGAGGAGTTTTTCAAAAATGTTGACAAGGATTGGTAACAAACTGATAGGTTTTTACGAGAAAAGAGAATTTACCGATTTTTTGGGTTTGAGAATTATTTTTATGACTGAAATTTTCTAAAGAATGGAAAAATAGGTGGTACACGCGAGTTTTTTTGGAGATTTTTTTTGAGCAGTTGATGGATTAAATATTTAATTTCAGATGGGGTACAATTTTTAGGCGGAGGACTCATAGAGAATAGAATTGTGAGTTCGTCATAAATTTTTTGTGAGTGTATCTTATCTTCTATAGCTTCGTGTGGAGTGAAATTATTGACTAAGTGCTTGGCAAATACTTCAGCCTTTTCTGTGTCCGATTTTGCCCAGGTACCGTCATTTTGTCGCAGGGGTTGAGATGTACTTTTGTAGGATAGAATTTGTTTTAGTAAAATATTATTTCTTGTATAGTATTTGTATCGTTCATTTCGATATTTTCAAATTAGTGTGGTTATTTCTCATTGTTGGCGGTTTCTCATTGTAGTTTCTGTTTGTGATTAGGTATTCTGGGTTTTCGTTTTTCAGTTATTAGAGTCCGTACGTTTGAAGGGTAATTTTATTTGTCGAGTTAAGAAACCGTATTATTTAATGTGAGCTTTTATTACTGAGTTTTGTATGTTTGTATTAAGGTCATGTCGATATTTTAACTATTTTCTTGTTGAATTTTTAATATATTTAACGACATACACGTAAGTACTTTATTAATTAAATAAATAGGTTTTCTTTCGGTGGTTTAATTTTATATTAAAGAAAATTTTTGTTTTCGGATATTTTTTTTTTTTGGTAATAAATTTGATTAAATAATAAGTTTTACCAAATAATAAATATAATTATGTAAACGTAGAAAAAAAAACATCTGCCAGCATCGGAATCATATTGAATTTTCTGTCAATCAACATTTTGTGTCAATCTACGAATAGTATATTTTTCGTGACAGGCTATAAAATATCTGAACAGAATTCTACTTGAAGATAAATTCAAAAAGAATTTATTGAAATTTTATAACCATTCGAATAAAGTAGTAGTAGTAGACGATAGTAAAGCAACAGTATTAGTAGTTTCTTCTTAATAGAAAAAAAACTCAATTTAGTACCACTCAATATTCTTGCAGTTCAACTGATTTAAAATTTTTAGAAAAAAATCTAATAAAATCAAAGTGAATTTTTTATATATCTTCAAGTCAAGTGTGTTTAACTTGTAATATTAACCACCCACTCCTTCTTCTTATTTCAATAATTTTTGTTCGATATAAAATTTTTATACTTAAAAAGAAAAAATTCTCCAAAACGTACACATACATAGAGCGTGAATAGATTATTGAAAAGAATCATAAAAAGTAAGATTTTATTGGGAAAAGTTCAATTTTACGAGCATAGCAATTTTGTACGATTTGAGTTTTTTCTTCTGTTTCATTTTATTTACTCTATTTTTTTGTTTGCGCTACAATAAAAACAATTTTCATTAATTTCGAAAAGGTAGAAAAAAAGGTACAATAAAAATATGTACTAAATTCTTTAAGTATTTATCCTTAAAATGAATTTATTGTTCATATTATTTAGAGGAAACTTTGTCCCAACGCAATATTTGGATTAGCATTGCAATTGGTTCATATTTATTGCTGTTAATCATTAAGTATTATTATTATTTTTGTCGAGAAAATATCACCGAGTGTTGCTAAATGCTGGTCATAAAATATTTTGCGTTATCCTTCTGGGCAGAATAGTCCCAAAATATTATAGGCCATTGCAAGAGAAGCTCTATTCCAGGAAATTTTGGCAACAGATCCTATTGTCTCTACGAGGGAGGCGATGATAACACTATTTTGGTACAAACGGATGCTTTGCGATCTATTTATCGATGAAGTCGTATATAATAGCATAAACAGGATAAATCTTGAGACTCCCGCGAGAGAGTTTGGCATCACAGAGAAATTAATAAGAATGATTATGCTGACCAGGACTAGTGTGCAAGGACGAATAAATGTAAAAGAATCACTTTCGAAACCATACAACATTTATAATGGTCTCCGGAAAAGAGACGCGCTTTAATGTGTTCTCTCGCCGGTAAAAGTAATTCATGACTAAGGGCTTGGTATGATGGTTACTGTACTCATAGGATTTGTCCAGCTTTTAGCTTACGCTGACGATATCGATATTATATGTTCAAAATGCAACAGGCGCAAAAAAAAGATGATACCTACAATTACTTCGACTTCTAGACAAACGTGCTAAGCTTACTATAGACAGCAAAGTACTTTTATACAATGTCCAACTGAAACCAACATGGACTTACAGACTAGAATTCTGGGGTTCTACTAAGGTTTAACACTGCGCACTATTGTCGAGACTCCCCTTTATGTTCGTTGTAGTATTTCCGATTCTACTTTCTGTGTTGGTAATTTGGAATTACATACTAGAACTCTGAGGTTCTGAAAAGCCTTACAATTTCAATTGAATCCAATTCTTTTAGGTTCCTTGTAGTATTTTCGATCCTACATTTTACTTTAGACTTACAGACTATAATTCTGAGGCTCTTATTAAGCCTTCTAATACTCGCCGAATCAAAATACAATTCTTGATGCTCCCTTTTATATTCCTTTTAGTATCTCCTATCCTACCTTTTGTGTTGATAATTTGGACTTACAGACTAGAAGTCTGAGGCTCTATTAAGTCTTATAATTCCCATCAAATGCAATTCTTTCAATCAAAGATACTCCATACAATTTTTGACGCTAGACTTTATATTCCTTTTAGTATCTCCGATCCTACCTTTTGTGTTCGTAATTTGGACTTACAGACTAGAACTTTGATTCTATATTAAGCCTTCTAATTCCCATCAAATTCAATCTCTTCATTCGAAAGTACTCCTCACAATTATCAACGGTCCCTTTTATATTCATCGTGATCTTGAAATCGTATTTTTTTATATGTGGCCGTATCTCCTTATAAAAAGTTCCATTTCCTTGTCTCCAATCATGCTTATCCCCTCCGCTAGCAGGATATTTACTCCCCATACCTGTTTACGTTAATTAACACTATTATTCGTATCTGCTTGTTACTATGTTGTAGTTATAGATATCTGTAAAAGTTAACGAAAAAATAATTAAAAAACGCATCGAAACGAAAAAAAAACAATTTTTTTTAAATAGTTACTCTAAAGCGCTGTATTGGCAGTCAGCTAGAGGAAAATTGGTATTATGAGCTGTTGAGCTGTTTGGAACTCCATGGGGAACATTCAAATAAATAAAAATTCGCATTTTTTTATATATAAATACGAATAATAATAATAATAAAAAAAAATAAAAACCTTATTTTGAATAAATGCATTTGAAGCTATTTTGTAAAAAAAAATATTATTATGGCAAATACAAAATGTGAATCGAATCTCTTGACTGGATCGATAGCATCTCATTCATCAATCTTATTAGTAATAATATGAAAATCGTGTATTCAGACTAGTAAAAACATCAAAAATAAATGGCAAAAGTATTAATACTCGTAGTTGAATGGCATTTGTCTATTTATTCGGTAATACGAACTAGGACGCAGTGGGATTTAACTTGTCTATGAAATTGAAATTTATGCCTTCTATTTGTGCTCATATTATACAATTTAGACGCACCACGAATCATATTCAAGCCTACCAGTATAATAATCCAGTCATATTTGCATACATTTCTAAAATGGCCGACGATATATGATTTTTACTTAATAATTCTTAAACTCTTTTGTATATTACAAAAAAGAAATCTCCTTTCATGATTCATAAAATTTGTTTGCTCTTGAATTTACTCTAATAGACTTTAAATTATCCATACACTCTCGTATTGTAGGAAGTTTTTCTTGCAAATGGTAATAATATTCTCCTTTCTATTTTGACAATATACAAATATGATTTCTGTTATTAATTTGAAGAGATGCCTCCCCAAAATACTCATATCAATGGCATTAACAAATTGTTTAGGAAATTTTAATTCTTATATTGTACATGAATAAAAAAATAAAAAAATTCCAAGTTGCTATTTGCAAAATGTTCAATATTACTTAGTCTGATTAGCTGGGCTTTGCTACCAATGGTTAGGATAACTAGTTTGTAACTGGTTACTGACTATGAGTCAAATGGACCTACCTGTAAAGGATGGAGCTGGTTAGAGGCAGGACCAGGAATTTGAACAAATGTGCGTGGAGAGAAAAGGGAGCGGTTTGCTGATCGAGACCGCTTACCGCATAAATTGACGGAAGATTGATTGTTTGCCTGCTCCATGCATGGGGCACGAAAGATGATAAAGAGAAAGTGGAGCAAGAAGATAAAGTAGAGAAAATTATGGAGTTGGAGCTTTGCATGGCTTATGCTAGTGTAAATGAAGTCGTACTTTAAGAAGATAAAGAAAATGAGGAAGATGAAAAAAATGACGAAGAAAAGGATGGCGACGAAGCTTTGCATAGCTTATGCTAATGTGAGTGGAGTTGTCCTTTAAGAAGATGCAGGAAATGGGGAAGATGAAGAAGATGATGAAGATGAAGTAGATGATGAAGATGAAGAAAATAACGAAGAAAAGAATGGCTTCAAAGCATTGCATGGCTTATGCTAGTGTGAGCGGAGTCGTACTTTAAGAAGATGCAGGAAATGGGAAAGATGAAGAAGATGATGAAGATAAAGAATATAAAGAAGTAGATGATGAAGATAAGTAAAAAAGAAATTGTTGTATTGAAGTTTTGTATGACTTATGCTAATAAAACTGCAGGCGTACCTAAAGGATATGAAGAAAAAGTAAAGAAAAGAAGAAGTGAAGAAAAGAAGAAGTGACGAAAAGAAGAAATGAAGAAAAATCTCCTACTCCTCCAATTAGTAGCATTCAGAAAATTAGTCCCGCAGACCGAGACCAAAGATGGTACACATCAAAAATATATCATATATTTTGTAATTCTAAATTAATTAATTTAAATAACTAGGTTTTGTAATTTATTTATTTGCGTTTACACAGGAGTCGCCCATTCATAAAACAAATATCTCGGATTGGTCGATGATGTGTGTGAATTTGAACAAAAATCACTTTTAGTTACCGAAAATGCAAAATGCAAAAGCATAAAATTTTCATAATAAAAAATGCATTTTCCATGCAAGGGAACTTATAAAATATTTCTTCCTAACGATTATGCTTAATGACAAATTTGCAGTGCCAAAAAAGTGCGAAATCGATACGATTAGAACGAAACAATTACAAAACCCTACAAATGTTCGGGAAAGAAAAATCAGCGGTTGCGAAATCGAGACAAGAACGATTATGAAACCCACGCGCTTCTCCATTCCTCCTGTTATGCATTCCCGTCGTATTCACGAAATTAGTCCCACATACCAATAAGAGAGCCAAATAAAAATAATCGATAAAAAAAACTTTTTATAACGAGAAATGCCTACAGTACTTGCCAAAAAAATCTTTGACAATAAAAATGTTTGTATTTCAAAAACGATTATTTATATATTGTTTTTTATATAACTTATACAATAAAAAAGATTCATGGTATTATGTCTTACGATAAGTATATTACGTTAAATAACAGAATTATTCGTTAGGTTGGCAATACGATAAGTTAACACTTTGACCATTTGAGAATGCTTAGCTTGCTAGTTTCCAAAGTATTTGTAACACAACATCAACACCAAGTTTACACAATACTTATCTAACAAAACATTCCCAGGATATGACCTGACAACTTTGGAAATACTTAAGTGAATATCTAAAAGAAACCTCGTTCTAATAACCTATATTTAACATGTGATATACAATAGGTTTTATCCTTCGCACATCTATATAATAAATATAGGTTATTACGACGAGGGTTATTTGTGCATCTCTTTGGAAGTTTTCCATCATCAAAATGTTTCTAAAATCCAACAAATCCAAAAACCTTCGTACCTCTTATATACCTATGAGACTACTTTTTATTTTATCTAAAATCCTTAAAAATTAATCCACAAATGCCTTTATACTATTATTGAACCCGAGGGTATGATTCCTCAGCATCTGTTTGGGTTTCGAGCAGAGCATTTCACTATGCTCATCGCATGGTCGATTACATAGTGCGTTCGCCTGAAGCGAAAGGAATACTGCTTAGGCGTATTTCGGACGCTTTCAACTGTGTATGGCAAGTTGAATCGCTTTGAAAGTTGCAGCAAGTCCTACCCTCTAGTTATTTGCACATCCTAAAATCCTTGCTCACAGACCAATATTTTCAAGCAGCTGAAAATATTGAGTATTCTGGCACTTGTCCTATTTTCGCCGATGTCCCCTGAGGGAAGAATCCTAGCTCCAATCCTTTGCAATATTTACACCCATGGTATTGCCTGTCGCAGTGATATTCTTACCGAAACATATGCTGATTATACAGCCATCCTTACACATCACAAAGATCAATATCCTACATAACCACATACACTTCTTTCTAGCCTGGTTCAAACTGTGATGAAAAGGGGTGAACAAACAAAAATCTCTGCTGCGAACAGATCCCTGATATAACCCGAATATAATCACAAAAAACGAGCATGTGTTACCTTGGACTCATATTCGACAAACGGTTAACCTGGAACCATCAAACGAAATCTAAAATAGGTGAACTCCTAGACAGTAGGTCAAAACTGACAATGAAAAGCAAACTATAACTAAACTAGAGGCTACCGAAACCAATATGGACATACAGGCTCAAACTTTGAGGTTCGACCAAGCCCCTTCCAATCCAAACTCTACAATCCCGAATCCCTCGAAAAATTGCCAGTGCTCCCTTTTCATCCATCGTGACCTAACAATTCTATTTTTCCGTGAACTGTTCATCTCTATTTGCATCTATCCTATCACCCTAATCCTTTAGCTAAAAAAACTGTTCACTTCCACGCTTCCATTATATATCCATCGACGATTGAAACGGCAATAGCCTCGCGATTTTTTTCTCTCGTTCTTGGGGAGACATCGATGGCTGTTTTTCCCTACACATCTTCATGTTCTATAATTAGATAGTATTTAAAATAAAAATACAATTTTTCGTAGGTATTTTAACCTAGTCCATACCAACAATGCTTTGATAAATTCGGAACATTCTAAGAACAAATGATTATCGCTACAGAAAACGAATTATAAACGAACGAATCTCAACATTTCCGAATCTAATAATTTAGAAACAGTTTCGAATATTTTCCAAGTTCGAAAAAAAAGCCAATAAATACCATGCCTTATAAAAATAATGCTATAACTATTCGAAATAATTTAGGTATAAGAAAGGAGCAAAGGAATTATTAAGTAATTTTATAGAAATCTAAAAGTAAAACCATAAAAAGGATAATAGTACAATAGGTTTATGAGCAATTGTGGTAATAAATTCGAAACCATTCATTCCTTTTGTTGATATTAAACAGAACCTAATTAGGATAATTGCTACTAAAGGAAATCTATAAGACAAGTGGGAAGAAAATATGAACTATAATTTTTTTTTTAAAACCAAAAGGAAAAGGAAATAAAAGTGGTTGATCTGTTGTTGTGGTATATAAAGTTTTAGAGTGGAAAAGGATGCGAAAATTGAGTGCAATTAGGGACAGTAATAATTCTTGTTCTATTTTATCAACAATCGTTTAGTGCTGTTTCATTGTGTGTGTATCGAGTACGTAAAAGGTGCTTGAATGAGTGTTTGCACACTTTCGCAATGTATCCTATCTGCAGGTACATAACACAATCTTTCTAAAGGACTCTTAAAGTGTTGTAATAAAATAGAATGCTAGGTAATAGTATAGAAGCGAAAAATTACGAGCATAAAGCAGCTATTCGACAACAAACATTGTTCGGTCCTTTTTAAGGATGAAAGCGAAAGCAAAGTTTACCTAGGACTGCCAGAGAAAAAAGTTATGATAGTATTTTTTTCTTTGCCAATACGTGGGATCCACTTTTAGCTAGCAAGTCTAAAGAAGGACATCAACTAGAGTTCTACTTCTGAGTAGGATGTCGCTTCTAATTGCATCGTAAAAACATTGAACGTTGATGAGCTTGCCATCCTTTCCAGAAATTCCGATCAATTCGTACGAGCAACCTATGATATAGTGGCATGCTGCTTTTCATCTATATATTTACTTGCTCAGAATTTATGTACTCGTATGACGAAGAGCATCCTGCCCACGAAAGGAAAATACCCTAAAAAACCTTTTAAATTGCGAAGACGCGAATAACACAGATGCCAAGATGGCATTTCACGGTCTAGTTTTATCTCATCGTTTGCTGGCTATACTCTTTTTACAAAAGCTCATTATTATGGTATTGTGCAAGTCCTTAAGCGACCACCACTACCGATAAGTTAGCAGTAATTCTAGAAAATAAAAAGGAAATGCAGTACATTACGAGTATATGGCATCATGCAGAGATGAGCTAAACAGTGCCAAGTTAGTGGTGCGTGACAGTTGGCGTTGTACCCTCCACATTACTGGAGATATTGTCTAATCAAAAAGGATGTATTTCATTTCCCGTCCCCTACTATAATTATAGACGATTATACTTCTGAGAAATTCCATAACGACTTTTACTTTACTGATTTATTATCATCAATAAATTTATTTGTTCTGCTTTAACTTATTTTATTGTTTACTGTCTAGTCCTTTGTACACTCAATTTCTCATTGTTGCACTTCTAAGGAGTTTTTAACAATACCATGTATTCAACAAAAAAAAAAACTACCAAAAAAATACTCGTAATGGTACAATAGTGATTGAAGGATTTTTTGTTGTTGTCCTAATCGTTTTTATCTAAAAATGTTTTCTTATATCAAAGGATTATTCAATTTATAGTTTGGAAAGTAAAGATAAATTACGGACTTTTCTTATTTTACAAATTTTAATTTTATTTTTAATTTATTAAACTAAGTAAATTTTGTCATTATGCAAAAAATATATAGGTTACTGCAAGACTACTAGCAGAACTCGTTTTTTTTAGGTAAATTTTTCATATTTTTTAAAATTTTTTGATGGCCTAATTTTTTTTTTTGCATATTTAAAGATGAAATTCGGCCATCATATTGCAGATGTTGATTTTTAAATGCTCTAGAGTTATAAAAAATATTATCTATAAAAGCAATACTTTCAACAAAAAAAATTCCAACGGCGTCAAATCGCACGATCTTGGAGGCTAATTGACACCACAAATCGTTGAGATTGCTCGTTCTGAGAACTTGTCATGCAATAAAACTAAAATTAATAGTGTTGTATAGCTTATGGTTACGTTTTACTAAAACTATATATGCTCCATATTAAAATCTTTTAGTTCCAATTCAACCACAAAAGATATATCAGCCTTCACCAAAGACGAATTGTCGTCGATAGTAGCAAAAAGTAACAGTATAAAAATAAGGTCTTAATTAAAATAATGTAACCTTTTCTTAAAATTTAGTATCATTTTTATATTTTTAATTAATTGAAATTAATTTTATATGCACCTTCATCACAAGGACCTAAATATAATCTCAAAATATAGTTGAATGTACAAAATTTCAGTGGATTCAACTCCATTTGAAAATGATTTCATTCTAAAGGATGAATTTTCTCCTTTCCATGTGCCAAGCAATAATATCAAGATTCAGTATCTACTCTAAAATAATAATTTTCTCAAATAGATTAGATCTCAGTAGTCGTAAATACTGTAAAATATTCGATAAAATCTCCTCCTAGTCTCCTTCGAATATTATCAAAATTTACCCCAAAATGATTCGACGAATAAAAAGATTTTTTTGGATATAAAAAAAATAGTTTTTAGTTGCTATAACGTTTTATCCAATTTATAATATGGAAAGTAAAATTCAATAAAATATATTTTAAATTTTGATTTTAATAAATATTTTATTGGGTTATTTTGAATAAAACTTGCCATTATATATAAAAAATATATAATATGTGAAGCTTATCGTTATTTTTCAAAAATTACCCATAAATCTTTTTTCTGGATTCGAACCTTTTTAGATAATTTTTAATGTCTTTTCGCATATTTCTAATTCTAATTCGGCCATTATTTATATATTGTAGATATTTTATAAATTTAATAGCATTTAAAAATGTTAGCTTTTATATATGCTATAAAATTTATAAAATATCTTCAAAACCACGATGTATACAAAATTTCTGACAGCGTCAAATTTTACGATCTTGGGTGCTAATTGACATTCTCAAATCTCGAACTTGTGAGTTCCGGAGACTTTCTGCGTAATAAAGCCCAAATTTTTTATATTATGTCTCTAGTGATATCATCTTGTTAAAATAACAAATATTTTAGATTTAAATGTGGAAGTTCGGAGTAAAAAAGATTGGTTACCATACGACTAATAACACACCGAATTAACGGTAACGGTCTCTCCTTCTTCAATTGAAAATTACATTTCAGACTTTCATACCAAAATTCACACCAGACCGTCAGTTGGCATTTCCATCAGTCATTTGCTGGTTTTAAGAGCATTATATACGTTAATTCTTTACTTATTAACGTATCCCCCTAGTAAGAAATCAGCCTCATTGCTAAAGAAAAAGTTGTGGAATTGATTGCATCTTCTTTAGAAAGAAAATTTTGATAGACTTTGGCATCTGGACTTACCCTGAAAACGTAAAAGAATCGTACCTTTTACCTTTTTCCTAGTCCTAAAATCATTTCTTTCTAATCGGCACTTCAACGTAATCAATTCCAACGAACTATCCAATATTTTTCCGATATTCGCTGGTGTTAGAAAGAACACATTCGATATTCCAATCCGTCTCAATTCTTTCTTTAGTATATTTGCTGATAATGCAGCCTTCCTTGTATCTAGCGAAAATTCCCAATATACTTCCAAAATTTTTTAATCCCAAATGCAAACCCTACACAACTGGTTTACCAGGTGGAGAATAAAAATAAATAACCGTAAATCTACCCGCGTCACTTTTACTCTCTACCCTTTTACCCAGTCCTCCCATATACCTTATTGGTAGTGCTATACTACAACATACCGAATTTCCACATACAAGACTTAAAAGATAAGAACTGAAAAGACGATACCAACATCTACTTCAGCTTCTATACAAACGTTCTCAGCTAACTGTAGACAGCCAAGTACTTTTAAATAATGTCCAACTGAAGCCCACATGGACTTACGGACAAAAAATCTGCGATTCTCTAAGCCTTCTAACTACTTTTATATAATATCAAACTGAAACCAAAATGTACTTACAGAATAGAATTTTGGGATTCTACTAAGGCTTAACACTCCACACTATTGTCGATACTCCCTTTTCTGTTCGTTGTAGTATTTCCGATTCTACCTTTTGTGTTGATAATTTGGACTTACAGACTAGAATTCTGGGGCTCTGAAAAGCCTTACAATTACAATTGAATCCAATTCTTTAAAGTTTCCTGTAGTATTTTCGATCTTATATTTTATTTTGGAATTTTGGACTTACAGACTAGAATTCTGAGGCTCTATTAAGTCTTAAAATTCCCGTCAAATCCAATTCTTTCAATCAAAGATACTCCATACAATTGTTGACGCTCGCTTTTATATTATTTTTAGTATCTCCGATCCTACCTTTTGTGTTCGTAATTTGGACTTTGAGACTGGAATTCTGAGGCTCTATTAAGCCTTCCAATACTCGTCGAATCAAATTCCTTCAATCAATAATACGCCACACAATTGTTGACGCTAGCTTATATATTCCTTTTATTATCTCCGATCCTACCTTTTGTGTTCGTAATTTGGACTTTGAGACTAGAATTCTGAGGCTCTATTAAGCCTTCCAATACTCGTCGAATCAAATTCCTTCAATCAATAATACTACGCACAATTGTCGACACTCTATTTAAGGTTCCTTATAGTATTTCCGATTATACCTTCTGTGTTGATAATTTGGACTTACAGACTAGAATTCTGAGCCTCTATTGAGCCTTTCAGTTCCCGTCGAATCCAACCCCTTAAATCAAACGTATTTCGCACAATTGTCGACTCTCGCTTTTATGTTCATCGTGATCTTGAAGTCCCATTTTATTGGATGTGGTAATTCCGGTTTCCTTTCTTCTCGATTTCCTTTCTTATTATTCTCGATTTCCTTTCTTTAAAACACCTATCGAAGACTTAGGTGGTCACTGGTCGCTTGATTTATTAAAATACTAGGGCTTAACATGCTAGGAAAAAAAATTTCGATGGACATTTACTCCTTATAACCGTTCACATTAATTAATACTTTTATTCAAATCGGCTTGTTACTGTGTAGATATCTGTAATAAAATTGAGAAAAAAAATTCGAATGTGACTACCTAGGAATTTTACAATATTAATACATTGTTTAATAGTTATTTAATCTGTTATATAAAATGGCATATTATTACATAAATAATTTAAGTTACGTTTTATATATATTTTTTTACAACTATTACATAATAGGATTAAACTTTTCAAACCGTAAAATGGATATATCTAT
This sequence comes from Atherix ibis, assembly GCA_958298945.1. Lineage (NCBI taxonomy): Eukaryota > Metazoa > Arthropoda > Insecta > Diptera > Athericidae > Atherix > Atherix ibis. The sequence continues at coordinate 8,953,698 of OY282610.1, forward strand.
ATACAGATGCATCCATACAATTGTGCCTAGCATACACAGGCAGATATATTCGATTTATTTTATTATTAGTTTATTTAATAGAGAATTTTCTTATAAAAATATTTTAAATAAGAATCGGAAATAAAATTGATGTGACCTGAATGAAGATGCGGTTATCAGAATGTTGGTTGAAGGACATCGGAACTGTTGAAGTAGAAAATATCAATAAAGGATAAGAAAACATTATGAAAAGGAAACATGAATTTTTTTTTTTTTTGAGAAAAATAAAACTTCAAGTCAATGTATACTAAACGATACCAGCTGTATTGCTATTCCAGGAATCAAAGGAAGGAAAACGTCAATCAATTGATTGTTCCAATTGCATTAAAATACATAAAATGGAGCGTATTATCTGAAGTTAGGTATTTTCAATAAATCAAATTGAAAGTGGACTCAAAGCTGACGTTATAGTATAATGTGCGTTTACAACATCTTCGTCTGAAATTTCTATCAAACTGGTTAAATGGGGCAACCCGGTGAGCTGGTCCAAAATCCTGTTTGTATAATTATATTGGCTAATCAATATCGGCATTTCAATGTATCTATTATGAGTATGCAACTATTACGATTATATCTTTGCTTATTTGTATAGTTTCAGCCAATACTTATTTAATTTTAATAGAATGGTAATAATTGTTTGAAATCAAAGCTCTCTCAAATCAATAAATATTATTTTATTATACTTTAGAGAAATTATTTTCGCTAATTTAGAAAATACATATTTATTTATAATATTTTAAGGTAATTTTTATCTACTCATAGATAAGGAGTAGATAAACTGTACGCAAGATTTGAAATTTGCGTCATTTTTGTGTTAAAGTGTTGCCAACAAAAAGAAAAGACAGCGTGACAGCTGACAGTTTAAGGCTATTAAAAATGATGTGCAACGCAACAGAACAACACGTTGGGATATATTTACAAAATGATTAAGATTTGTCAGCTATAGTTCGAATAAAATCATCTTCATCGATGAGGCTCATTTTCATTTTGATGGCTTTGTTAATCGAGAAAAAAAATTTCGCATTTGAGGTACAGAAATAAATGCATCCACAACATGTTACTGTTTGGTGCGGATTTTAGGCTGGAGGCATCATCGGACTATTCTTTTTCGAAAATGCTGCTGGTCAGGCAATAACAGTTAATGGTAAGAATTTGTGCCCAACCTACAACATATAAATATGGATGACAACCAGACGGTGCCACATGTCATACAGCTCGAGAAATAAGTAGTTCTTGCGTTAAGTTTACAGCCTAACAAGTGACGAAGGTTGTTCCAGAAGTATCCGACCTAACGTATAAATGGCGATTGTAGTTTGAAAGAAATTACTATGATCGAAAGAACAACCCTTATAAAGCTAAATTTGAAGTTTAATATCGCTGAGTTATTTAGTATTAGTTTGACAGCCATTAGAAGGGAATGATCTCAGTAAGTTAGGGAATATGGAAAAAATTGATCTCAATAAACATATTGTCTAAAGAAAGAGTGTGTTCAAAATTTTCCATAGTTCTGATTATGATGACCATAAATTTGAAGAAATGCACGATAAATTGCAATTAAAAAATAATTACTTTAATAGAAAATTGAAGCGTTGTTGAAACGTGTTTTTTTCTATGACTCAACTGAAAATCTTAATAAATATAACTGATAGTGACGAAAGATTTTCAGATTTCAAATATGGCCACATGGTCCATTTAAAAGCACTGAATTTGCATATCGTATAGGGCCGGTATAAAATGCCATGCAACAAAATATGTTGTAAGTTGGATAAGAAAATTCATGATTAATTTTGTTAATTTTTATTTTGTTAACAAGTTACGAAGGTTGTTCCAGAAGTATCCGACTTAACATATAAATGGCAGTTGTTGTTTGAAATAAATTACTATGATCGAAAGAACAACCCTTATAAAGCTTAAATTTGAAGGTTAATATCGCTGAGTTATTTTGTATTAGTTTGACAGCCATTAAAAGGGAGCGGCTCTCAGTAAATTTGAGAACATGGAAAAAATTGATCTCAATAAACATATTGTGTAAGGAGAGAGTGTGTTCAAAACTTTCCATAGTCCTGATTATGATGACCACAAATTCGAAAAAGTGCACGATAAATTGCAACAAAAATAACGATTACTTTGATAGAAAATTTATGCGTTTTTGAAACGTGTTTTTTTCCATGACTCAACTGAAAGTCTTATTAAATATAACTGACAGTGATAAAAGATTTTTTATATTCAAATATCCATTTAAAAGAAGGTCATACCTCTTATATAACAATCGTACAGAATATATAATGAAAGCTCAATTATTTGTGCAAAATGCAAAATTTCCATTTTGTACGAGGGTCGTTCAATAAGTCCTTATAAAATCCGAGAAATTGCGCTCGTAGTGTCAGCATAAGAAACATTATCGATAGGAAAGCTGTCAAAATTTCAGCTCGATCCATAGCGTAGGTCAATTTCTATCGTCGATTAAAGTTAACGACATTTATTTGTGCATAACAATGGAGAAAAGCGAGTTTAGGGCTGTCATCAAACATCTCCATTTGAAAGGCTTAAGCCCGAAAGAAATCAAAGCCGAGTTGGATGCAGTTCATGGCACATCTGCACCTGTGTTTGCGACGGTTTACAATTGGGTGAATGAATTTAAACGTGGATGTTCATCCACAAAAAATGAACATCGTTCAGGACGCCCAGTTGAGGTGTCTACTCCTGAAATCATCGACAAAATCCACGATCTGATTTTGAACGATCGGCGAATTAAAGTGCGCGAATTAGTTGAGGTCACGGGCATATCACAAGGTACAGTCGCTTCAATTTTTCATGAAGAATTGTCTGTGAAAAAAATTTCGGCAAGATGGGTGCCGCGTTTGCTCTCAGAGGAGAATAAGCGCAATCGTGTAGTGGACTCTGAGGCTAAGTTGGCACTCTTTCATCGCAATCCTGCCGAATTCCTTCGTCGATATGTCACTGTGGACGAAACCTGGATACACTACTACACTCCAGAAACGAAGAGACAGTCATCACAGTGGATTTTCAAGGGTGAACGGGCTCCGAAGAAGGCAAAAACTGTGCGATCGGCCGGCAAGGTGATGCCCACGGTCATTTTTATCGACTACTTGGAAAAAGTTAAAATAATAACAGGAGCGTATTACGCGTCGTTATTGCAACGGTTGAGCGAGAAAAGCAAATAGAAACGCCCCCATCTGAAGAAGAAAAAAATCCTCTTGCATCAGGACAATGCGCGTGTGCACACCTGCGCTGTTTCAATGGCCAAAATTGTGGAATTGAGAATGGAATTGTTGCAGCATCCCGCTTATTCACCAGATTTGGCCTCGAGTGACTATTTTCTTTTCCCCAATCTGAAGAAATGGCTTGGCGGACGACGGTTCACTTCCAACGAGGACGTCATTGCTCAAACGGATGAGTATTTTGCAGAACTTCCAAAATCCTATTTTTTGGAAGGGATAAAATTTTTGGAAAAACGGTTGGAAAAGTGTATAGAGCTAAAAGGAGATTATGTTGAAAAATAAAATTTAAAAAAAAAAAAACAGTTTTTTCCATCTTTTTCTAAGGACTTATTGAACGACCCTCGTATCTTTCATTATCTAGGATTGGCTAGAGTGATTATAATAAAATTTTTTGAAGTATCAAATCAAGAATTATGAGTAGGCTAATAGAACTATCGGAAAATGTAGAATTCACGAGTTTTCTAAGGATCTAAGTTAATTTTTATTATTGAGAAGATTTGTTTAACAAGTTTAATTACATAGAAGGTTTCAGGACTGACTTACTCTCTCTATTTGTGTGACTGTTTATTAAAATAATTTTTAAAAAAATGAAGAAAAAATACCCATACCATAATTAATTAACCAAAAATTTTGACAGGAAAATATCTAATATACGAAATAAATTGTTCACAATCAAAAATGTTATTAAGATTAATTTGTATTTTTTAGAAGTATTAGAAAAATTTATTCCCTTTAATCAAGTTGAAAATGGCATAAGCATTATCACTCTATGATGATGATTAACTTTGTTTAGTGTTTCCAAAATAAAAACAAATCAAATAAACACAGTGGGGAAAAATTTATATAGAAAAACCGTATACAGATTATATTCGTAATCTATCGACCCTCTTTGCCATTTGTGATGGAAGATTTCAGTTTTCATGGCTGCCAGCTAATAGTAAAAGTTCGAATACGAACACTGACACTTACTAAGTTCGGTGAGTCAAAGGTGAACTGCTATTTTATGGGATCACATCTGCTGCTATTTTGTATCTGTTCATTTCCTTTTGGCAGCATTTACTTTCGGCAAAAACCATTAGATTCGCAATGTGGGATCCACCTTAATGTACATCAAATCTACAGGGACGCATAAAAGCATTCGTAAAACGTACTGATTTCAGCTAATATTACGAGTATAGAAATTTATCGAAATTTACGTGCACAAAAGTACAGGATTTTTATGAGAGCAATTCACGAATGCAGTACCAAAATTTCTATTGTTTTCGTTTTGTTTTGATTTAAAAAAAAAAATTAGAAACCACAAATTTTAACTGCACATGCCCTAGAGCTACAATTTAAAAATCCATCCTTAAACGTAGATTTCCATAACGCCTTATCATCTCGAATTGAATAATAATGGCTAATGATCATTTCAGAATATTTTACAGGATATTTAAATTTATTTCTAAGAACACACTAAAAAAGTTTTTATAACTTTAGCAGTTAAGTTCAGGAAGAGTTGAGTTTTTCTTACTACGAACATACTCGTAGCTGCAGGAAGTGCCAATTTTATACAGCAGTAAAGAAAGAAATAAAAATATGGTCGATATTCATATTGATTGAAGAGCGTAGATACATTATCCAAATTGGAGAAAAGGATATTACTTGCACGAGTATTAAAAACTTGCTGGCTACGATTTTATTCGGACTATAAATGTAATCCTTTTCCAGACCCCATAATAATAGATGATTTCGTAGACGTGATGGGCATTTATCGGACGCACCAGCTTATTGATATTCTGACAAATCATCGGAATAAAACCAGACAAGAATATCGAAATAGGAGAACCTTCGTAAATAAAGAGTCATTGACTATCGTAATATTACCTAAATGGTTTTTTTTTGTAAATAAATAAATGAAAACTAAAAATTTCGGATACTCAGTCTTTGGGGACGGCTTTTATGGGCATATTAATTTTGGCATCGGTTGTCCTTTCACTTCCAACTGATAAAACCATTTCAAGAATTTTTATTTTAAGGATAGAGATTCAATGAATATGATTCGCAGGTGTAGAATCAATTATTCTAAGAGAGGCGTACGAGGTCTGTTCAAAAAGTATCGCGAATTTTGAATTTCCGCGGGTTACGTACGAGTATGTTCGATTTTCGATTTTTCGTTGGCTTTATGTTGGTGCTTATGCCGACTTGTTCGGCCATTTTGAATATTCAGTTAATTTTTGACAGCTGCTTTGCTTGCACGTGTTTTGGCTCGTCTTCGATTTTTGGCTATTCCAAAAAATGGATCAAAGAATCTGTATCAAATTTTGTGTGAAAAACAAAATTAATTGCGCAGACTCATTCTGAATGTTGACTGCGGCATATGGTGAAGCTACCTTGGACCGAAGCAAGATTCATCGGTGGTACAAAATTTTCTCAGAGGGCCAAAAAAGCGCGCCAATTTCGGTCGAATGTGAAGATTTTGCGTACAGTTTTCTTCGATTGCAGGGGCATGGTGCATCATGAGTTCTTGTCACAGGGTAGAACGGTCAATAAAGAATATTACCTGCAAGTTATGCGCAAGTTGCGGGAAGCAATCCGCCAGAAATGCTCGGATTTGTGAAAGAACAAAAATTGGTTTTTACACCATGATAACACCCCTGCTCACGCATCGTTGCTTGTGCGCGAATTTTTGCCGCAGCTACTATATTTGCAAGATCTGGAAGGGCCCCATGAAAGGACGACGCTACGCTACGATTATGGAGATAAAGGCGGCATCGAAGGAGGAGCTGAAGAAGATTACAAAAAAGGATTTTTTGAAGTGCTTCGAGGATTGGAAAAAATGTTGGCACAAGTGTATAATATCTGGTGTGGATTACTTTGAAGGGGACAAAATAGATATTCATGAATAAATAAATAATTTAAAAAAAAAAACACAAAATTCGTGATACTTTTTGAACAGACCTGATATGCTTGATTGCTAAAGAACTGGTTTACAAGGTGGAGAATAAAAATAAATAACCGTAAATCTACCCACGTCACTTTTATTGTCAACCGTAAACACATCCCTTATTATTAGTGCCATGCCACAACACACCACCGAAGTTTGGTACCTGGGACTGAATTTAGCAAAAGCATTTAAAAATGTTCGCTTTCATAGGTTATAAAATTTATAAAATATCTTCAAAACCACGATTTATATAAAATATTTGACAGCGTCAAATTTTACGATCTTGGCGGTTAATTGACATTACCAATCGGAAATATTGGTTATCTTAGGGTCATAGCGCTCAGAATTAACGGTAATGAACTCTCCATCTTCTCTTTAAAGGAAATACGGTCCAATAAAGCTTTCAGACCAAAGACTGGTCACTTGGCATTTTCATCAGTTACTTGCGGCTTTTAAGAGCCCCAAGCAATTTCAGTGCATTTTAAGATAATTAAGTAATTTCTATTAATGTAAAATGAAAAATTTCAATATTAAAAAATTAAGGTTTTATTTGAATATATATTTAAGAAATCTGTCAAATGGCAGGATTGTGTTATTGACCCCCTCCCCCCTCAGTTCCTCTTGACCAAATTGATGTAATTTATCACCTGATTAGAAAGGGTAATAATTTTTTTTATACGTGTAAATTGTATTTAAGTGTATTTGTTTGTTAAATTAGATTTATAATTGATTTGATTAATTTCAGGAGCGTATTATCGCATATTGTTGATGCGGTTGGACGAAAAAGTCGCGATCGCGCTAGCAGCACATTTGGCGGCGAAGATTTTCGACTCTATCGCGGTAGTGGTATTAGTGTTGCCAGTCTTGAAATAATGACTATTGTCTTGGGGACTGGGGAATTGAACAATTTAAGGTATTATTAATGTCGATGTTGACGAGTCCCAGGATGCCGACCAACCACACTCGACACTATCTATTTCTGTGATGCTCGTACCTTTCCTACCAGCTGATTCGAAAGTTTGCCAGCAATATATAATCACCTATTGTATTTACCTCTCATACCTGAACATTATAAAAAATACCAAAAAAAAAAAATTGTTGTAAAATTATCCCATTTCCATCGATATGCTTTTGCCCCCGTCAAATTTAAATGGAACCACACCAAATAATAACCCTTGAAAGTTATTACGTTTTAATTTAATATTTGTTATTCGTAAAAAATTCTATTTTTAATTAAAAAAAACCCATACAAAAATATTTTTAATCAACTGAAACATATTCCAACATAATTAATCGTTTAATTTTATGTTTATATGTAAATACTGGCATTATTTTTTTTAAAGTGTAAATACAAAAATGTAATTTTTCAAAAAACTATGTTAAATTAAATAAATAAACGAAAATATATGCGACTGGCAAATGCAAATTCCCACCCCCAATTTTTTTGGTGTTGTGTTCATTCGAACAAAATCAACCCTTTCGAGGCTAGGGTTTTTTCCCATATTTTTTTTAAAAATTTATTATGTAAAAATGTGCATATAATTATAATATTATTCTCTATTAATAAATTTTTTAAATATGTGTAATTCGGAGAATATTGTTGGCATTCGTTAATGTATTCATTCAAATTCTGAATAAAGTTATTTATTATATTTAATGTTATTAAAAAAGTTGTATTTCTTTTTTGTTGTTATTTGGTTATTTTTTAAATATGTTTCATCAGATTAACATTTTTGATGTATTATCCTCATTTCATAGATGATGGAGAAATCCTTTCAGTTTTTATATGCTTTCCTATCGAAATGAACAAAAAATTACGTATTTTACAAATAACGTGATTGATGTCATAAATAATATTCAATGGTGGTAATTTTATGAACATTAAGGTAAGATTTTTATAACAAAAGATTACATTTTTTTTAAAATATAAATTTCAGCTTTTAGAAATTTTTTTTATATTAAGTATTAAAATGATTGAATATTGGGATAAAAGCGTATTTTTGTTTTGGGACAACAACTGCTATTTGGAAATTTTACATTGATTAAAATACATTCTTAAGAAAAAATCTATCAACTTAAACGTGAACATTTAGATTGATCGATAGCAAAAGTTACGCAATCTTCGAAAATCAACCTGACAACTCGTGTATTTGATTAGGAAAAATTCAAATTGTTCCTTTCATCAAGAAATTTATACAAACAAGTTTAATTTTGGGAAAATTTTTAATTTGTTGTTAAACTTTATAAAATTTTAATTGAATTTTATAAAATTTTTAAAATTTTACTGAATTTAGGAAAATTTACAATTTTTTACTGAATTCAGGAAAATTTTCAAATTTATGCTGATTTTATGGAAATTTTCACATTTTTACTGATTTTAGGAAATTTTTAAATTTTTACTGAGATTAGGAAAAATTACAAATTTTTTCGCAATTTAGGAAAATTTTCATATTTTTGCTGATTTGAGAAATATTTTCACATTTTTACTGAATTTAAGAAAATTTTCAAATTTTTACTAAGCTACGAAAATTTAAAATTTTTTTTCTGAATTTAGGAAAATGAATAAATTTTTTCTCAATAAAGGAAAATTTAAAACTTTTTACTGATTTAGGAAAATTTTCACATTTTTTCCGATTTTAGGAAAATTTTCACATTTTTACTGAGTTTAGATAAATTTTTACATTTTTGCTGTGTTTAGGAAAATTTTAAAAAAATTTTCTGAATTTAGGAAAATTTTTACATTTTTACTGAATTTACGAAAATTTACAAATTTTTATTGAGTTTTGACAAATTTTTACTGATTTTAGGAAAATTTTCACATTTTTACTGAATTTTAAAAAATTTAAAATTTTTGCTGATTTTAGAAAAATTTTCAAATTTTTACTGAGCTTAGGAAAGTTTTCACATTTTTATTGATTTTAGGAAAATTTTCACATTTTTACTGAGCTACGAAAACTGAACGTTTTTTTCTGAATTTAGGAAATGTTAAAATTTTTCATTGAATTTTTGAAAATTTTCAACTTTTTTACTGAGTTTAGAAAAATTTTCACATTTTTACTGATTTTAGAGAAGTTTTCACATTTTTATTGAGCTACGAAAATTTAAAATTTTTTTATAAATTTAGGAAAATTTTCAAAATTTTTTTCAATTAAGAAAAATTTTCAAATTTTTACTGAGTTTAGGAAAATTTACAAATTTTTTTTCAATTTATGAAAATGTTCAATTTTTTCTCAATTTAAAAATTTTTACTAAGTTTTTTTTACTACAATAATTTTAAGAAAATTTATAAATTTTCACTACAATAATTTTAGATAAATTTTTACATTTTTACTGAGTTTAGGAAAATTTACAAATTTTTTACTGATTTTAGGAAAATTTTCAGATTTTTACTGAATTAAGGAAAATTTACTGATTTTAGAAAAATTTTCAGATTTTTACTGAATTTAGGAAAATTTTCACATTTTTACTGATTTTAGAAAATTTTTTAAATTTTACTGAATTTAGGAAATTTTCACATTTTTAATTATTTTATGAAAATTTTCAAATTTTTACCGTGTTTAGGAAAATATTCGCATTTTTCCTAAGTTTAGGCAAATTTACACATTTGTTCTGAATTTAGGAAAATGTTCACATTTCTTACTGAATTTAAGAAAATTTATAAATTTTTTTCTGATTTTAGAAAAATTAGTTTTTATTTTTTAGCGATGAAATAATTGAACACTTTTCTGAATGTAGCTAAATTTAAGCTCAATCGGCTGAATGTGGAAGATCCTTCTCTGAATTTTGTAAGTGAATTTTTGGAAGAGAATTTTTCGTAAGAATTTTGACTATGAATTTTTGGAACGTTAATTTTTTTTGGGATTTTGGAACAGAATGTTTAGTTTTTTTAAGTGAATTTATTTAAAAAAAATTTTGTACAGAATTTTTTGTGTGCATTTTTGGTGTAAATTTTTGGAACAAAAATTTTGGTGCGAATTCTTGGAACTGAATTTTTCGTGTGAATTTTTAGAAAAGGAATTTCTAGTGTGAATTTTTGCTGTAAATTTTCAAAAATTTACACCAAAAACTCCATGTCGATATTTCCTTTATTATTTATATAGTAATTAGATGATAGGTAGGAGTTTTTTTGTTAGGAAGTCTTGATTGCATTAGAAGCAAACGGTTTCTCAAAGGAAAATGTGCATCAAGTCCTTGTAGTATTTTATTAAAATGGGTCATAGTAACCGTCGTCTCTATGTACAGCAGATAGTTTCCATTCTTTCTGGAATTACATTTTCAATAATAACGAAATTAAATAATTTCGTAATAATGTACCATATTAAAAATTATTTTTTAATAATTAAATTTGTTATACTATCTTATGACCATTCAAATTGTGATTTTTACTGTTGAAAATTTTCACATCAACGTCTGTTTATTAATTTTGATATTTTGACCATTAAACTGAAACAATTGATAGATTTATGATTCTAATTTAGTAAAAGAATATAAATGAAAAATTGTAAACACATTTCGATCAATAAATTTTCTAAGCAGTTTATATTCTCATAAAATATCAAAAGCTCATTTTAGATAGACAAAAGGAAAAACAATAAAAACAGGACATTATTAACCACAAACAGGATATTATTATATTTAATGAAATTTGTTCCCCTTCAAAATATCGGATATAATTAATAATATCCTTTTCAATAAGGATAATAATAATAATAATAATAATAACACTTTTAGTTTTTGTGTCATCGACATCATCAATAAGGATTTATTTTCGTGCAAAGTAAGTTCAGTTTGTCATCCTGGTTTCCACTAACAAAAGCGGATGGATTTTTGTCTAGACGATTTTCATAATGAAATTAGACAAACTCTAAAAACTGTGAACTAATTTATTGATAATTAAGTATATTTTTTTCTATTTTCTTTTTTGTTAAAAAAAATATCGTTTTAAAAAAATTTATAACGCCATCTTAATTAACATCAAAGAATATTTACTGTATTGTTCAAAAAAAAAAAAAAAACAAGAAAGAAGAAAGAAAAACCAACAAAATATATTTTTAAAAAAAAACAACTAAGAAATAAAAATAGAATTCTTTGAAATTATATTTTGAACCTTTGCTAAATTTAAGTAAATAAATTCGAAATGAGAAAACAAGTCCTGTGAGGGAACAATTTCAAATAAAAACTTTAGTAAAAAAAAAGGATTGTCGAGAATCGTTCAATTTGTCTATAATTAAAAATGACCCTGTTGGAATTCTTTTTAATCAAATTAAAAAGAAATATTTATCGATGTAAGAAGAAGGGCGGATCAATGGATTTGCTGGAAGGTATCAGACGGAACAGAGAGTCCGTTCGGATGTTCACTTGTTCATTCATATTCGAAATATCGAAAATGCGGAAATCACAAACGGCTACAAAAAATATATTGTATATAGTCGTAAAAATGTAGTAGAAAAAATATATTGAAAATAACGAAAAAAAGGGGAATCTACCAAGAATAATAGTGACGCCAAGAGTTGGCTAAGATAGAGAAAGAAAGCGTTGAGAAAAAGGCTCCGGAAACGTTCGTTGAATTATTTGCGGAAACTTAATTAAAATTGAAAATTGAACACTGATTGAGCTGAGCTGCTGTGAGGGTGGTTTTTTATTTAATTTTTTTTTTTTTTAATCATATATCATAGAACGAACAAGGACAAATAGATTCAAATGCAACTTATCATTGTTGCTTTGGTTCGAAATTGGATTATTTACAATGGTAAAAATATGCCACTGAAAGTTAGTGTCCTTGAATTTAAAATGTGACCTTTTATCAATAATTATTCTAAAATAAGCTTTATTGTTAAATATCGTAATTACTTATCTCACGATTGATTGTTTTTTTTTAACTTACTTTTAAGTAAATCTTAACAATATTTTCAATAAAAAAAATACAAGAGATTATTAGAGGAAAAATTTCATGAAACGATGAAAATAAAAGCAAAACTTTGAGGAACTTTGAATAAAAACTTTAAGGAATTCTAATTAAATTCGTTTAACATTGTTGCGGTAAATTACTCGTATCAACATAAGAGCCCGCACGGCCGTCAATCATGCGCGCACGGCGGACGTGAACATGCAGCGCTGCGTTCTATTTGCGAAGCACAGTTGAGGCCTTCACCAATTCGGGTAGCGCCATTCGGGTTGCGTTCTATTCTTAAGCCGTATATTAGTCCATCGGAATTTTCGTACGCGCCATGTGAGTTTTGAAACCACAGTTACGGTCATCAGCATTTTTTCGAACCGCAGTTAAAGCCGTCACCAGTTCGGACGCACCATGCGTATTGTTTTCTGTTTTCAAAGCGTAGTTAAAGCCATCAAGGTCTCGGAGGTATTATGCCACTTACGTGCAGTTTTCTAATCACAGGTGACGCCATCGGCAGTTAAGACACGCGATTTGTTTTGCGTTCACCTCCTAAGCCGTAGGTTCGTTCATCAGTTTTTGGACCGCAGTTAAGGTCTTCAACAATTTGGACGCGCTGTGCGTGTTGCGTTCTGTTCTTAAGCCGTAGATTAGTCCATCGGAGTTTTCGTACGCGCCATGTGAGTTTTGAAACCGCAGTTACGGTCATCAGCATTTTTTCGAACCGCAGTTAAAGCCGTCAGCAGTTCGGACGCACCATGCGTATTGTTTTCTGTTTTCAAAGCGCAGTTAAAGCCATCAGGGTCTCGGAGGTATTATGCCAATTGGGTGCAGTTTTTTAATTACAGGTAAGGCCATCGGCAGTTCAAATATGCAATGTGTTGTGCGTTCAGCTTCTAAGCCGTAGGTTCGTCCATCAGCATTTAGGACGCGAAATGTGAGTTTTGAAGAACCTCAGTTAGGGTTATTAGCATTTCTTCGAAACGCAATTAGGGTCATTAACAGTTCGGATGCGCCATATGTGTTTTTATACTCATATGGTACATCCGCATTTTTATACTTCCAAACCATAGTTAAAGCCATCAGGAATTCGAATGCACCATGCCAGTTGCGTTCAGTTTTTGAACTGCGGATAAGGCCAGCAGTAGTTCGGACGCACCAAGCGTATTGTGTTATGTTATCAAGGCACAGTTAATCTATCATGAATTCAGACGCATTGTGTTTTTTTTTTCAAACCGTATTTAAAGCCACGCCAATTATGTTCTGTTTTAGAACCGAACACAGAACCATTAGCTCTCCGGACGCACCATGTGAGTTTTCACACTGCAGGTAAAGTGATCATCAATTCGGACGTCGCGTGCGTGGATTTTCTGAACCCCAAATGCAACAATTTTATCGATTAACCAAGCAATTAAGATGGAAATGAGCCTCATCGATGAAGATGATCTTGTTCGAAACCACTTGTTGTTTTTCCATAATCCATTCAACGAACTCCATTCGGTAGGCTTCAGTTCTTTAGTCAATTGAACCTTGTAAGCATGAAGATGTAAATTTCTGCTGAGAATACGTTGTAGAGGGCTTCTTCCATGCCGTTAAGAACACCCTATACAAGACTTATTCCTTTATGACTTCCTGTTCGTATTAAGTATTTTTTTTCAACCCAACTCCCCAATCTCTCAGTTCGATTGATAACCTTTCAACTGAAAATTTCGTATTTTTACATATTTTTAAAATTTTAAATAAAAAAAAACCCGATTTTATTAATAACATTTTATAAGAAATGTATTCTGTGGAATTAAAATTTCCCCACTGACACTAAAAGAACTTTTCAAGAGAATATTTCCATAAGAATAGAAACAGTTTTGATGTCCTTTTTTGGTGGTTGAGTTGGAAACCCTAAACTTAAAATCGGTAGACCATACTTTCTGCAAATGTGGTCACATCTGTTGCCACTTTTGCTAGTATAAGTTTAGCCATTACAATCAGTTTTTCTGTTTTATTTATTTAGTTTTTATGATACTATTCAGATAAGTTGAATAAGTAAGCATAAAATAGAAATTCTACAGTTTTACTGAACGACTGTTTATTTGATATTCTTTTTGAATCCTTTGCAAATAAAAGCGAAACTGTTGAGAAAACTGCCATTTATTGGTCTTTAAAATTTACACACTCACACCATTTCTATAATTTACTTCGCTTGACTAATATTTATATTTGTTTATAGGAGCAAATCCTTTGGTTATATTATTAGACTGAAAATTGTGGTTTTGCTAATTTTATGATCAAATAAGAAATAATCCTGAATTTTAGTTCAAAGGCGATTTTCGAAGAAACTTTGTTAAATCTTTTCGCCACTTTTAGATGTGCTTTTTTCCCACCTCTTCTTTTCAAAGGTATAGAGTATATTTATTCAAGTATTAAAGGTAATTTTAGATTCAGTTCGACTTCTTATTGCTACCATGCAGTGAAAAAGGACATTCGCAGAATTATTTGATAAAGAGATACATTTTGATGATTGTAGTAAGTAATACGTTCAATTTTGAAGCTAGGACTTTCCTAATTGAAACTCTGAAAGGTCAGATAAGCCCTCCTAAAGTCGAATGCATTAAATGGTGTACATTCGTAGTATGCATTAATGAATTGTGCATTTTCGATATAACTACTATGTTCGTTTATATCGAAAATGCATAATTCATTTAGGTTGATCCTTGAAATAATTTATACATTAGTACAGACTGGGTAGCCGTTCAAAGATTGAATGATATAAAATGAAAATAACTTTTACAATCCCATTTTTTCATACTTTTTTAAATTATTCTATTTGGAAATGTAATTAATTATTTCACTTTTAATATTTATTATAAAAAGCAACATCCTTCAAATGACCACAATTTTCCTGACCAATAATACAAACTCTTTTTACAGCATTTTCCATGACCATATGTAAGATTTTAGATCCTAAGCATTGGATTTCAGCTAAAATGTTCTTCTTTAGTTCTTGGATTAGTGCAGATTTACTTATCTTAGCCCAATTTAATCAGAATTTCTACAAATTATTCGTTAACTGAAAATAATTCTTGTTCGAGTTAAATTGTCACCTTGATAGTGTGCGAAATAATATGAAATAAAATCATTATTTTCAAAAGATATTTGAAATTTTTTTGCATTTTCTCTTGTAAAAACTTATTAGTCAATTGCACCATTTTCCTCCATTTTAAAAAAAAAATTACAAGAATCGCCATTTTAATCTTTCCAACTGAAAATAAAATAACGGTAAATTTAATATTTAGTCGAAAAAGCTTATAGCGTTTTCTAACAGATGGAGTTATAAACAAATAATTCCGTAACCACTAGTCGCTTTGTAATAACTCTTGATGCGCGTTTCAGAGGTGATACTTAAAGCTTTTTCAAGCGGAAAATATTACTAAAATCACGTCAAAAATTGACTAGAATAAAGAAAAAACTCACTGTGTTGTCAACAACAACAATAGTAAACAAATGGTTGGCTCGCGTTCGTTCTGGACAAAAATCGGTTGATTTTCATTCTGCTCGGTCTTGAAGAAAATTCTTGAAGAAAATTGATCAAGACCCGGTATATTCATAGCTTATGAATTAAACATTCACCATCAAACAATTTTAAACAATTTGCAAAATTTAATGTTTGAATGCCTCATGAACTGAGAGTGAAAAACAAGATCTGTGATACGCTAATGAAGCCTAATAAAATCGAGCTATTTCTCATAATTGGCGATGAAAAATGGGTTAAATACGCTGTGTGTATGGTGAGATTGAAAAGGAATTCTTTCTTCTCAACTGTCACTATTCGGCCAAACTGTTAAATCTGTACTGTACTGCGAGCAAATCGAAAGATTGACCAATAGGAAGGGTGTCGTCCTCTATGAAGGTAATGACACGCAAAAACGTAAGAGAGCTTATCTGGGATATTTTGATGCATTTACTACATTGCACAAGAAGAGCAACCTTAGATTAGCACTTGTTTTGATCTCTGCAAAACTGTCCTTATAAAACCAAGCTGGCTTGAAGAGAAACCTTCTTCTTAATCAGAAACCATAGAAGTTCTATACTAATGGAATCATGGCTCTGATTTATAGGAAAATATTGTCGATAATAATGGAGAATATTTGTTTTGAATAAATTGATTTTAAAATGCTCTGATTAAGCGTCTCTATTTTACTCAAAAATGCCACGAACACGAACTTTTTCGACTAACCCCAATAGGAAGGGGTCATCTTTTACGAAGGTAATACTCAACCACAACACATCTTTGATGACTTGACAGAAATGTGTGAGAAGCTTTGATTCGATCTCTACAGAACTGTCATTATAGAAAAATGACGAAACAGTGTCGATAATAACAGGCGTCTCTATTTTACTCAAAAATGCCACGAACTTTTTCGACTAGCCCAAAGATCTGATGACCATTTTCCCCTTTTTAATGAAACAATTCTGTTTTTTTTTAGAGTCCACAGAAATTTCTATTTAATTTTGAATTTTTTTACTATTTATTTTCTTACAAGTTTATTAAAACATTTTTACTTTTTGTTTTTGTTTTTTCTTTTATTTTTTTACAGAAAAAATACTAAACAATTTTATTTATTTATCATTGAATATTTAAAAATCTAAATAACTCATAGGAATATTTAGAAAGAAAAAAAACTTTTTTAATATGAAGAGAAAAATTCAATTTTGATGAAGAATCCTTTCGTAGTCGAATAATCGTAGGTGTTAGAAGAAATTTCATTTAATATCCAAATACCGACCATAATGATCATATTTGTTTTTATGAGAATTCATGGCGACCAAGATTTATTATAGCTACTTGAAGATTTTGTTGAAACAAACAAAAAATTAAAATAATTCAATCCAATAAATCTTGGAATAAATTCTCATAAAAACAAATATGAACGGATGATGTGCTGCGGGTGTAGTACGACTTTCGACTATGACTGATAGCAAATAAATATTATTAAATATTCTGTAAAGTGTTGTGAACCAAATTCACTTCTATTTTGGCAGTTTATTTATTTTCAACGGGCAAAAAATATATATAAATGAATAAAATATCAAACAAAACCAAAAAAAAAAAAGGCAAATTAGTAATTTATAAGTAAAAAGTTGGCTTTTCTGTCAGCCATCCAAAAAATGTTTTATGGTAATTCTGGTTACTACTCGTATTTTGAATAAAAAATTAACCGATCATGTTAAGTGATACAAAAGCTGGATTATCCGTTCGGGTTTGTATAAAAAAATCTTTTCGGCTATCCATCATGTGTACAGTGTAAACATTGTCTTACGACGAGACTGTACAGAAATACCAACAAGTAAGTACTCGAACTTACTTGAACGCAACAATAACAACTAAAAGAATTGTCTACAATTTTTGTAATATTATTAATATTTAAGAGATTTTATCTAAATATCAATTTTTCTTAACTCAAAGTTAAGAGTTTTTTATTCGGTCTGGTTTGAAAATGGCAAAAGTAAAAAATTGCCTCCACTCAATTTTGTTGAAATTTTGTTCGGAATTGCGACTCTGCAAAAAGTATTGAAAACTTAATCCAGTCAACATTATCCACAAAAGAGGATAATAACTACAGACACAGACAAGCACGTACTCGTATGACCTTATTTGTAGAAGTACTTACGAAACAGGAAGGAGTCTGTGGAGAGCTTCAAGTCTTCTCCCAATTATTTCCATTGTTTTAAATGAAATCAAGAATCGTCTTCTAACAGACATTTTTGTTCTTACAAAATAAAAAAAATTATAATAAAAATGATCAAATGGCAGCCAGTATGAACAAAATATTTGACGTTCTCTTATATCAGATAATCGAAATAATCCGACAAGGAAAGTTTGAACGAAGTTGATAAACTCAAAGTCTTATTTTCAATGCGTTCGTACTTGTCGGTATGAGTACTCGTACGAAGGCGCATCCCCGTATCCATTTTGTGAAACCGGCAATGCTGAAGATTAAGAATTTCCCATTTAGGCTTTTTGTTTGAAGGCATATAAAATAAGAAGGAAAAAAAAAACAAACGATACTCGGTTTTTGCTCGGATCACAATTATTACTCGCTGAAAGAGAAAATTTTATTCAATCTTTCATATTTGCCAAAGTCAAATCGGCTGTGATGCAATGCAATTAAAATTAATTTGCTGATAAAATTACAAAAAAATGGCAGTTAAAAAGGATTAGAATGGTTCAAAATATACAATATAATTTTTCTTTTCTATGATTTTAATAATGAAAACATTACAATAAAAAAAAAATTAAATTAAATCAATTCTGTGCTGTCGCATACAAATTTGAGTTAATTGACGGAATTTTATTAAATCCTCTTTTGAAAGGGTTGAAATTCAAAGCCCAGCCTTCAGGCACAGTGAGGCTACTTTTTTCTTCTTTTTTCATGTCCCGCACTGAAGGGTGGTTCGAAAGTCTTCTATCACAGTTGCATATAAATTTTATAGTTGAAATTGCGATTCAGAGGTTTAATCGGCGATTTGAAATAAGTCTTCATGATGACTACCTTCGGGCTGAAGGATATCTTATAAAGATATTAACTCCGCATCGTGTTTTTTTGTCATAAAAGGTTTTAACGCTAATTTTCACCGAAAATTTTTACTGAACAATTTTTAATGAACATTTTTACTGAACAATTTTGACTGAACATTTTTACTGAACAATTTTTACTGAACAATTTTAACAGAACAATTTTAACCGAACATTTTTACTGAACAATTTTTAATGAACATTTTTACTGTACAATTTTTACTGAACAATTTTTACTGAACAATTTTTATTGAACAATTTTAATAGAACAATTTTTACTGAACAATATTTACTGAACAATTTTTACTGAACAATTTTTACCGAGCAATTTTTACTGAACAATTTTTACTGAACAATTTTTACTGAACAATGTTTACTAAACAATTTTTACTGAACAATTTTTACTGAAAAATGTTTACTGAACAAATTTTACTGAAAAGTTTTTACTGAACAATTTTAATAGAAATATTTTTACTGAACTATTTTAACTGACGCATTTTTTCTGAACAATTTTCACAGAACAGTTTTTACTGAACAATTTTTACAGAACAATTTTAACCGAACATTTTTACTGAACAATTTTTAATGAACATTTTTACTGAACAATTTTAACTGAACAATTTTTAATGAACAATTTTTACTGAACAATTTTGACTGAATAATTTTTACTGAACAATTTTTACTGAACAATTTTTACTGAACAATTTTTACTAAACAATTTTTACTGAACAATTTTTACTGAAAAATGTTTACTGAACAAATTTTACTGAAAAATTTTTACTGAACAATTTTAACAGAAAAATTTTTACTGAACTATTTTTACTGACGCATTTTTACTGAATAATTTTTACTGAACAATTTTTACTGAGCAATTTTTACTGAACAATTTTTACTGAATAATTTTAACAGAAAAATTTTAACAGAACAATTTTTACTGAACAATTTTTACTGAACAATTTTTACTAAACAATTTTTACTGAAAAAATTTTACTGAAAAATTTTTACTGAACAAATTTTACTGAAAAGTTTTTACTGAACAATTTTAATAGAAATATTTTTACTGAACTATTTTAACTGGCGCATTTTTACTGAACAATTTTTACAGAACAATTTTTACTGAGCAATTTTTACTGAATAATTTTTACTGAACAATTTTTACTGACATTTTTACTGGGAAATTTTAACTGAGCAGTTTTAATGAACATTTTTACTGAACAATTTTTACTGAACAATTTTTAATGAACAATTTTTACTAAACAATTTTTACTGAACAATTTTTACTGAAAAATTTTTACTGAACAAATTTTACTGAAAAGTTTTTACTGAACAATTTTAATAGAAATATTTTTACTGAACTATTTTAACTGACGCATTTTTACTGAACAATTTTTACAGAACAATTTTTACTGAGCAATTTTTACTGAATAATTTTTACTGAACAATTTTTACTGACATTTTTACTGAGAAATTTTAACTGAGCAGTTTTTAATGAACATTTTTACTGAACAATTTTTACTGAAATGCTTTAATAAAAATTTTCATTGAACGTTTTTATCCAAAAAGTCCTCAGATGAATATTTTTGATGTTTTTTAAGAATTTAGTGACTGAAAGCCGCTCAGTGATTATAAGTTTTCAATTTTACTCCAGTCTATTTTTATCCATTTATGGCAAAGCATCTATTTTCAATATTAGATACTTTTTAAAGACATAATTTTCTTCATAATTAACTGAATTTTGATAAATATCTTTCGTAAGAGAATAACTTTCGTAAAATCTTTCGTGGTTTAATTGATACCAGACAGATTTTACATAAAATTTAAGCTCTTTAAGCTAATTAACCTGTCAATATCATAAAATATCATTTGTAATACCAATAATAATAATAATAATAATAATTTTAGTAATCATAGAAAAATAAATAAATTATTAGAAGAGAATACATGTAAATAGCGACTTCATCCAACCAGGATTCATGATTCATTTAGAACATAAAAGTGAATACGAATGCGCACAGATATTACAGTTTGTCCTATAAATACACACCGAATCGATAACTCATTAAATTTTAAATTATTTCATCCTTTGTTAGTGAGTAATTGAAAGTGTTTTTATATTTTTATTTTTGTTTTGAATCAAAAATAATTCAATTCATCGAAATGGAAAATTGGCCAAAAAATCGAAATGTTTGTTGTGTATTTTTTTTTTTTTTGGTACTTCTTTAATGGATATAGAAAATCGTACATGTTGTTAGTGTTATCCTTTTTTATTTGCTGATAAGGGCAGGTTTAAAAAATATTCATAAGAAAGAAAAAACAAATTGACCGACTCATTTTTAATAATTTGTTCTTCAATGAATGATGTTCGAGAGAAGTATTTGTGGTTGTGGAAGAAAATGTGTAAAATAAGTTAAAAAAGTCCTGACTAAGACCATAACTAAAAATTACATATGAGACCAATTTACTCGTTTATTCCACATTTTATAATACTATCCATAAAAATGAGAATTCCAATAATGGTTATATTGAGTCAATTCCTTCCAACTTTTCAACTAGTTTCGTTATGCCTCATAAGTCTTTCAAATAACCGTCGTCCTTTTTCGTTTTTCTGTAAATTTTTTTGGTTTTTTCTTCTCTATAAAGAAAGGAACAAATTATAAACATTTTTTCCATTCACTGACTGATGAAGGCTTTGTTTGTGACTAAGACAAAAAAAAATTATTCCGAAAGATTGACGAGAAATAAAATCAAAATAACACAAGCTAATAAATGACCGGCCAAGTAAATTGATATTGGCTTCAAAGTGAATTGAAAGGATGAAAGGATACCAGCTGTAAGAAGGAGAAGAAAATGATTACAAAGGAAATTTTCAATCTTTTTGGTATGTGGAAATACGAGAACTCCTCCAAATAGTTAATGGTGACTGAAAATATGAACACTCACTAAAGTGGTTATATGATGGTCAGTCTATCTTTATTTTAGTCACGCACTAAAATTCAATAGAAGAATTATTTTGGTCGTCTCGTAACTAAACGCAAAAGCCTAAAGCTTTACAATTCGTTCTGACCATTAGGCTCTAAAATATGAATAGCATGCTGGCACGGCTGTAAAAGGACTACGACCATAGAGGAGATGAGGTGTTTGAGTAGAAAAAAAGAAGGGAAAATAATGAACCAAAAAATGAAATTTTATAAATTGTTAGTTAGGGTTTAGTAGATTTGATTGTTGTGATGTGAGAAATTGGCAAAAATATTATGAAATGTTCGATTTTTTGAATAGTAAAAAAGAGGGAAAATCGTAACAAGATACTCACTCGTACGTGTATGATGGGCCATCTCAGTTCTAAATTGGGCCAGAATAAAACCAATCATTCTTCTTTAGAAACAGTATAAGAGGTGACAATTCAATTTACAATAGCACCGCAGGAATGATACGAAAATGAAAGAAAAAATATAATACCAAGACCGGAAAGTTTTCAATCAAAACCAAAAGGACAATTTCAAATGCGAGCAGATTTTCATGTCATTCATTCCTTTTGGCCATATTTGTACACTTTTGCCTTTTTTTTTTTTGTTAGATCAAATAATATAATCCATATTCCTGGCCAGACGTTTTTATTATATTGAATATATTTACGCAAGTATGCGAAGGAACAGATAGAAGATAGTTGCGGAGGATAATTTTTTTGACCAATCCAAAATGAATCGGAAATACGAGTGCAGATGGTCGACTTCTGATAGCACAAAATGAAGAAATAAGTCTTTCCGTCTGACAGCTTCAGGGGTGGTTATGGTTGGAGAGAAACAAACTAGGGACAGAAACAACCTCAGAACAGTCGAACAACAATTCCAATCGTAGCAATAATCAACTGAGTCAATATTAAACAATTGAAATTCCCTGAAATGTTTGTAATCAAACACTTCTGACTGAGCACATTCCGGTCGTGCGCCTATCGATTCCACATAGTCAAGAAAGTAAACAAAGCCGCAGTCGTGCATTTGTTTTGTCAAGTTGGCCAAACAACAAGTACACATATTATCACTATTATGAAGAAAAAATATATACGCCGAAAAGTACAATTACCGAAATGGAAAAATACATTTTCATTCATAATAATGTCCAAATCGATAATTAACTTTCAAGAAGGAATGGGAAAATTTCACAAAAATCTCATCGTCGATGATACAAAAAATAAAAGAAAATATCTAAAAAAATTCGTTCGAATCGAAAAAATTATGATAATAAAATGTTAAAGCTGGGTCAGCTTAAACCGTAAACGATCCCAAAAAAGAGAAATTTATCGTCCAGGATTATTTATATCAGCAGCTTAGAATAAAAATGTTTCAAATCCAGAGTCGATTTTTTTTTAAAGAATGCGCCAAAATCAGGTCCAGGTTGCGGCAAGAACTTCAACAATAACCAGTCTGAGGCGACGAATTTGAAATTCCAAAAGGAAGGTCAGTGCCCAATTTTTTTTTTGGTAAATTAGGTCAGCGTCAAATTTTTTCCACTTAAACAATTCTTTTTTTTAATTAACAAAAAATTTAAAAACCAAACAATACCGTATTTTTTTTAAGAGCTAAGTCCATATTGACCAAAAATGTCGATTGCTAATAATCCCAGACGGTATATTCATGGAATTTTTCTTGCAGAAAACTAGATCAACCATGCGACAAGAACTTCAAAAATAACCAGTCCAAGGCGCTAAATTTGAAATTTCTTTTTTAATCCAAATAATATTGGCCGAGAAGGTCGAAAATAAATAATGGCAGCTAACAAGGTCAAATTTTTTTTCTTTTTTAAATCTTTTATTTAAAGTTACCAGGTGTATAAGCTTAAATCCGCTGTTTTTTTGTGAAAAAAAACACATGTTTCTTTCATAAAAAGCAAAAAAAAAATTTATTCAAAGTAGTTGCCCTCGCTAACAAACCATTTTGCCATCTCTCGGGCAATTTGTGGATACCATGCCAAAAAAATTCTTTCTCTTTCGAGGCGAACCACTCATCAAGCCATTTTCGGACGTCTTCATAAGAATCAAAGTGCTGCTCAGCGAGCGCGTGGCCCATCGACGAAAACAGGTGGTAGTCGGAAGAGGCCAGGTGTGGTGAATAAGTACCACACTTACTTATTCACCATAGGGTAGCACCTCACAGTTCAGTGTCTCCAAGTAGTTTCGCACCATTTTTGACGTGTGCGATGGTGCGTTGTCGTAGAGGAAAATCAACTTGTCATGTCTTTGTTGATAATCCGTCCTTTTTTCACATAGAGCGCGGTGCAATTTGATCAGCTATTGGTGGTAGTGGTGGGCATTGACGGTTTCACCAGGTTTCAACATCTCATAGCTGATCCCACCAAACGCACAGCATTGGGGAAGATGTTGATGGTTGGCCGGGATCAACCCACGATTTCTTGCATTTAGGATTCTCGAAATATATTCACTTTTCATCGCCTGTCACAATCCGATGCAGGAACGACTTTCTTTTTTGTCTGGCGAGCAAGATTTTGCATGTGTTTTGGCGTCGCTCCATCTGCCTAGCGTTCAATTCATGCAGCACCCATTTTCCGATCTTTTCAATCTTCCCCATGCCACGCAGACGCATGGCAATGGCTGGTTGAGTAACACCCAATTGCTCCGCGAGCATTTTTTGCGATTGGGTATCGTGTTCGTCCAAAAGAGCCTACAATTAATGGTCCTCAACCTTCCTAGGGCGATTTTCACGCTTCTTGTCCCACAAGTCAAAATTTCCGTCTTTGAACTAACGAAACCAATCTCGGCACGTTGTTTCCGATAAAGCACTGTCACCGTAGGCCTCCATAAGCATTCCATGTGATTCGACAGCCGATTTCTTCAAATTGAAGCAAAAAAGCAGAGCTTCCCGCATATGCTCTTTTTCTGGCACAAAACTAGACATGATTACCAAAGGAAAAATGTATGTTGTTGTACAAAATTGTACACTGATTAATGTTGACAGATGTCAAACTCATAAAAAAAAGTATGGCGTGCCCATGGTAGCTTAATACGCTTAAGTTCATATTGACCAAGAATTAAATTGCTAACTAATCTGTGACGGCGAGATCGGAGTTTTTTTCTACTCAAATGCACAGAAAGGTTGAAAAGTAAAAAATCCCAGGCGGCAAAGTGCTCAATGTTTTCCACTTAAGCAATTTTTTTTTCTGAACCAGATCAGTGCGAGCAAAGAATTTGAAAATAAAATAATACCAGATAGGTTAATCCAAAAAAAAATCGAAAATTTTTTAATTCAAACAAATTTTTTTTCATTCTAAAGTAGGTCAGCGCCAATCAGGCACTCGAAAGCTAAAAAATTTGGGAGCTTAGGTCAACCCAAAAAAAAAGAAAATATTTTATTATCAAATTAAGACCATAAACATTAAGAATTTCAATTTTTAATTTATCCCGTGTGCTCGTAACATATTTGATATTCAACAAAGTAGGACAACATGCACAAAGGAAGTCGAGATTTTTTTTAGGGTAAAAATTGCATTTGCATAATACGGATGGGGTGAAGAAGCTATATTTCTACTGAAAACCATATATTATTAGAAGAGTTTCGATATTAATAAAAATCAATTGACACGAAATTGTTCGAAGGATGAAACGTATCCCGGGTTATATGATTAATACTTGGCCTTGACAATAATAAAATATTTTTATTTGTGAAATTAATTTTCTTTTGGAACTTACTCTTCTTTTAGCTCATTACACTTAGTTAAACGTTTTTCTATCTTCTGGTTTTTATCTAAAATATACGATCTCTTCAACCTCTCAAAATAATAGTTTGTTTCAGCAAAATCTATTTTCCACGAGCCAATTTGTTACTATTAGATAATAGATAAAAATCGTTCAGAGTTAATCTGGCTAATATTATAAATGTGTTCTAAATCATGGAATTTGTTGCCCACCTACATTCTTTTGATGAAAGAGAATTTTGTTTCTTTGTCAAATGCGGTCATTTTGTCTAGATTTCATTATTCAACTGGTCAGGTCCGGTATTTAGCAAATGCGACCATGGATTAGTAAATTGAAACCACTGAGCCATGTGTTATTGGAAATATACTAAGACCGCCATCTATGTGATTTTGTAAGTACTTATTGATGCGCCCTCATACCAGATACGAAAACTAGGCCTCCACTGATGTATATATGCTCAAGGAAACAACTTTGGCGAAAAATCACACGGGCAACATGACGAAAACACGAAATGAAATAAATTTTTTTCCCACACCTTGAAAAGATTACTCAAATGGTACCAACGCTATACCACTAGTTTGCGTCCAGCTCAATATTAATACCTGACCGACACAGATGTCTTGTTGCCACTAAATCAGAAGAATAAAACAAAATATTTTTAACCTAATATCGTAAATATTACATGTATTAAGAAAATCACTTATTAAAATAAAATAAAAAAAT
The DNA here is from genome assembly GCA_958298945.1 of Atherix ibis. Taxonomy (NCBI): domain Eukaryota; kingdom Metazoa; phylum Arthropoda; class Insecta; order Diptera; family Athericidae; genus Atherix; species Atherix ibis. Next base: position 8,979,798 of record OY282610.1, read on the forward strand.
AATTGCTAATGTCATTAATTTAGTGTTTAAATCAAGAAAATTAAATCGTTCAAATACCTAAGACTGACAGTGTACGTTCATGCACGCATAATTCACCCGTTGACAAGCAGACCGATTGGTAATGAGTGGGAATGTCTCACATGCCAAAAGCGCTGATTTATTATCATAACGCCTACAGATATGCTATCAATCTTATTCGGTGTGCACCTCAAAATGTATGTCGGTTCACTAAAACATCATTCATTGCATATTTTGATTAATATTACAACAATTATTGTTATTTTTAAACAATTTCGAATTATCTAATAATGATCAATAATCTTTTAGTATTTTTTATGTTAAAAATTTTAAGTAGAATTGGGCAGAGTAAGTCTTGAAAAAGAAAAAAAGGTCAGTGTTTGAAAATAATATTTATTTAGTTTTATTATTAAGAGGGTTATTCAATTTGTGATTTTAAAAAGTAAAGTAAAATAAAATATTTATTTTATTGTATTGATCGGACCTTGCCATTATGCATAAAATATGAAATCGTTCAAATAGATGCCACTAGACGTCTTGTAGGAGGCGATTCTTTTAAGGTAAATTTTGTTGATGGATGTGATGGAGATTAAATGCTCTAAAAATTAAAGATTATTTGTGTAAAGGTGATCTTTTGTGTAGTTTAATAAGAAAAATTTCAATGGTGTCAAATCGCATGATCTTGGAGGCGAATTGAAATCACTAAATCGGGGAAAAAATACACGTCCTGAAAACTTTTTTACATAGTAAAGCCAAACTTTTTCGTATTATTTAGCTTATTGCGCTATTTTATTTAAACCACTTATAGTCTAGATTAAAATAGTCTAGATTATCAGGTCACAATAAAAAATAGTTATCACAGAAATTCTAACAGAATTTCTTATATCGCGTTACAAGACAAAGTCCAACTGCGTCAAATAGCACGATCTTGAAGGCGACTTTTGACATCACCAAAATATCGAAAATGTTCTTTTTTTTAGAAATAAATAAGTTCATCTAATATGGCTCACCTCGTATTAAAAGTGCTGTCATTGATGTTGCTCGTTCCAAACTCGTCATTTGCGCGTCGTTTATTTTGACATTTGACAGTTTCCATATTTACTGTGCGCCTCTGCATGTTCATTCATTCATTCGTATTTATTTTATTAGTGATAAAGATTATTTTATTTACTATTCTAATTTATTATTATTTATAATCTATGCAAAAAGAAGATTACCGAATGAAATTTAAAAAAAAAACAGTTGCAAAAACTAGTGCAGTGTACTTGACAGTTGAATGTATGGTTTAAGAAATTAATATTGAAATGTTAAAGTTAAAAAAATAAGCACAGCCACGACCAACTAGAGAATTCACCAATAAAAAATGCACAAACCATCACATAATCAAAAATATATTGAAATTCCTTGTAGCTCTTCTAAATTCAAGCCATTAACTATGATTAGACTGATCGTGCAATACACAAACTTTGTTTGCGGCAAACCTCCACAAGCGCATGCGCGCGCAAAAACAGAAAAATTCCACCTTTGGATCGTGTATTAGAAGCACAATGTAATCTGAGCTTAAGAATCACAGCAGCTGCTTGTATCGTCCGTTAAATTCAATTCTTTTAAGTTTTATCGTTTATCAAACTAGATTCTTAGATATCGTACTGGGTCTTTTGATGGAATATTACTGCCATTCAAGGTTATGGAAGGACATCAGTTCTTGATGAAGAGTAAAACTAACATGAACACATTTTTGTTCATTCACTTTTACTTTCCACTTTTTGAAGGGAGTAAATATGAGTTTGCAGGATACAAGATGCTATGAAAGAGTTTTGATGCTGAGCTAGGATGGCAGTATCATCATCATGTGTTGCTATTAGGTTCCTATTGTTGGTTGGAATATTATGAGTGTAGATGTTGTATAATAAGGGCGCAAGAATACTACCTTGAGGAACACCTGCTCAGATTTGGATATCTGTAAATTTTTTCTACTTACATGCATGCCTTTAATTCAAATGTATTTTATTTTGGCTTGTTTTAGCTTCGGGAAAAAATTAAGCATTGAAAATAGTGATGTCAGTCTGCCTGTAACTCGCGGTTCATAGGATCGCCATCACTGGCATAGACTAAGTGAGTCAAAATAAACAGTTCTAGGCGTCATTTTAGATTAACCAAAAAGAAAATCTCTTGCCAAAAGTCAAGACCACATACAACACGAATTTTAAGATATCGGAATATTTTTTCTTATTTTGCCAAAAATAGATAGCCTTGTACAAATTGCTCGTGCAATGCACGATTTTTGCTGCTGCAAACTTGAATAGTCCTAAGCACGAGCAAAAATTTGCATTACATTGTCGAGACGAACCAAAAAAAAAGGAAAATTTCTTTTTTAAATCGTGCATTTAGGATGCAATTTAAGTTTTAGGATGCATTGGTTTTTCGTGAGGGGTTTCCTTGTCACAGATTCAACTTTTTTTTTTTTTTGTGAACGTAGCTGTCGATGTACAAATGTGCTTTGCCGCTAAAGATAATTTCAGTATAATGCTTTGTCGCTAAAGATTATGTTCTTAGTCCGACGGCTTCAATTGTTGAGTAATTTTGATTTCGTAAGACTTACAGCGATTCACGTGTAAGAGCATAATTTTGCGAATTCCCGGCTCAGTAAGACGTATAAACACACAGAAAAAAATAAATCACAAATCTTTCATAGTAAGGTTAAATCATTGATATGCATTGTTTTATTATTAATGACTCCATGACTATACTTTTTGATATTTGTGTGTTTTGACAGATATTTCGAAAAGTTTCAAAAAAAAAAGTAACAGATGGCCAACCCTCTATTATCCAATTTACGAGTACAGTTTAGAAAGTAAAGTTAAATAAAATACTTTTATACAATAATTTAACTATTATCAATATTTTTATTTTATTATAATTAATATATTTTGCTATTATAGAAAAAAATATACACAATAACTGTTGTAATTTTTCTTTCTTTTTTATAATTTAGAAACTATCTGATTACTAATTTATTAATTAAAGAATATCAACGAAATTTTGCCAATCTATCAAATCGGCTTTAAAACTGAAAAAAAATGATAAAATTAATGAATAATATCGTTTCAATTTTGGATTTGTATTTTTTTTCTTCATTGCTGAATTTTATTTAATCAAAATTATATTGTAATTAAAATATAATTTTTGATTAAAAGCCAAATAATAGAAAATAGAGAAATTATATATTTTTGTGGTATTTTATAAGAAATAATATTGTTGATAAATTACTATTCGTCGAAGGAATTTGAATAAAAACTGGTAAATATAAAAAAAACGAAATTCTGTTCAGTTACCTTTGGTAGCATATTGTTTCTATTACAAAACATCATCAGTATAAATTGTACAAGGTATTTCGCCAAAAAAAAAAAAAGAATATGTTCTAATTTTTGTTGTTGGTTCTTTAGATAGTATGCTACAAATTCACATCATATCCAATCGTCTAAAAGTAAGGGGAATCGAAGTATTGAATTCAGACCACGTTCCGAACACGTTGTAGTCATTGCTGTAAGACAATGACAACAGGAATGATGATGGCCAGGAGAAGGCTCGAATCCACTGCCAGTTCCGCTATCACCACTATTGCTGATCCTTTGGGAAATCTGTACGTGCCCACACCATACTCTAGCCATCATCGGCTGAACGGGGTTGCACACACCACTTCGGTAATCGAAAATTGAAATTTTTTAAAGTATTGCGAACACGTACGCACACACACACACAACCAATATCATACATATTTTGAATAGTTTCTGAAAAATTCACACCTTCCCAATATCCTTTTCAATTACGTTCCCATAGCTGTTCTCCATCATTCCAAAAAAAATACCTTCCATCTGCCGATTTTGTATATTTTTTTCTCTCTCATTATTTTCTTAATCATATATATTTTTTTCTCCATTCCATCAAGCAGGTAGTGAGAAATCGAGCATTTTCGAGAACGGAAATATAACGGTATTCCAAAAAAAAAGTCAATTTATACCCAACCCAATGCTGTAAGGACATCTTTAATAATGGCTCCCTGGAGAGTTGATCTTTTCAGGTGTTTAGCTTTCGTCCGACAGAATTGAACCGTTCACCATAGCCTCTATCGGCAGTTATGCCATCACACCACGAAACTGCCATTATACCAAAAGATTGAAATTGTTTCCGTTTCTCAACTAAATTCCTTTTAAATTTCTACCGAATTTCTTTTTATTGTTCTGTTAGGCTTTATTTTTATTTTTTTTTTTTGTAATGTCAACCATTTCAAAGTCTCTACACAAAAGGTGAAATTCTAATTTTTATTCTTCTTTTTTTTTTTTTTAAAATAAGTCGAAATTATGGAGCGAATAAAAAAGGGGAACAAATGCAATTAAAGTTTAACAATAATTGGAATACTGTAATGGGACACCAAACCCAACAACACCCAGAATATATAACATTAAAAATTTCAATAAGAAATTGTGCATAAATGTTGCGGGTGGAATGGATCGATTCTTGGGTCTTCAAGAAAGGCGAAGGAAGAGAAAATTCACTTTAAATTTTCAGATTCGAAAAGCTCCGATAATTATGATGAGAGTATTAAAGAATTATGAATAAAGAAAAATTCTCTTCTTTATTTCGGCAGAGTTTGTTTAAGTATTTTTAATAATTTTCAATTAATTACCATCATCAGTTTTCGTGTTTGAAATTTTATCTCATCTAAAAATGTTGGTTGGTTGATCAATTTTACCTGTAAAAAATGAGTACAAAGTTAGTTAAAAAGGATTTTTTTTCTTTTCTTCGAAATATTTTTAATGGCAATTTTTTTTTTGTAATTGGATACTTTTGTTTTCGGGGTCGTTAGCTATCATCGACAGTAATAATATTACGGATTTTTCTTAAGTTAATTAATTATTTCTAACTAAGCTGACACTCACAGTTATTGTTAAATTACTTTTAAAAAATTTCAAAGGCTGTTTTTTCGAAATCACCACAAATATTCCGTAACAAAACTCTTCATATAATATAGAGTGACCCAAAAGTTTAAGCGCGATTTGAATTTTGCGCCATTTTTCTGACATGATAATCCAGTTTTTTTGTGTATATATTTTAATATATGGATGTGGATAACATATAGTTGCCATAAGACGTGGCCACATGCCATATAGCCCGAGAAACAATTCAATTACTGCATGAGTCATTTCCTGTCCGTAAAATTTCCTGTTTTGTTGATCATAATTGGCAGCCCAGACTATTCTGGACTTTTTTGTTTGGGTTTTTAAAAAGTTTAAGGTCTAGTCCAATAAGTCCACGACTATGCCTCGAAGAAGGGAAATTGAGCATGGTTTGGGTTTTTTTTTTAAAGTTTAAGGTTTATGCCAATAAGTTCACGACCACCCACGCCTCAAAGGAGGAAATTAAGCACTGTTTGAGGTTTTTCTTAAAGTCTAAGGTTTATGCCAATAAGTTCAAGACCACCCATGCCTTCAAGGAAGGGACATTAAGCACTGTTTGATTTTTTTTAAAGGCTAAGGTTTATGCCAATAAATCCGTGACCACCCATGCCTCAAATGAGGAAATTGAGCACTGTTTAGGGTTTTTTGAAGTCTAAGGTTTATGCCAATAAGCCCACGACCACCCACGCCTCGAAGGAGGAAATTGAACACTGTTTGGTTTTTTTTTTAAAGTCTTAAGTTTACGCCAATAAGTCCACGACCACCCACGTCTTGAAGGAGGACATTGAGCACTGTTTGGGTTTTTTTAAGTCTAAGGTTTATGCCAATGACCCCACGATCACCCACGCCTTGAAGAAGGGAAATTGAACACTGTATCAACGAAATGTAGTCACATTTATAGATAATGGTCATGGAAGATTTTAACAAAACAAGGAGGCCATTTACCTGACAAGCTATACCCAACACACAACCCTATACTGTATGCTTTATGAATTAAAAAAATTACAATTTTTAATTATAAGCCTGAGTTTTTTCTAAAAATTGCTTCTTGCGTATTATTTGGGACACCCTATATAAGACGTGGTGGCAGAAGTGTAATGACACTCTGAATTTAGTAATACTGCCATACACTTTTTCTCCACATTCATTCATTCTTGCAGAACAGTTATATATTGTTATTTAACGTGACCCAGTTGTCTGCAACGCAAAATCACGAGTCGCCTACTACTATAGGGATTGAGTTACGCTCAATCAACGCACCACCATTACTGGCAGTTAACAGTTAGTAATCAGCTACAAGCTGACTAGTGCAACTGTTAGTGGCGAGGACTATCTAAACCACTACTGTCATTAGCAGTGACAGTGTCCGAGATAATTGCAAAATGTACCTTTGTCTTTCACCCGGTTGTAGCCACTTTATGAACCATTCATATACTCATTCATGCACCATTCTCGCTCTTCTCTCAAAAAGTGCCACGGCAAATCTCTTCAGGCATTCATATCGGTCTCTCATACCTAACACACCATTCACATACACACTTCCATCATTCACCACGAAGTCACGCAAGTCTCCGTACAGGTCACATTCAATGAGAAAGTGCTTGGCACTCTCCTCCGCCGCCCCACAAAGGCATATAGCCTCCGCAGCTAGACCACGCCCGTACAGGAACCCATTCATACTGCCATATCCCGTGAGTAAATACGCAAGGTACAGACTGAATTCAAATCCATACGCAGATGCAAAGCACACATCCAAAATGAACATGTGCGTCCATCTGCCATTCACAGTCTCCATCTGCCATCGACGTTGCCAAATTTCATTCAATCTGTTTAGGATCAGTGCACATCCTGAACCTCTTCATTCATAACCATACAACCAGCAAGAGGGATGCGCCGCTATAGACGGTAGTCGAGGCTTCCACGCAGCACCTCCACGTCCCATTCAATTTCTTACATGAGAACCTGTATCGCCTCAATTGAAACGGTTCTACAATTCTAGCAGAACAATACAAGTTCCAACCTAGTCCCGTAACCACGTGATCCTATAGAGCGTTATAAGTGAAGCTGTGTTTTTGTAGTACATTTTTCAATTATTTTACCTGATCTAAATCTACGAGGTTTTTTTTAAGAGGATCAAGAGGATCCTGCCTTATACATATTTTCTTTCCAACTGACTCTTCCCAGTAAACGAATCCAACGAACACTCCAATATCTCTCCGAAAGTGGCTGATGTTCCACAGGGAAGTTTACTTGGGCCCATCCTTTACAACATTTATACATCCAATATCCTAATCTGTCCCAATACCTGCTTTGCTACATACACCGGTGATACGGTTTACCTTGCGTCTAGCAAAAATTTCCAACGTGATTCCGAAATTGACCAAATCCAAATCAAAACTCTCCAGAACTGGTTTACCAGGTGGAGAATAAAAATGACTGTAAATCTACCCACGTGACTTTTACTCCCCGCCGTGCAACATATCCTCTCATATACCTTAATGGCTTCGGTAGCTTGGACTGAACTTTGACAAACACTTAATATAGAATCCACATACAAGACTTAAAAGAAAATAACTAAAAAGATGATACTTACAACTACTTTGACTTCTAGACAATCGTTCTAAGCTTACTATAGACAAAAAAGTACTTTTATACAACGCTCTTCTGAAACCCGCATAGACTTACGGACTAAAACTCTAGGGTCCTACTAGGCCTTTCAAATTTCCGTAGAATCTAATTCATTTGATCAAATATACTCCACGCAATTGTCGATGCCTCATTTTATGTTCTTTGTAATATTTCCGATTGAACCTTTTGTGTTAATAATTTGGACTTATAGACTAGAACTTAAGCTCTCTTAAGCCTTCCAATTGCCGTTGAATTCAATTGCTTCAGTCAAAAATATTTCATAAAATTGTCGACGCTCCCTTTTATATTTCTTGTAGTATTTCCAACTCTACCTTCTATGTTGATAATTTGAATTTACAGACTAGAACTCTGAGGCTCTATTGGGCCTTTCAATTGCCGTCAAATCCAATTCCTTCAATCAAAAATACTCCGTACAATTGTAGATGCTCCATTTTATATTTCTTGTAGTATTTCCGACTCCAGCTTTTGTGTTGATAATTTGGACTTACAGACTAGAACTCTGGGGCTCTGTTAGGCATTTATTCCCGTCAAATCTAATTTCTTCAATCAAAAGTACTCGATGCTACCTTTTATGTTCTCAATACTGTTATTCATCATGATCTGAAGTCCCATTTATTTATAAAAAATCTCGTTATAAAAAGTGCCATTCCCGTATCTCCAATCATGCTAATCTCCTCGTTCAAGAACTTTGCTCTGCTTCCTTTCATAAAAAAACCGATCGAAAACTTAAGCGTCAGTGGTCGCGTAATTTACTAAAATATTGAGGCTTAACATGAGCACGCGCTAGCAGGAGAAACTTCGACGGCTCTTTACTCCCCATAACCTCTTCCATTAATTGGAACTATTATTCAAATCTGCTTATTACTATGTTGTCGTGTAGATATTTGTAAAAATTAAAAATATTCCACCGTCGAATTTTTAGCCTTAAAGTAAATTTTATTGATTAATTTTGACTATATTGTATATTTTGCTAATGAAATTATTGAAAACTGTATCACTTTAGCCTCCCGAACGAAAGACATATAAAAATTAAATCCATTCCAAAGAAGATTCCATATCACTTGCACTCTATAAGGTTGAAAATATTATATTTGAAATTTTTGAATTATTTCCTATTTTGAATAGTAGAGTTTGAGTAGAGTTAGTTTCGACCTTTTTTATTGAACAAACAATCTAGTCGGTTGATCAGTCAATTTATTCGTTATCCCATCCTCAATATACTCACTCCATAAATCTGAGTCCTGAGCTTTCATGAACAAAGACATCTTCAAATAATCAGCAAAAAATTGCAAATTCATCCTACTTGGCAAGGACATTCTGTGTTAGTCTTTTGTTATTTTGTAATTTGTCGAAGATTGTTGTCTACTCACACTTATACCATTAGTATTTTCACTATTCTACAATAGATTCATATCTCTGGCACTGCAACACACCAAAGTATGTAACGCCATAAGGTGTGGATTATGTACTCGCACGAAGTGCTATAGAGTTCAGGTCTAAGTTCAAAGAAGGTGATACCATTTAACTCAAGTTTATTTCTCTGGAAGCGAAAAAAAAACTAACAAGGATGCATGCTGTCATGTTGTTAGATTAAGTAAGATCAGGTGAAAATTCCGAAAAACTCATTCGACTATGAAATTCAACTCTGCTCATACTCGTATTGTACGATGATAAAAAGTTGTGAAAAACAGAACTGAACATAGAATTTCCACTGAGCTGAAGGACTCTTAACTGTCGGATGCTTGTCCATTAATCATTTACCTTCTGTTTTCATCACTTGTGTCAGTATCTGTAATTTTCGAAAAATCTTGAATTCTTTCATCTTTAATTTACAGGAATTACAAGGAATACTCTGACTTCAATTATTTTTTGTTCGGTAAAAAAATCCCAAGAATTTTATCTGCCATTCTTGAATTTGGTAAAAAGACGAGTAATACCGGTGAGCACAACCACAAGCACAATTACTACCCTCATCATTAGCCTGAGCTGTCCAGAATTTTTTTTCCCCTACTGATTTTTTACTTTCCAATCACACTTTGATATTTTATATTTGTACAAGTTTGCAACAAAAAAAATCAAAGAAAATAAAATAAAAAATAAACGTAAAAATTCTACGGAATGTAAGAAAAAATTCCTTTGATGATTTTTTAAGTTTTATATCGTTTTCTTCTGTTGCGAAAACTTAAGGAATCTCCCAAAGAAAATTATCGCAAAATATTATCAAGTAACGTTTTTCTTACGTATTTTAACCTACCAGAGTTTTGTCGGCTTTCCTTTAAGTTTTCTAATCAAAATATCCGCACAGAATTTGAATTGTGAAATCAAAAAAGAATTTCTAAACTTTTTCTTAAAATTATTCTGACGGTTTTTTCTCAATAATTTTTAAGATTTAACAAAAAATTTAAAAATGCCCAAATAAGATTAGTTAAATAAACGTTTAACTATTGATTAATCCAGAACATATTAACTTAAATTTTATGATTTTTTTTATGATAGGATTAATTTTGTGGTCTTTTTCTTCGTTTGTGTATTTTTTTGAAATTGATGAACAGTAAGATGACACGTAAGATAGGAGTAAACATCTCCGTTAACGCATATCTAAGTCGTGAGATTTACTCTAGGGATCGTCATCATTACCTTTTCAAGCGGCTATGTACGAGGTATGTTCAAAGAGTGTCGAATTTTGAATTTTCGCAGGTTACGTATATTCGATTTTCGATTTTCCGTGGCGTTATGTTGGTACTCATGTCTCTCGCTTATGCCGACAAATTCGGCCATTTTGAATGTTCAGTTAAATTTTGACAGATGCTTAGCTTGCATGTGTTTTGGCTCGTCTTCGATTTTTGCCCATTTCAAAAAATGGATGAAAGAATCTGTTTCAAATTTTGTGTGAAAAACAAAATTAGTTGCGTAGACACATTCCGAATGTTGACTGTGGCATATGTTTAAGCTTACTTGGACCGAAGCAACGTTTATCGGTGGAACAAAATATTCTTAGAGGGCCAAAAAAGCGCGCCAAATTCGGTCGAATGTGAAGGTTTTGCTTACAGTTTTATTCGATTGCAGGGACGTGGTGCATCATGAGTTCTTGTCACAGGGTAGAACGGTCAATAAGGAATATTACCTGAAAGTTATGCGGAAGTTGCGCGAAGTAATCCGTTAGAAACGCCCGGATTTGTGAAAGAACAAAAATTGGCTTTTGCCCAGATCTAGACCCCTGTGGCTTTTTCTGGCCCCATGAAAGGACGATGCTACGCTGCAATTGAGGAGATAAAGACGGCATCGAAGGAGGAGCTGAACAATATCACAAAAAATAATTTTTAGAAGTGCTTCGAGGATTGGAAAAAACGTTGGCACAAGTGTATAATATCTGGTGGGGATTACTTTAAAGGGGACAAAATAGATATTCATGAAAAAATTAATAATTTTTGAAAAAACACAAAATTCGCGATACTTTTTGAACAGATCTCGTATGTTTTTTTGGGGGAGGGAAAGTGAGGTTAGCTCTAGTACAAGAGGATTACTGTGGTTATGCAATTTTTTATATATCAGCAACGTAAGGAACATTGAGGTAATACGCACATAATAGGGACCATCGACAATTGCTCAGATTGGATTCGAATGGAATGGGAATGCTTGGTTGACCCCCAAAGTTCTATTCCATATGTCCATATGGGTCTGATTGTATAGAAGTACTTTTTTGTCAAAAAGTGTCAGTTGTAGCGTCGGTTCATTTCAGTTTTGCGTGTGCGTTTCATGTTAATTATTGTCATTAATAACTATTGAAAAGGATGGTTCTTGGCAAAGAGTAAAAGTAACATGAACACTTTTTTTCGTTTTCTTTTACTTACAGCTTTCTGAACCAGTTTTGAAGGGAGCACATTTGGTTTTGTAAATGATGCAAGGCTGTAATTTGATTTTTGTAACGTGACAGGTTATCGGCCTATAATCAATTAAAGTTTTGACGTTGGAAGGAATATCCTGGCTACAAATATTATATAAGAGAGGTCCAAGAATGCTACCCTAAGGGACATCGGCAAGAATAAAAAATAATTTGGAAAATTCGACATTTTCAATTACTTGAAAATATCTTCCGGAGTGTAGGATTTGATGATGGGATAATAAGTGGAGGGAAATATTTTCTTAAGCTTCCAAAGTAGACCAGGATGCCATACTATTAGAGAGATATCTAGAAATACGCCTGGATAATACACTTTTCGCTCAAGAGAAGAGCTATATAGTCTATAGCACGATGGCGCTGTTGAATTGTGAAATGTTTACAAGCTTCTGATTTGGTATAATCTTATTACACTCAAGCATAGAGTATAAGCGTTTTTCGAGGACTTTTGCTAGGATTGGAAGCAGGCTTGTGGGTCTATAGAAAAAGGGACATGTTGGGTTTGGAGATCATTTTTATTAAGAAGAATTTTCAAAGTGAGAGAAACTGTGGTCTAAAATAATTAGACCATAGCCAGGAGCTTTTTTGCTGGGAACGTAATATATAAGTTGGTTTACATCATAAGGAGTGAAGTACTTGGGAGGAAAATTGAGGTGAACTGGATTTGATAAGTTTTTATAGATTTCGTTAGTGTGTCTTGTCGTTGATGTCTTCGTGTGGTGTAAACGCACAAATATCTGTTTTTTTTTTAAGTGTGTCTTGTCGTTGACTCTGTCAGTTTCTGTTCAAGTTGCATCATTTTTACGTAATGGGTGAGTAGCGTTTTTGTATTTAAGTATAAAAATAATAAACCACAAATAAAAATTATAATTTTTAATAATGTTCTTTTCAAATTTAAAAATGTTGATATTATTTTTAGAATAATGGAAATTTATTTGAAATTGAAAACAAAATTTAACGGAATTACCAACAAAAAATAAAGGTTGCGTTCGTGAAAATTGATTTTCTAGTCGTCAACAATAAATAAGTTCGTCTGCATATACTGACCAAATGGCATTTTTTATATCTTTGGCCAAGCGAAGACAAATGCATTAGACCAAAGGGTCAATTTTCTAAAAGAATCCACAAAAATTTAACCACTTCTTCTAATTGCTCTCTCCAACTGACGTTCGACCAGTTTCATTAGAGACGCTGCCATTGCCAACGCACACGTAATATGAAGTCGCCAAATGGCCTCATGGTTGTGACGCTACAGAATTTTTAAAAGATAAATGGAATTTTCAGTCCAAAAAATGTGTTGCAAATTTTACAAATTCCGTTTCGTTACTGCGTTGCGCGTTTGCTTTTTGCGTTCCGCGTTTCAATTGCGTTTTGTGATTACGTTTTGTGATTGCGTTTTGTGAGTGCGTTTTGTGACTGCGTCTTGTACGACATTATTTGAGGACTGCGTTATAATATTGCGGTTGGCAATTGCGTTTTGCGTTACCTTTCGAAGTGGCATTGCGTATTTTTATTTTGCTTTTGCGTCAAGCGATTGTGTTTTTTGAAGGCGTTATGTAACTACCTTTTACGACAGTATTTGAGGACAGCGTTTTGTGATTCTATTGAACGCTAACGTTTTGTGATTGCGTCTTGTGGTTGCGTTAATCGGCCGTGTTTTGTAATTACGTTTTGTGATTGCGTTCTTGCGATTAAGATGTCCGACAGTAATTAAAGCCTGCGTTATAATATTGCGATTGGCATTTGCGTTTTTTGTTACATAAATTTGCATTTTAGTTTTGCTTTTGCGTTAAGCGTTTGCGTTTTCTGACTGCGTTTTGTGATTCCGTTTTGTGATTGCATTTTGTGAGTGCGTCTTCTGATTGCGTCTTGTGATTGCGATGTTTAACATTATTTGAGGACTACCTTTTATTATTGCGGTTTAGAATTGCATTGTTCTATTGCGGTTGGTACTTGCGTCTGAAATATATTTGCTATTTGAGTAACTAAAAAAAAATCCACTCCCTATGCTACCCCCCCCCCCTCTCCTTTGTGTTTTCTGATGGCGTTTTGTGATTACGTTTTGTAATTGCGTTCCGTAACTGCGTGACGTGCTTTCGTTTTGTGACTGCGTCTTGTGATTGCGATGTATGACATTATTTGAAGACTGCGTTGTACTATTGCGGTTGGTACTTGCGTTTTGCGTTACTTTTTGAATTTGCATTGCGTATTTTTGTTTTGCTTTAGCGTCAACCGTTTGCGTTTTCTGAAAGCCATTTGGAAATGCGTTTTACGACAGTATTTGAGGACAGCATTTTTTGATTGCATTGAACGCTAATATTTTATGGTTGCGATTTGAAATTGCATTTTTCGATTGCTTTGTTCGTTTGCGTTTCCATATTACGGCTGGTGTTTCGGTTTTCCGAAATGAAAAATTCCATTTTCAGATAACGTGTATGTTTCTAATTACATTTCGGAATTATGCATTTTGCTTGACAAAACTATAAGTCTTCAGTAAAATTAGTATTTACAAAAAAAATATAATCATAGTAATCTGTTTAATATTTTTACTTCTCGAACCAAAAACATGTTTGCATCAGTTTTAAATTTTCTTTATCATTAATTTTTAGCGAAAACTTTCTATACAAACAAATAAGTCGATTCTGTATTTTCTCACCTGTTATTTTATTAATTTTCCCGGACCAGTATTGATATTTGCTAATAAATTACCTCTTCAGTCAATTATATCGCCTCTGGCCGTTTGCTAACTTCGAGAAAATTAATTGCACCTGAACAAATTCAAGTCATTTTAAAATCATTTAGTGATAATTCTATTAACAATATTGTAATTTGAATTTGGATATGTAATCACAACTCGACGATGAGTGTTTCTCTTATAAAATTATCCAATTTTGAATTAATTTGATTTATATAATTAAATTATTACCTATTAATTGGTTTCAGCTACTTGTACCGTAACACTTTTCAAATTATATTATAGATGAGCATACTTGAAACCAGTTAACGTATATTTGTACGGTTTGATAATTTCTCAAGTTACACTTAGTGAACATACGAGTACTTATTAGAATAATTAACTCAATAGTGGCGATTTTAAAGTATTTTTTTTATATATACTTTATAAAATATGAGATAAAAGTGGAATATTCTTCGTATACTCATAATTAAATCGAAAATAAATGTTAAAGTGCGTATATTGAGTTATGCGTAATCGATAAAAAATCAATTGTGAGAGGTCAACGAAAAGTTTACATCAACTTTTCAATAAATTTGTCATATTTAAGGCTGGTCGGTCGCCCAAAATTTTATTATATTGTAGTTACGAAGAGCTTTGAGTCATATTTAAAAAAAAAATATTAAATTACTGTTGAAAAAGAAAGATGGTAAAATTTTTACTTTTCCTATTTTTTGTATGTGAAATTTATATATTATTCATACAAAAATTCACTTTTAAAAGAAATTTAATATTTTTATTTAGGTCCAATTTAATCCGCTTTTAATTTTTAGTTTTTTTTTTCTATAAAGACTTTTGTCAAATGAGAAATTTTAATTGTGAAAACGTACTTTAAAGTCTTGAACGAGAAAACTAAATGATTTGATTAAATTCTTTTGGATTTGAACAATTCTCAAAATTGATAGCAATAGTTTTTTATGTTAGTAGAAATAAATAATTAATAAGAAAAGTCTATATCATTTCTTTATGAAATGTCGTTGTTAAAAGCTGTCTGAAATATAAATGCTATTTAAGTAACTGAAGAAAAAATATAATCTCCTTACCCCATCCCCTATTCCCCCCTTTAACTATTGAAATTTCTTTATTTTGTATATCCTCCCCTTAGAAAAAAACAACATTAGAAACGGCAAAAAAATTTATTACAGAAAATTCAGTCAAATTCGTCAAAATAAATTATGATTCTTTTTGAAAATGGTATGAATACCCACTTTTGAAAAAGTGAATTAATAGTAGTTTTAGGGAAATAAAAAAACTCTCTTTTTATATTTATAATCACACATTGAATAGTGCACAATTTCATTATAAATCAAATAAAGGAATTTTAGGGATGTTAAATGTTATCGCAAAAATGTTTTTTTTTTAAAAGTGGAATTAGTTTATTATTAACGAAAGTTTTTGCAATTTTCATGGTACATCAAAGTTTATACTCGTTTGGAAGTGGTAGCATCTTATTAATTGAAACATATTCAAAATATTACAATTCAAGACCAATATTTTAGTTTATAGTCCGAAACATAAGGCTCGTTTTTACAAGGTTAGGGATTGTTCAATCAGCTGATAATAATATAAATGTTATTGAACATAAAAACTTGCTTCCTTTCATATGAAACAAACAGAAAAACTGACGGACAAATTATATGCTGGGAGAGATTTAAAAGGGGTGAAACGCACAAAACTTTCTTCAAAAAAACCTGTGTGTGAGGTAAATGCCCCTTTTAAAGTTTTTTAAAAATATTAGTTGGAAAATAAGAATTGCCACGTACATATACTTCACTATGCTAAGTGTTAAAAAGAAATACGCTTAAAATCTAAATAATTTTATTATTTTTAGTTATATTAGCAATATTTTTAATCAGAAACTATACAAGTTCTCTACTGACGGGATCATGGCTCTGGCTAAAAATTACCAATTATTGTTAATAATAATAATTTGGTTTGAATAAATTGATTTTTACAATATAACTTAAGCGTTTCTGTTTTACTGAAAAAAAACCCACGAACTTTTTCGACTAATCAATTCAACTGAAATTAATTCTTAATAAACTCGATTTTTTCATGTAATTGTAATAAAAATTGTCTCTAAAATAATGAATTATTATCGATAAGAATGCAGAACATTTGGTGTGAATAAATTGATTTTTAAACTATAACTTAAGCGTTTCTGTTTTACTCAAGAAAAGCCCACGAACTTTTTCGACTAATCAATTCAACTGAAATTAATTCTTAATAAACTCCATTTTTTCATGTTCTTATACGGTCTTAATTGTGATTATTATTTTTTCCATTAAAAAAATGCATACTCGAAAAGTCAACTTTTATAAAAAATAGATTTAAAGTTGTTTATTTTCTTTAACAATTTTATTAATTATTATTGTACAATAAAATTTTTTTAAATTTATAGTGTTAAAAGTATAAGCTGAATCTATTAGCATTTTACAATATTTTTAAAATAAAACTGATCTATTTTATTGTGGAATGGTTTTATCATCAACATATATAGAAGGACATTCATGTTAATGAATAGATTTTTTCAATTTCTATTTTGTAAAGGGGATAGCATTACTTAATTTCTGAGCTATTTTTAAAGGGTTAAAATATGGTTTTGAAGTTTAATGGTCTTCGGGTGCGAAAACGCACAAAATGTATTTTCTTGTAATTTTACTGAATTTTAAGGAACTTTTTATGAATCTAACCGAACTAAGAGGACCTAAATAGTATATTTTTTAAAATTCAAAAGGTGTAATATCGGTCCCTTGTACTTTATCGTTGTCATTAAGGAAACTGTCAAAGTTATTAAATATTCCAAAACTTTTATTTAAGCTGACAATATAAGAAGTTTTTCTTACGTTGGCTATATTAACTCACCGTCAGAATAATTTGACCATTTTCTACAATAGGTTTAATTCTAACTGAATTTATAAATTTGACGTGGTCTAAAGACATGACATTATCATTCGAGCTTTTTGCCTGAAATAATCGACCATCTACAATTTGAGTCTATCGTATTTTGTTCGTCTCGAACATGCTCGATCGAGGGGAAGGTGTTGTTCGTCCAACATAATCAAACATATAGTACACCGGTCGAGCCGAAAAAATTTAACAATATTTTTTAAAATTGCCACGTTTCTTTTGTTTTTTTTTTGTTGTTGTGTAAATCTAAAAAGGAGGAACATACGGTATATAAAACATCCGAAGAGTAAAACTTTTTCACTATCCAAATATTCAAATGGATAATCTTTTATTAAATAATATTAAAGTAGTTTTGCATGATCTTTAAAGAAATAGAAGGAAAAAAAAATAATTATTGTTTTTAACAATAAAAAATGTAAATACATAAATATGAAAATAACAATAAATAAAAGCAACAACAAAAAAATCGATTTCCATTTTAATTTAAATATAATTCAAGGATAATTATTACATAGCTCATTATGAAATAATAAAAAAAATTGCATTCATAATTATATTGCAGTTAATACTATTTTGTAAAATACTGTAATAGGATTCAGCGGTACGATTTTTAATGGTGTCAACAGTTCTGTAGGCTTTTTATTGGAATTCTCCTGTTGCGGTTCCATTTATCAACCGAATACACTCGTAAAACAATTCTGCCTCTACTCAATTTCCGGTTGAATAATCGTTCAAATAAAATTCAATTTCGAAATGCGTTTCAATGGCCACTAGCACAAATTTACATTATTTCAGTTTCGTTCAAAAAATTCCGTACTAATTGTGTACTTTTGCTATTTACATTTTGTTTTAATAATATTCGAAAAAGGTGAAAACAATTCAATAATGTAATTTTCTATTCGCAATACGAGTTCAATAAGTGTATAAGCTTAATGATTATTTTGGTGAGAGAAAACAACACACAGAAAAAAAAATACTTTTGGAATATTAAACTGAAAATTGAAAATGGTGTAAAAATCAAAACGACAAATTAATAATAGCAAATATTCTTCATATTCACACAATTAAATTTTAGAAGATAGTGAAACGATTGTCAAAGGATCATAACAAAATGACAATAAGTGAAAATCAGGAGGGAAACTGAGTCGCTATCGTTATGATATTGCTTGCATCCGTTCTATCGACAGGAAAGTAATAGAATAGCAAGGATGGTGGGTTTCCTTTCATGGCCAAACTATGCATATACTCGTGTTGGCTTACTTCATAATAGGAGAGATCTGCTTACGCTTGATTTCCTCTTCAAATTGATTATCTGTAAATACACAAGGCTATCAATTATTTACGATGAAGTCCTTTCGATAAATTTCTTAATAATACTCCCGTCCGCCCGTTTCGTATGTCTATCCTTACACCGTAGGGACACTATAGAATTTTACTATAAAATATTTTTTTTTTTTTGGTTATTTGACTGAAAGAAGTTTCTCATAAAAATCAAATTTGTTGTCACAACAATTCCAAAAGCTATAATACTTGGAGTACATGGCTTGAGATTATGGCAATCTCTACAATAACAATAATAACAGACAACTTGTATAAGTAAACGCAATAATATTACGTAAACTGGCACTTGTTCATACGAGCATTTAAGGATTGTATACGTAAAGAGAAGCGCAACATGTTCTTTAGTAGATAATTTTTACTTATTCGTAGATGCTTGAAGAAATTACTAACTGCCAAGTAACATATTTACTATAAAACTGCCTACAATATTAGATACGATTATATGCGACTACAAAAACCAAACCGAAATTTGCTATATTCTTTCTTATTTAATTCATACTTCTTCGGATTCAGGTAATTGCCGTTCAACCATTTTTTTATTTTTTTTCATTATAACTATAAGTACACGTAAATGAAGAGAATTGTAAAAATGACAAAATCTAAACTAATATTCTTGTTGAGTTATGGTTATTATTATTTTTTATTTGAAGAAACTTCCTTAGCTAATGCTTTAGATCCATTTTTTGTTATACTTCTTAGAGTAGATTTTATTAAAAATTCTATAGAATAAAAATGTGTGCATTAAAATCTTCTAAGAAAAAATTGACTATTTAGGGGATTTTCCTAAATATTTTCGATGGTCGACATATATTTATGCTGGCATAGGATTTTCGACTTTTAAACATTATCTAATAGAATTATTGATTTTTTTTTAACATATAATATTTTAAAAAATTTAAAAAAAAAAATAATTTTCAAAAATATAATTAATAGTAAACTGCCATTTTTTTATTGAAAATTTGATGCTTTATTATGGAAAAACGCTCACATATTCATGCTTCAAAATATTATCTTTTGTTAGCCGTAGCTTTTCCCCATCTTTCTGGCAGCATACGAATTTCATGTTGGAAGAATTGCTCGTCTTTTGAGTTGAAAATGAAAATGACGAACACACTCAGAGAGCTCATTATCCTGCTAGACATTCTTGTCGCTAGCTCTGTGCGTATATTTTAGGAGGATGGACCGGGGGGGGGGGGGGGGGGTATGTTGCAGTTTTCAAAGTTTTAACAGAGTTGTGTTAACCAATAACCAGAAAAAAAATTCATCTCAGAACATATAGGGGATAAGAAGAGGAAAGAAGAAAGATCGGTGATAAAAGTTACCGAAAAAAACTAAAAACTATCCTGGCAAACGGGAAGGAATAGGAATTGAAAAGATTAAAATTTTTTGAAAATATAAAAAAAAAACTTTAAAGAAAAACCAAATAAGTGAAAAGCGGGTGAAGCCCGATGACGGTCGACGTTGATAAAAGAATTGGTCTTTTCCCAAACCACCCTTTAATACTTCAGCCCATATAATTTTGCAGCGCTCCTTATAAATTTTCGACGATGATCTCCATTTACCTCATTCTTTGATCGAGCTCGAAAGGGCTGTGGGAAGCAGGTACCTTGAACAAAATTATCAGATTAGTTAAACTTCATTTTAAATATATTCAAATTCACATAAATCTATTAAATATAATTTTGCTTTATCGTATATTATTTTAAAAAAATGGAAAACCGCCGGGGCTTCAAGTATTGTCCATCGTTAGTTGTAACATTTCCCCATCTTTCTGGCAGCATACGGATTCCATGTTGAAAAAACTCCTCGTCTTTTGAGGCGATCCACGAATCGACTCAACTTTTGATCTCTTCGTAAGATCGGAAGTGCTGCTCAGCCAGGCCATGCGTTATCGATCGGAAGAGGTACTAGTCGCAAGGGGCGATGTCTGGATGACTGGAGAATACGGCGGGTGGGGCAAAACGTCCCATTTCAGTATTTCCAGGTAGGTTTTAACCACCTTAGCAATATGTGGCCGAGCGTGGTCGTGGTGCAAAATCAGTTTGTCGTGTCTTTGCCCGTATTAAGGCTATTTTTCCTTCAATGTAAGTCTCAAACGCATCAGTTATATTCACCCGGTTGCAACAGCTCATAATATACCTCGTCGAGCTGGTCCCACCAAATACATAGCCTGAGTTTTGAGTCATAAATATTTCCCTTGGCCGTCGATGTTGATGCATGGCCGAGGCGCCCCAATGACGATCTTCACTTTAGATTATTGTAATGGATCCACTTTCCATCACCAATCACAATACAATGCAGAAAACCCTTCCGTTTTTGCCTTGGGAATAATCCAAAAGTAAGAAAATGACACCCAATTTTCTTACTTTTGGATTATTCCCAAGGCTTTCAAACGATGGAAGATATTTTGTGAAGTTATGCTCAATGAGTCTGCAAGTTTTTGTTACGTTTGACATGGATCTTCATCTAGTAATGCCTCCAATTGTGTGGCTTCTAATTTTTTCACTGGTCCGGGACGCTCCTTGTCTTCCACGTCGAAATTACCACTTTTGTAGCGTTGGAACCATTCGCGAGACGTTCTCTTACTAATACAAGCTTCACCATACGTTTTTACAATCTTTTGATGCGCCTCAGCCGCCGATTTTTTTGAATTGAAGGTAAAAAGCAAAACTTTCCGCACATGAGGCTTATTTGACTCAAATTTCGACATTTTCACGTACAAAAAAAAAATATGCCGCCGATAAAAGATGATAAGGAGTTGTTCGAAGATGCCAAAGCTTACCATTTGACGTTTCTGATCCGATTTACTACTGGCGCCATCTATTGGAAAACGGTTGTTTCTGCAAAATGTTTTATTTTTTGATTTTTTAATTTGAAAAAAAAGTCACTTTTAAAAAAATTTACTGTGCTTTGAACATTTGCCAAATGTTGCAAAAAAATTACAATTTCCATACTAGCGATGATATTTTTTTTTATTATTTTATTTAAAGAATTTTTTTTTCAAGTACATAAAAATAATTATTATACTTGGATAAGTTAAGAAAAAAAAAATTAATAAGGAAATTAACTCTGAGTACTCAGAGGATTTGGCCAAGGACCAAACGAAAGATTTAGCATAGAGGGTATCCTTCCAGTTGCTAAACTGAATAATTTTTCTATTTCTGAAATGTTCAAGTGGTAATTAAAAATAGTAACTTGGCCATGGCTCAACAATAAAAGTTTTCTTGGCAGCGTAAATAAAAAAATTAAAGCATTAATGGTCCAGTAAAAACAAAAAGATTTTCAACTTGGCCTTGGCAATTATGTATAAAAAATACTATTAGCTAAATTGATACTCCTGGCCTTACAAAAAATATATCCGGATTAATTACATGAATTTCGTAACGTATATTTTCTTTAAGTTTGATTTTAAATATCTAAAAAATTTTAGAGTCATTAAATCTAGGGTACGAGGGGACTAATCAATATCACCACTTTACTACAGAATTTGGTGTTGTGTATGACGTGGCGTTGTCCTGTTGGAACCATATGTCATCCCGACCCAATTGGTCCACATCACGAATGAAACAGTTCTTGAATAAGAGTCCAACAATCTAAGTAAATTAAAAATGCTGGCTTATCTTTTGATGTGGCGTAATTGAAGTAAACTTTTTGCAAAAGTCCTTGAGTTTAAAAACGGACTTAAAACATCCTGTCCCTAAAATAATTTCTTAGGTAAATAAAATTGGTTTTGGAATATTTGTAAACACAATTCAAAGACTTTATTATCTATTTTTGAGGAAGAAAAATTCTGAAAAGAAATTCTGAGTGATCTTTGTTAGATGCAGGTTATTATTTTAACTTATTATTTACATAATTTTATCATCAAATAAAAACAAAGAAGTTTGATTGACCGAAGTTATTTAGCCTTTTCCCTGCAAATATTTTTAAGAGGAAAAAATTGGAAGTGGTTAAATCAGGGGACCGAAAGTGCTAATTAATGTCAACCACCTTCGACATACTTCGGTAAGGAAACATCGGTCGCAGAATTTCCATTTTAGCGCCTGCAGTATGTGACGTGATGCTGCTCTGTTAAAACCACGTGTCATTAAGCCCCGATTTGTCCCATTCACGATTAATAAATTTCTGCAAAATCTCTCTTTATCAGTCACCTGTCATTATAACAGTATTAGTAGCAGAGTCCTCAAAAAATACGGACCAATGACATTTCCGGTCCAAATCCTGTACCACATATTCACTCTACGAGGTTTTAAGGTCATTCATGACTTGTCTTTGAATTCATGATTTTGTTTACTCACGAAACCGATTAAGTCAAAATTCGCTTCATCACTCATTATCAATTTCCTATAAAAATCAGGGTCTTTTCTGTGAGGCTCTGAACACATTGGGTCAGAGGAATTTCAGCCCAGAGAGATGATCTCTGGGCTGAAATTCCTCTGACCCAATGTGTCTGTATCAGGATTGATAAATGCAAATTCTTAGCGGAATATTCCACACATCAGTTTAAGAAAGACTGAACTTTTGTCAGCTGTACTTTTACGCACCTCAGTAATATTCTCGATAGATCATCCAGTTCTTAGATGGTCAGGCTTTGGATTCTACAATAATAATTTGCTAGTCCGTTTATTTTTATTTGCTTAAAATTTGTTGAAAATTTTAACGCTCCATAATAAATTTATCGCGTCCACTCCCTTTAAGTGTCAAATATCAACTGCCAGAATGAAACTAGACAAAATGACGTCTTCTTTTTCGCCTCGAACATAACTGGGACGGGTGGCTTCAAAATTTGTTAAACCTTCCTAATCTTATGGAAGTGCGCACAATTTCAAACAGCGCCAAATACAAATTACTGTTCACTCACCGATTTGAAATAATTTGTCCGCGGTATTGCCATTTACATTTGCATTGTCGTTTCACAATCAACCACGAAGGCGAGGGTGAATGCATATATAATATTAAGTGAGGTTAAAAAAATAATATAAAAATAGAAAAAACTGATCGGAGATGAATTGGCGAATTTGTTGAACTTTTCGTGTTGGAGTTACTGTCCGCAAGGAGGAATTGTGTTTTGAACATTTTTACTTAACTGCAGAGTTTATTAAATTTCTGGTAGGTTTATTCACCAATAAAAAGAAGTATTTTTATTATTAAAAAAAAATTACAATACAAAATCTAAAAGGCATTTTTTTTCTTCTATTTAATCTTTAAGTAATTCGCTAGTAAAACGAGTGAAACATTTAAAACTGCGAAGTTATTTATTTTTGTTATTTTGTATAATTCAGAAAATTACCAACAATAAAATTGAAATGGATCACTTTGAACAACAAAAAGGAATTTAATATTATAATACCTGTCGAAGACAATTTGTGCTAGCATAAATTTACTAATGTTCTGTCATTAAAATAATAAATAGAAGTTATTATTTTTAATAGGCTTTTTATTCCAGATACTAAATTATAATAATTTCAGCTTATTATCATATTAATGTCATTTAAGTAATTTTGTTCAAGTAAGCGTGATGAATATTTTACCTATTCGGAAATGATATTGAATACAAAAAAGGTGCAGTTAAATTTTAGAAATACTAAAGTTCAAAGTCCAATTAAATATTTGCTGATGTATTTGTAATTAATACCAAACCAATTTAATTATAAGAATACGAAAATGAAATTTATAATAAATAAAGGACAATAGATATTGTCGTTTACAGGTTTTATATTATTTTTATCCTTTGCCCATTATTAGGGAATATTATTTATAACAAGCTGCTCAAACTCCCAATGCTAGAAGGAGAAGATTTGGTTAGATTTGTATATGACACATTATCCGGCACTGGCTATCATCACAACTTGCGGATCAAAACACTGAAGCAGTACTAGTGACCAGCAGGAGTACAAAGGAGATCATTACTCTCATCATCGGTGACTGCGATATTATTTCGCAGTAAACGCTACGATACTTGGGAGTTTAAATAGACGGCAGGTTAAGCTTTGGAGAAAAGCTGCAAAGGCAAGGATCATGGCTAACCATGGAAGGCCCAGACAGAGCCGACTCAGGCTTCTATCCATATATAGCACTTGATATTCTATGCAGCTTCTATGTGGGCGGAAGCTACGTTGACGGAAACGTTCGAGTATCAGGTGATAGCGGTATATCGTCGAAGCGCGTACTTCGTGTCTCGAGAGCATTCCATTCTGTCTTGTATAACACTGTCTTTAATATCGCTAATAAGCTTTTGGGCTAATGAAAGAGCCAGAATATATCATCGAAATTCATCGGTTCATTCAGCGGATAAAAAAGAAATAAGACAGTGATGAGATGGCATCAACACTGGAATCTATCGATTAAAGAAAGATGGACTCATAATCTGATTCCTAAGATAGCCACGTAGAATGGAAGAGGACATGGAGATATGAACAACTATATGGCCTTATTTCTAAAAGGACATGGGTGCTTTAGGGTGTATCCGAATCACTTTTAGGAATGAAGTAGAGAAAATAATCGGGGAACAGCAAAATGAAAATATCGCAAGTATTCTGGAATGCGGGAGCTGAATATGCATCCCGAATAATAAAGAGTTACCTCTTTATTAGTTGTGATGTGTGAGCTCCGTCAGAAAGAAAGAATGAGAAAAGGGCTGTATTCAGCCTAAATAGAGAAATATACTTCATGTCAGTGGTAGCTTAATAGGCTGGAATGCGGTAGCTGAATACGTATCCCAAATAATAAAGAGTTATCTTTTTATTAGTTGGGATGTGTGAGCCCCATCAGAAAAAATGAATGAGAAAAGGGCTGCATTCAGCCTAAATAGAGAAATAGACTTGATGTCAGTGGTAGCTTAATAGGCTGGAATGCGGTAGCTGAATACGCATTCCAACTAATAAAGAGTTATCTCTTTATAAGTTGCGATATGTGAGCTCCGTCAGAAAGAAAGAATGAGAAAAGATCTGCATTCAGCCTAAATAGGGAAATAGACTTAATGTCAGTGGTAGCTGAATATGCTGCAATGCGGTAGCTGAATACGTATCCCAAATAATGAAGACTTATCTTTTTATTAGTTGGGATGTGTGAGCCCCATCAGAAAAAAAGAATGAGAAAAGGGCTGCATTCAGCCTAAATAGAGAAATAGACTTGATGTCAGTGGTAGCGGAATACGCTGAAATGCGATAGCTGAATACGCATCCCAACTAATAAGGAGTTATCTTTTTATAAGTTGCGATGTGTGAGCTCCGTCAGAAAAAAAGAATGAGAAAAGGGCTGTATTCAGCCTAAATAGAGAAATAGACTTGATGTCAGTGGTAGCGGAATACGCTGAAATGCGATAGCTGAATATGCATCCCGAATAATAAAGAGTTTACTCTTTATTAGTTATGATGTGTGAGCTCCGTCAGAAAGAAAGAATGAGAAAAGGGCTGTATTCAGCCTAAATAGAGAAATAGACTTGATGTCAGTGGTAGCGGAATACGCTGAAATGCGATAGCTGAATATGCATCCCGAATAATAAAGAGTTATCTTTTTATTAGTTGGGATGTGTGAGCCCCATCAGAAAAAAAGAATGAGAAAAGGGCTGCATTTAGCCTAAATAGAGAAATAGACTTGATGGCAGTGGTAGCTTAATATGCTAGAATGCGGTAGCTGAATACGCATTCCAACTAATAAAGAGTTATCTCTTTATAAATTGCGATATGTGAGCTACGTCAGAAAGAAAGAATGAGAAAAGATCTGCATTTAGCCTAAATAGGGAAATAGACTCGATGTCAGTGTTAGCTTAATATGCTGCAATGCGGTAGCTGAATACGCATCCCGACTAATAAAGAGTTATCTCTTTATAAGTTGGTATGTGTGAGCCCCATCAGAAAAAAAGAATGAGAAAAGGGCTGCATTTAGCCTAAATAGAGAAATAGACTTGATGGCAGTGGTAGCTTAATATGCTAGAATGCGGTAGCTGAATACGCATTCCAACTAATAAAGAGTTATCTCTTTATAAATTGCGATATGTGAGCTACGTCAGAAAGAAAGAATGAGAAAAGATCTGCATTTAGCCTAAATAGGGAAATAGACTCGATGTCAGTGTTAGCTTAATATGCTGCAATGCGGTAGCTGAATACGCATCCCAACTAATAAAGAGTTATCTCTTTATAAGTTGGTATGTGTGAGTTCCGTCAGAAAAAAAAAGAATGAGAAAAGGGCTGCATTCATCCTCAATAGAGAAATAAACTTGATGTCAGTGGTAGCTTAATAGGCTGGAATGCGGTAGCTGAATACGCATTCCAACTAATAAAGAGTTATCTCTTTATAAGTTGCGATATGTGAGCTCCGTCAGAAAAAAAGAATGAGAAAAGGGCTGCATTCAGCCTAAATAGAGAAATAGACTTGATGTCAGTGGTAGCTGAATAGTCTGGAGTTATCTCTTTATAAGTTGGGATGTGTGAGTTCCGTTAGAAAAAAAAATAGGAAAAAGCTCTACATTCATCCTCAATAGAGAAATAAACTTGATGTCAGTCTACTTCCCATGAAGTAATTTCTGACGGTGGTCGTATGGGGAGTCAAAGAAGAAAATAAAATTTTATGCTCCCATAAACTTGTCAACAATTAAACTTTGTTCTGTGTCAATTAATAAATTTGTTTGTAAGTTAGAGTTATTCTTCTTTAATAATTTACTAACTCAACTGAATAGGTCAATGTTATTCTAAAAACAACAAATAATAAAATCCAAAAAACTACTTAAGCTAAATACAAATTTCATAAAATTTCGTTCAATTTGAATGAAAACTTTTCCATTTACATTAGTGTCATTATAATTTCAATAGAATTAGTAGCTGAATGCAAGAGAAATGAATGCAGGTACTTTCTGAGAGTGAATCATCAATTTAAGAAGTTAAACAAAGAAACCACTCCGGAGAACCTTAATTAAATTATTCATAATATGGTGAAAACGCCACTGTGTACTATCTGAAGTTCGAATTCCAAAGGTGACTTATAAATTTTGTAAAGTGTTCTTAACTATAAATACCTGCATTTCTTCAGCAATATTCTGCCAACTGGTTCGTTGGAATATAATTTATATTTATGAGATTAGATGGGAGGGCAAAAAAACCACCAACATCAGTAACCATGTTAAATTTCCAGTTCCTGGTTCTGATGTTCCAGTACATAGCAGGATATCCTCGTAAATATACACAATCCAGCAACACCATTCAATACCATGTCAATCGAATCTTAAACGATGCATCAACATTCAACACAATCTTTTACGGACGAAACGATTTCAAACATGACAAAATATTCGTACCTGGATTTAAGGAAGTCAACAGCGAATTCTTCAGTTTATTGGCTTATTTAATCTCGAGGTTTTATTCCAATAAATTTTTCAAAATAAATCGTTTACGATAATGCGAATCAATGATTTCCTGTTCGCATTCGTGTATATCAATCGAATGTACATAACTCGTTACCTAATAAAAATTTCCCGTATAAATAAGGTTTTTTTTCGAAAACAATATTAACGTTAAGGCAAATAAAGTGAAGGCATTTTTCCTATATTTTTAGAACAATTTCTTATCCGTACAGACATAATTTTGGTATATAAAAGATCCCAAATCCATCCATTGGAAATCTCAGAATACCTTAGAGCGTTTATTGTTGTTGTTCTCGGTACTCGTACTATCTTTACTACGAACATAAATATGAGCACCTTTCTAACCAGAATATAATAAAGAAAATCACTACAAATGGTATTGTATAAATTTAAATGGTCGCGCTTTAAAGGATCAAGAGACTTTTCTACAAAAAAAAATGTTAGTTTTACAATAAAACAAATTTTAAAAAAATCTCATCGAATTAACTTTTGATTATTTCTTGGAAAGAATCTCAACAAACCCCCTTACCCCTCCAATCAATGAAATCCATTTAATATAGAAAAGGCAAACGATCGAATTTCCCTACACAGTCGGCTGAGTGGGAAGTCGACTCAGTCACTTTACTCCCCCACTCAGCCGATGGTTACTTTGCTCAAAAATGCATGACGGCAAATGGAATCCCGCAAGTTTCTGCATTGTCCACCGCCTATCTATACCAAACGTCCTCTATGCCGACAATCCTTTTGTATTGGTCGCTGAATCTACTGTGCAAGCAGCCCTTAATCAAGTGAATGAAATTACTTTCGTTGCTGAATGTCTGGAGCAACAAAAACCTGTTTTGCCTTCATGTCAGTAGAAAGTAAAACTGTGTTCCAAACCCAGCTCCCTTTATCCGA
Source organism: Atherix ibis (assembly GCA_958298945.1). Classification (NCBI taxonomy): domain Eukaryota; kingdom Metazoa; phylum Arthropoda; class Insecta; order Diptera; family Athericidae; genus Atherix; species Atherix ibis. The sequence continues at coordinate 9,008,561 of OY282610.1, forward strand.
TAGATTCCCCCAAAATCCTGATTATTGCTATCACCCGAGGTGGGAAATGGGATCTGCAGATTCATAACATTATCAAGTCAATTAACTCTATTTTAAGCATGATTAAGATTCTGTTTGGTAGTAAATGTAAGATCAGACAAAGTTAGACAATTAGAGTAGCTAATGCCCTACTAAACGGGACGATACTATATGCGGTCACATTATGCATCAGAATGCCGGTTTATCGCCGTATTCCACTACCGAGTTGAACACACCACAGCGGTGTGAACGCATATGCGGATAATCTTCTGCTCCTGATTGAATGGGCGGTGGAGGGAATATGTATGCGATAGAGATAGCAGGAACCGGTATATGTAGATTGAATAGAATGGGAGTGAATGTCTTAGAAAGGAAGACTGTGTGTATGTTGTTGAGGGGTTTTTTTGGCGACCAGTAGGCCGTCTAATATTCGTTTAGAGGCGTTCGGGATCCGATACGCGCGGGAAGTACTTTACCTTGGAGTAAAGGTTGGAGAGACGTTTAACTTTTAATCTAAGGGGGTGCGTGTCCGATTTGGTTGGCATGCTGGTGCGAGTATTTCGAAAAGAATGGGACTTCGATCCAGAGCGCTGAAAGTCCTGTACAAGAGTGTGTTTGTTCCATGTGCAATGTATGCATCGTGTGGATGGGCTGACATTATGCGCTACCAATATGCAAGGTTTAAATGTATGTAGAACCGTGTCAACCGATGCGATGCAGGTTCTCATGGGAGAAATTCCATGGGACCTGGAGGTGCTGCATGGAAGCATTCACTACCATCTACGGCGGGGTATCCCGCTTTTTGGTTGTCCAGTTATGAATGAAGAGGTTCAGGATCTTAGTCCACGCCAGCGGTGTGTACTGGTCCTGAATAAAATGTGTGAAATTTGGCAACGTCGTATGCTTTGCATCTGCGTATCGATTTGAATTTGGTCTGTAACTTGGGTATTTAGTCACGGGACACGGCAGTATGAATGGGTTCCTGTACAGGTGTGGTCTGGCTGCAGAGGCTAAATGCCCTTGTGGGGCGGCGAAAGAGAGTGCCAAGCACCTGTGGCCTGTATGGGGATTTGCGTGACTAAGGTGCATGTAGAATCGTGGGGAATCATGAAAGTGTGGATGGAGTGGAGTGTTAGGTATGAGAGAACGATATGGATGCTTTAATAGATTTGCCGTGCCACTTTTTGAGAGGAGAGCGAGAATAGTGCGTGAATGAGTATGTAAATAACATGCAAGTTGGCTACAACCGGGTGAAAGGTCAAGGTCGATTACGGTTGTACTTTCAGGTCTTGGCAAACCCGCGTACCTGAGCTGGCTTAGTGGTGCCTAGGGATTTACAAGATTCCTTAACGTAGCTCAATGAGCGGAGTACAAACCGAAGTACTTTTAAAACAAAAATAGGTACTACGGCAGTCTGGTTGCCCCATGGTGTTAGAACACACTTTGCCCGACAATGGTGAGGCGCCTTAGGCAGTAACGTGGTGGCTGTGGTTAATACTCATATCGAGGGTACGTGCTCTGGATCGCTGGTGGGAGATAATGGTAATTATCGTGGGCGGTGTCACTGCTTATGAGAGTAGAGGTTTTGATAGCCTCGCCACTAACAGTTGGAGTAATCAGCATGTAACTAGTTACTGACTATAAATTCCCAGTAATGGTGGTGCGTTGATTGAGCGTAACTCAATCCCTATAGGCATAGGTGACTCGTGGTTTTATGTTTAAAGACAGATAATTCACGTTAAATAATATAATATTACTGAGCACACCACACTTCCCCGGTGGACTTTATCCTAAATAACACTGGTATATTCTCTTTATAAATCACAATCTCCTTAAAAAAATTATTTACACCACCTACTCAAACAGAAATCCGATCTCCAATTCCTTAATGCTCTACGCTTTCTCTGAATCTCTAAAACTCTTTGTCACATGCGGTTTCGAAGCCGTGATTAGGAGTGACATTAAGAGTGTCTACGGCTCTAAATAGATTGAAACCACATGGTATCGTTTGCGGATTGGATCAAGTAGATCCATCAAGGAAGAAATTCTATTCGCGAAGTAATTCGCTTAGTATGTGAAAGATTGTAACCTGAACGCCACAGGCCGAAGGTGGTTTCCAAAAAGGAAATTATGGTCTAAAATTTTAGTATGGATATCTTGTAGACTAATTAAAGAATTGTGGCTAATGAATAGATAAAAAAGAGTATCTTGTAAGCAGTTTTTTCATCTGGGATGATCTGTTATTAAATGGATCGTGTGGCCATATTTGTAATGACGAAATCTTCTGTATTTAATAAGGCTTACAATTTATTGATATAAAAAAAACGCCTCAATAATACTTTAAAATTATCAAATTAATCGTTTTTTTATTGCAACTTATCATGCACTTCTTTCAATTTATAGCTGTTATCGTGCATCGAACTGTGGAAGGTTTTGAACGTGACCTTTCATTACACAATGTTCGCCTGTCATTAAGATAAAGACCCGGTCAAAGTGCTCCGAGACTATTGCTGCCGTTCAGACAAGTATTAATGTAGACCCAAATATACCGATTTGAAGGCGTTGCATCAATAATATGGCGTATTTTACGATTGGATTTGGGTTTAGATTAGTACAAAATTTTAATTACAAATAAATTGAAGCCATACGAATTAACTGATTTTGTTCTGGAAGCACTTGAAAATGATGCAGATTTTTCGAAGAAGCTCGTCTTCTCTGATGGGACGCATCTCTCTGGATCGGTGAATATACAAAATTGTCGTTACTGGGCTGAAGCCAATCCACAAATTATTCACGAACAATCTTTACATTCCAATAAAAATTTAATTTTTTAGTGTGGTTTACGACACTGTGGCATCTTCGGTCCTAACTTTTTTCAAAATGAGGAAGGAATTGCCTTTACTGTCAATGTTGAGCGATGATAATGAACTGTTTTATGGCCTGAATTGGAAGATAATGATTTAACGAATATGTGCGGCACTATGTACCATACAGTCCATGCCACAATCGATTTATTTGGCGAGTCGATAATTTTCAAGAAATGCAGATGTGCAATGCCCTCCAAGAAGTTCTCATTCAACACTTCTCAATTTCTTCTTATGGGTTTTTTTGATGCCTCTGTCATTAAATCAGCGACCATTGATACATTAAAATTGAATATTGAACGATAAATACGTGAAAAAAATCGGATTTATTGTGCAAGCATCGTATTCGGTTTTTTGAATTTCCGCGGGTTATGTATATTCGATTTTAGATTTTTTGTGGCGTTATGTTGATACTCATGTGTCTCATTTATGTTAGCAAGTTTAGTTAATTTTTTACAGCTGCTTTGCTTCCACGTGTTTTGGCTCGTCTTCGATTTTTGCCCATTTCCGACCAAAAACAGCATCGCCTTAACATTGCTAAGGAGCTGTTGGACTCTGCCCGCGACGACCCAAACCGCTTCAGAGGCTCATAACTGGTGACGAATCATGGGTTTATGGTAATGACGTAAAATCATCCCAATGGAAGCTGCCGCACGAGCCAAGACCGAAAAAAGCGCGCCAAGTTCGGTCGAATGTGAAGGTTTTGCTTACAGTTTTCTTCGATTGCAGAGGCGTAACATCATGAGTTCTTGCCACAGGGTAGAACGGTCAATAAGGAATATTACCTGCAAGTTATGCGCATGTTGCGCGAAGCAATCCGCTAGAAACGCCCGGATTTGTGAAAGAACAAAAATTGGCTTTTGCACCTTAATAACGCCCATACTCACGCATCGTTGCTTGTGCGCGAATTTTTGACCAAAAATAATACACTAATAATCCCGCAGCCACCGTATTCACCAGATTTGGCCCCGTCTAACTTTTTATTGTTCCCAAAACAGATTCTTTTATCAATTTTTTTAAATGGGCCAAAACACGTGGAAGCAAAGCACTGTCAAAAATTAACTGAACATTCAATATGGCCGAACTTGCCGGCATAAGTGAGATATATCAGTACCAATACATAAATAAATTGAAAATCGAATATACTTAACCCGCGGAAATTCAAAATTCGGGATACTTTTTAAACAGACCACGTATTTATGCCTCTGATATTTCTGCAGCACTTACAATTTATGTAACAGTTCGGCTGAAAAGTTTAGAACGTAACACAGTAGAAATATTTTTTTTTGCAAAATTCATTTTTATTATTCAACATAGTTGCCTTCGAGGGCGATACAGCGATTATAGCGATCTTCCAACTTTTCGATACCATTTTTATAGTACTCTTTCGGTTTTCCCTCAAAATAGGCCTCAGTTTCATCATCGGTCTTAAATTTCTTGCCAGCGAGCATTCTCTTGAGGTCTGAAAACCGGAAAAAGTCGCTGGGGGCCAGATCTGGAGAATACGGTGGATGGGGCAGCAATTCGTAGCCCAATTCATTGAGTTTGACCATCGTTTTCATCGACTTGTGACACGGTGCATTGTCTTGGTGAAACAACACTTTTTTCTTCTTCAAATGAGGCCGTTTCTTAGCGATTTCTTTCTTCAAACGATCCAATAACGCTAGATAATAGTCGCTGTTCATCGTCTGTCCCTTCTGGAGATAGTCAATGAATATTATACCATGCGCATCCCAAAATACAGACGTCATCACCTTGCCAGCCGACTGTTGCGTCTTTCCACGCTTTGGATTCGGTTCGTCGCTCGCTCGCCACTCTGCCGACTGCCGATTGGACTCTGGAGTGTAGTGACGGAGCAATGTTTCATCCATTGTCACATATCGACGCGAAAATTCGGGTTATTGCGCTTGAACAGCTCCAAACACTGCTCAGAATCATCAACACGTTGTTGTTTTTGGTCCACAGTGAGCTCACGCGGCACCCACTTTGCACACAGCTTTCGCATGCCCAAATATTCATGCACGATATGTCCAACACGCTCTTTCGATATCTTCAGAGTCTCAGCTATCTCGCTCAACTTCACTTTGCGGTCATTTAAAATTATTTTGTGGATTTTTTTTAAGTTTTCTGTCGTCACCACCTCTTTTAAGCGTCCACTGCGTTCTGCATCATCTGTGCTCGTACGACCAGTTCGAAATTGACGAAACCAATATTCCACAGTTGAAATAGCTGGAGCAGAGTCCGGATAACGTTTGTCAAACCATGCTTTGGTTTCCACTGTATTTTTTTTCATCAAAAAGCAATGCTTTATCAATACACGAAATTCGTCTTTATCCATTTTTTTTTCAATAACAAAAGTTGCTCCACTCAAAATGCTATATCTCATGAACCAATCGACCGATTGCTGTCAGGAATCATTTGAAGGAATCTTTTGAAGCATGGTGCTTTATGATAATTAAGTAGGTAGGAATCATTTGAAGCATGGTGCTTTATGATAATTAAGTAGATTTTTGCAAGAGGCGCCACCTAGACGTCAATGTTCTAAACTTTTCAGCAGAACTGTTAAGTTCACTCACTATTTCCAATCATTTTCAAAATCATATTTGTTGCTTAAAAAATTGGCTTACATAGTCGTTAATTTTAAAAGACAAGTTATTTCCTCCTATTAGGATTAATGGCCAAACTATTGCTACTTACAATAAAGTCCATCTTTGACTCTTAAATGACTGGAACTACACAGACTTACTTCGCAAATAATCCAAATTATCACTGGCCAATAAATTTCAAATATATAGTCAAATTTTGAAAATCGATCTGAACATATAGACTGTAAATCTTAGTCGAGCATTCCAATTCCTAGAATCATAAATTCCGCCGTCTCATTATAAAAACGTTCACTACCGTCCTGTCCCTTCAATATTCTCTCTAAATAATAAAAGATATTATATAAATATCCTTTCTAATTTTCAAGTTATTTAACGATTTCTGTACCATTTTTAATATAATCAAATACTCCAAATACTTTAAAAAGATTCTTCTTTATCAAAAATTAAATTAGAAATTAACATAAACTTTTATGGTATATTTAAGAAAAATATTTAACATACTAAAAATAGAAGAAAATTAAATGAAAACTACAATAAATGCAAATAAATATTAAAATAGAAATTGTATATAATAAATTTACTATCCACACCCTCTGCCCCATCGAAATCAAATAAATTACATTGAAAAAAAAAAATAATAAAAAGTATCGGAGAAGAATGGAAACAATTTGTTACAGACATAAAAATATAATTTATTTTCTTACATGACTTTTCTGGATTCAATTTCGACTATATTTTCCGTTGTAAAAAAAGTTTTGTTTTTCCTTTCTCTGTTGGCATTTCGATATTGCAAAAGAACTTTTACAAACTTGTCAAAATTCCTTTCTACTACATATTCAATCAATAAATAAAATTGTCCAAAAAAGAAAATAGAATAGAAGAAAAAAAACCAAATAATGACCCCGAAAATAAATTTCTTAACCTCGTCAACCATTATAACATATATTGTAGTATGTAATCAGAGGACATAATAGAATGGGCATATGGGAAATGTGATTGAATTCCTATATAATCCGGTAAATATTGTAGAAAAACTTACTAATATAATAACTTCTATATTAGCCACTGTGGTAACAATAGCTGTAAATATTCCTGGAATGGTAAGGATTGATCCTTCCTTTGCATTTTGCCCCTTTCTATTTTTGTTGATATATTGAGAAATTTATTAAAATCGATTTTCGTTTTGATAAGGATTCAAAGAATTCGGGTTTTTTGTTTTCATAAGAGAAATTTAGAGACTTGCAATTATAATAATATAGTCTTAAGAGAAATATAGTATTTGTTGGAATATACAATACAAAAACAGGCACATTTCGAATAATTTCTATTATTAAATTTGGATTTTCTTTCCACTCTCAATTCGATATCTTTAAGATTTGTTCGTAAACTTTTTTATGATTTTTAACATAATAATATGACGAATTGCCGATGTAATTAGGTTTGAATGAAGAAACTTTTCTACATATTCATATTTTTATTATTATTTTTGTTTTGAACCATGATTGCCCAATCGACTGTGGACAGTTATAATGAATTTGCTTAGAGTTGGAGGAACTTCAGACGCTCAATAATTTGTTATCAATATTCTTGCAACAATAAAAAAAATACTCAAACAAGACGGAATAAACAAATAAAAGAATATAATATTGAATAAATAAATATCATAAATTGATTTGATTATATTTGAAAAAAAAAAAAATTTTTTTTGTGCCCAAGAAAAACATCGCAAAGGTAGAAAAATGCCGTCAACTTTTTATGAGTGGCAGACATTCTGGAAGTTTTTTTTGCATACTCGTGAATTGCTTATTATCTAGGCGCACTAGGAAGAACATTTTCAAAATGTCTTCAGATACTTGTGGATTGCCTATTATCTAGGCGAACTAGTAAGAACATTTTTTAAAAGTCGTCTGATACTCGTGAATTGCCTATTATCTAGGCGCACTAGGAAGAACATTTTCAAAATGTCGTCGTCCGTGCACACGAAACTGTTGAAAATTATTTATTTTTTAAATAAAAAAAAAACAAATATTTTGATATGATTTAACTAACCAGAAAATTTTCAAGAATTTAATTTTATACAAATTTCACGAAAACTTTTATTACAAGACATTCGTTTAATGAAAAAAAATTATTATTAAATTCAAAGTTGATGAACGATCAAAATGAATTAATTTGTTTTCTTTTTAAATTTTTTTTCAACATTAACATAAAATTTTTGCATATTTACTTTAACTTATAAACGGCTGATTTTTGAAGTGTTTGGTTTTCGAATTTAAAAATTGTATTTTCGTGAACGAAAAGCATATTTAGATCGCGACCGAGGACATTATTACGGACATAAGCGCGGGGGGGGCTTCAAAACGAATTTCGATTTTCAGAACGTACGTTCATTTTGATGCTGTAAGTCCAAATCGGTTTTACAATTGTGTTGTATTGTATGGGTTGTTTCCGGCAGAGTTTGAAGGTTATAGCGGGTCATTTTTTGAAGTGTTTGGTTTTCAATATACCAAAAAATTAAGATAAAGGGAAATGAAATTTTTATTTGAATCGATATATCAATGCTTCCCATTTACTTTTTAAAGCTTATGTCATGTAAATTTTGACTACGACTACTTTTTAAGTGATCCATGCGAGAGGTATAATATTTAACCACTTTTTCGAGCATCTCGCCTAGTATCTGACTAAGAACACGTGTAATGTTATCTTCACTGTAAATGGCGCTGGTTTATCTGCATAGGCGAGTGACTATACGTAGCCCCATAAAAAATAATCTGGAGGCGTCAAATCGCCCGATCTATACGGCCAACTCACCCGTCCGAAATGTGAGATAAATTTCTCATCGAACTCAGCTCTCAATATATGATAGGGGACATCTTAGCAGAATTTAGAATAAGCCTGTTCTGAGCAACTTATTCCATATGAATTTCAGTTATGGTATGAACAAAATACTTTGAATTTTTGGGTGTTAACAAGGATGGGAAGGTTCGTGTTTCTACAGGGCATGCGAAAATTGCCATAACACAAAATACTCCACCCCCTCCCCCTCCCACCAGAAAAACAATCCCAGAATATATAGAGGACAATGGACACACTAAAAGGTGTTAAGTTCTCCATAGGAGGGGAAGAAAAAGAAAAAAGAAAGAGCGGTTAAAAAAATAATTATAAAAATTACAAAAAAAAACTATCCAGACAAAAAGGAAGAAATAGGAATTGCGAGGGAAAGTATAAAAATTGGTAAGGTTATAATGAATCGAAAAGAAAATTTTATTTTAAAAAATTAAAAGATATAAAAAAACATTTAAAAATAAAAATAAAAAGACGAACTCAAAAACTGAAGAAAAGTAAAAAGAAGTGAAGCCGACTCCGAATGCCACTTTGTGGGTACATAAAATAGTTTATAGAAAGTGTGTGCATAACTAGATACCAAAAAGCGCATGCAAAAATTGAAGATCATCCGCGAACAAATGCAACAAAGACGAAAATTGGGCGCATGTGTATAAATCGTTGATGAAAACAGATAAATAGGACTAGACACAGTATGGAACCTTGAGGAACACCTTTTCAAAAACACAACAGGATCCCGACCATGATGGTCCGCAGTATACGATATGCGACCTAGAGTCTACATAGGATAAAATGAAATTACAGGCACTTAGAAGAAAAGTTGAACTGCCTCTTAGGTTTACCAACCATAAGACTCAATCGAATCAATCGTCATTCATGAATAACTTTAGTAGCTCCAGAAGAAATAGTCCGGAGGCGTCTAACTCCCCCAAACGTGAGATAAATTACTCACCGAACTCATTTCTAAATAGGGCTATTGTTTCACGCACTGTGTGGCATGTAGTGCCGTTTTTTTTAAACCACATGTCGACCAGATGCAGTATGTTACTTGCATTGTAAAAAAATAGTTCGAAATCATCGAGCGATAGCGGGCGCCATTGACGTTGTGGCCAGCATCATCTTTAAAGAATTACGGACCGGCACCAAACAGTAAATTTTTCTGGGTGCAAAGGCAGCTCTTGTTTTGCCTGTCGTCGCTCATCAGACCAAAAGCGGTTATTTTGCTTATTCACATTCAACCAGAAATGAGCTTTGTCGCTGTAAAAAAGCTGGTAAAAGAACGTATTTTCCTCAACTTGTTCAACAATTTGATGCTTTGACAGCTTGTTTGGCTTTAGTTTTTTCACAAAATGTATTTTACGAGTATACGCTTTCAGATCAAGATCCTTACGTAAAATCTTCCACATAGTCGATTAATACAATCTCAATTCCTGTGAACTTTGGACAAATCGCGGTCTTCACCTCTGTAGGCATTCGGCGCACACGGGATATATGGTTTGATATCCAATAGCGCAAAATTGCTGTGAATATTGTCACTACTTATTTTGTTAATAAAATTCAATAATTTGTAAGCATTGTCCTTTTCACTATGAAATGGCAATGCTAATTGAGCACTTTTGTCTTTGACATATGTCACGTGACACGCGTCATCTGTCAAAAAAATAAATATGAAAAATCATACAGCAAAAAAATCTCCCCAATACTTGTTCGAAGCCATAAAGATGGGAAAATAAAAAAGAGTATTGATCCCTATCGTTAGGCTACCCGGAAAATGTAAATTATTAAAGTTGCCATAATGTACGGTTTAGTTTCTATATGACTCCATAAAAACTTTACATTTATAAATTTTTTTATAATAATTTTATTTATTTTGAAATTTGTAGCAAAAAAGGAAAGAACTGTGTTCTTTCAAAATTCCGTTAAAAAAGGGAATGATCTTTTTTTTGTTTAAAATAATAACAAAATAATTTTAAATTTATAGGCTAACAATTCGATATCCTTTTACGAATGTGAACATATTTTTGCTGTTCATTGAGAATCCTTACAAAACACTATAGAATTATGCCTGCATAAAAATATTACCTAAATGATATATATTATTCAAAATTATTTGATTATAGTATTTGTGAAGATACACAAATACATTAGTAAAAATCCTAGAAAAATCTCACACCAACAAAAACAAAAACCTTCGAAATATTTATGCACACGTATTTATATACGGCCAAGTTTGTTTGTTTATTCATTTATTCATTTTTATTTTTCTATTATTATTATTATTATTAAGATTATTTGCTTTTTTTTCTTCTATTTATGGAATAAATATTTTTCTAGTTTTTATTTGTGATATTTTTATTTGGCTTTTATTATTTTATCTTTTGCGTGTGAGATAGTATTAATATTTTTGTAAAATAAACAAAATACGCATCGTCATCACATCACGTTCTGTTAGTTCATTTTATGATTATTTGCTAGTTTACTAAAATGCGTTTATCTTTTTATCATTTATTCATATTTATTTTCCGTTTACTACACTATTAAGAAATATCATTTAAAGTAAACGAAATGAAGTAAGAACAGATGTACACTGCAGGCCAAAAGTAATAAACAACCACTTCGGTTTTACGCCGTCAAGTTAACTACAATCAAACTCGGAGCTTGGAAAATATGAAATGCTCAAACGAGCAAAAAATATTTATTCATTTCGATAATAAAATATTTTTTATGTAGTTTTTTTATTATCAAATTAAAAATTCAATATTAAGAAAAATGCTCAAATTGATTTTTCGATGACACAGCTTATACGATTCTAGGCATTTGGTCGGTAATATTTTTTATCATGTCTTTTGAAAAACGGTTTTAGCATTTAAAAAGGATTCTTCATAAGTTTTCTTTGTAGAATTGACAGTACCCTCATATTCTTCTATCTACAATAGCTAATCCTATAGAATTTTTATGGAGTCGAGATCGGATTGTACTTTCCAAAATGCCTTCTTAGTTTTTATTTTGGAAATAGCCTCTAAATAATTTCGAACTATGCTTATGATTGTTACCCGACTCCAATTAACCAAAGTCCTTCATTAAAAAATTCATTCAATCAGTAGCAAGTCTACTATTCCATTTGTAGGGAATCAGCGCCAAACTATAATCAAGCCTAACTTGATGGCTGGCACCATAGCTTCCAACCAAAAAATTCTGCTCACTGCGATACACGCAAATTCTTCTTTGGGACCCTTCCAGCTAGAACCTTAGATTCATCCGTCCAGACTATGTTTTTAAACTCATAAACAGTCCAATTTTAATGAAATAAAGCCCAATTGAGTTTTTTTTTATTTTGCAAGCGTGTCAATGACTTCCTGTCCGCCACTAACTCAAATTGACTGGCACCTCTCAATCTGCTTTTGTCTTTAATGTGATCTAATTGTCTTTCAACGTAAAACCACGAGTCGCCTACGACTATAGGAATTGAGTTACGCTCAATCAACGCACCACCATTACTGACAGTTTACAGTCAGTAACCAGTTACAAGCTGATTAGTCCACCTGCTGGTAGCTAGGACTACCTAGCAGTGACAGCGCTCAAGATAATTGCAAGTTATTGCCAGTTATCTCTAACCTGTGATCCGAAGATCGTACCTGCGATATGAGTATCAACCACAGCCACTACATTGCTGCTTAAGCGCCTCACCATTGTTGGGCACAGTGTGTTCGAAAACCATAGGGCATCCCGACTCCCGTAGTACCAATTTTTGTTTTAAGAATACTTCGGTTTATACTCCGCTCATTGAGCTACAGTAAGGAATCTTGTAAATTCCTAGGCTAATCCAGCTCAGGTACGTGGGTTCACCAAAACCCGAAAGTACAACCGGAATCGACCCTCATCATTCCCCATGATTCCACATGAACCTAAGCCACAAAAATCCCCGTACATGCCACAATCAATGAGAAGGTGCTTGGCACTCTCATCCTCCGCCCCACAAGGGCATCTAGCCTCCGCAGCTAGGCCACGCCTGTATAGGAACCTATTCATAATGCTGTGTCCCATGAGTGAATACCCAAGGTACAGACCAAATTCAAATTCATACGCAGATGCAAAGCACACATCCGGAATGAACATGTGCGTCCATCTACCATTCACACTTTCATCCCAACGACGTTGCCAAATTTTATACATTCTGTTTAGGATCAGTGGACGCCGCTGACGTAGACTAATTTCCTGAACCTCTTCATTCATAACCGGACAACCAGCAAGCGGGATACCTCGCCGTAGACGGTAGTGAATACTTGCACGCAGCACCTCCACGTCCCATGGAATTTCTCCCATGAGAACCTGCATCGCTTCGGTTAACACGGTTGTACATACATTTAAACATGCATATAAAGTCAGACGCTGGACTGAATTCATGCCCACTCTTGCATACTGGTGGCGCATAATATCAGCCCACACACACGACGCATATATTTCACATGGAACAAACACATCCTTGTACAGGACTTTCGCCGCTCTGGATCGTAGTCCCCATTCTTTGCGAAATACTCGCACCAGCATGCCAACCAAACCGGCCACGCGCCCCTTTAGATGATGTTGTTACAGACATTTATAATTAGGCAATCCCCGAGAAAACTCATAATTTAAGGCGTACCAGACCATGCTAGGCTCCAATGTATTTCGATATATTCGCGCGCTTCATCTTCAAGGGTGCAAAACCGGTCTAGAACAGTTGAATCAAAAACTTCGCAATTTTTTGGTCTGGTGGCTAATGCCGCCGTTCCACCGAAGTTCAGGGCCTACCTTATCATCTGGGACCAGAAATGGAGCTATTGTAGATTTCCCGGATAGAATCTTTGTCATCCACATGGATTAAGTGTCCAGCCACAACCGTGAAGTTACAGTAACGCTTTTGTATCGCGTTGTTAAAAAAGCTCTGGACTTGTCCATCCTCTTGTAGGGGTCCAAAAATTCCTTAAGGGATCCTAATTTCGAATGCAAACAAGAGTTCGCAATGGGTTTTACTGAGAATCCAAGTTTCCGAGGAGAACATAAGGACTTTCAATGTTACGATCAAAATTTTTGAGCAAAATTGTTAAAAGTTACTGGAAAGGCTCTGTTGACTGCCAGCGATCGTGCACAGATTGCCTCCTCAATATTGTTATCGGCTTCGATCCTTTACCTTAAATAAAAAAAGTATTTAACTCGTATCTGTATGCAACTAGTGCTCGTGTACTTTGTTTTGTCTTCATTTATGAATACAGGACAGACAATTCCAAGGTGCCAGTCGTCGGCCATTTAATCGCTGTCGCATATTTGGACTAATACTTGATGAACAATTTGGTACAGTGTGTTGCCTCCATACTTAACCAGTTCGCTGGCGATCCTATCATCGACAATGGACGTTTTCTGGTTCTTTGGTCGGTGTAAATTCTGCTTTTAATTTTATTTTTTATTCTTATGAGGATCTATGGATAAGCGCCAGAGCAAAGGCTCGTTGATGATTGATTTTAATTATAATTTTTTTTCTCAGGATAGGGGAATAGATCCCCATAGTAGATCCCCATTTTCGAAACTTTTATAAACAATAACGTTTAAGCATATGAAAAAACTAAAATTCTTCCATTATCCAAAAGAGCTACAGGTGTATAAGCTTAAATCGGCTGTTTTTTAATCAAAAAACACATGTTTTTTTTTCATAGAAAGCAAAAACAAATTTATTCAAAGTACTTGCCCTCACTAGCTACACATTTTTCCCATCTCTCGGGCAATTTGTGGATACCACGCCAAAAAAATGTCCTTTTCTTTCGAGGCAAACCACTCATCAAGCCATTTTCGAACGTCTTCGTAAGAATCGAAGTGCTCCTCAGCGAGCGCATGGCCCATCGGAAGGGGCCAGGTCTGGTGAATAAGCCGTAGTTTCGGACCATTTTTGACGTGTGCGATGGTGCGTTGTCGTGGATGAAAATCAGCTTGTCATGTCTTTGCTGATAATCTGTCCTTTTTTCACGCAGAGTACGGTGCAATTTGATTAGTTGTTGGTGGTAGCGGTGGGCATTGATAGTTTCACCAGGTTACAACATCTCATAGTAGTCGATACCCTGCTGATCCCACAAAACGCACAGCATCGTCTTCCATCCGAAGCTATTTGGTCTTGGGGAAGAAGTTGATGGTTGGCCGGGATCAACCCACGATTTCTTGCATTTAGGATACTCGAAATATATCCAATTTTCATCACCTGCCACAATCCGATGCAGGAACGACTTTCTTTTTTGTTTGGCAATCAAGATTTTGCATGTGTTTTGGCGTCGCTCCATCTGCCTATCGTTCAATTCATGCGGCACCCGTTTTCCGATCTTTTCTATCTTCCCCAACGAAATTGTTGGTTGAGTAATACTCAATTGCTCCGCGAACATTTTTTGCGATTGGGTATCGTCTTCGTCCAAAAGAGCCTGCAATTGATGGTCCTCAATCTTCCTAGGCCGATTTTCACGCTTCTTGTCCCACAAGTCAAAATTGCCATATTTGAACCGACGAAACCAATCTCCGCACGTTGTTTCCGATAAAGCACTGTCACCATAGGCCTCCATAAGCATTCGATGCGATTCGGTAGACAATTTCTTCAAATTGAAGCAGAAAAGCAAAGCTTCCCGCATATACTCTTTTTCTGGCACAAAACTAGACATGATTACAAAAGGAAAAATGTATGTTATTGTACGAAGTTGCTGACAATGTGCACTGAATAATGTTGACAGATGTCAAACTCATAAAAAACAGTATGGCGTGTCCATGGTAGCTTAATACGCTCATTCGAGCAATCTATGACCAAACAGCGGATTTAAACTTACATTCAGAAAAATAATGTAAATTCCCGATTTATTCAAATTTAAATCAACGAATTCTGAAGAATATTTCGTTATCAAGGTAAGAGAATACTTTTGGCTTGTAGTGTAATAAGAACTAATGAAAAGCTTAGCATTTCGGTATTATTATTATTATTATTACTAATAACGGATGCAAAGTAATTGAGATGACAAATTAATCGGAAGCCACATCATTTGATACGAATATCTTTTGAGGGTATCATCATTCGTTCATCACGAGTAAGAGTATATAAGATCATTGATAATCCGATTAACGCAAAGATTGGGTACCTTACCAGTATCCATATTAGATGTAAATTGTTACTTGGCTATATAGAAAGGAATAAAAATACATACAACTAAAAATATCCGCACTCATATTTAATGTTGTATTAGAAAACATGAAAAAGATATTTACCAATATTTATTCGTTGATTCAAGAAGCACGTAACCAGTACGTTGAATCCGTAACAGACGCTCAATGAGGACGAGGAAAAGGACGATGTGAACAGTTTTGGTCACGTATCCCAATCCATCGGTATATGTTCGTATTCTAATATGGGGCTGACTCTTCGGTTCCATATGGTAACATGATTAGAGTTATTTATGTTTCCTTGGCAAAGTTCCTTTAATCGAGGATCATTGCCCACAATGAGTACAATCTTCTTGGACGTACTATCAGCTTATGGAGTTTTATTGAAGATGAGTGCGTATTTGCGAACTCGGCATCAATAAATGATAACAAAAGCGAAAAATCGAAATTCTCATCAGTAACTATTCGTAGTTGACTTTTATTCAGTGTTACGCATTATTATCCTTTCATTATTATTGTTATCGATGTCAATAAAATATGATAGAGGTTTAAGTTTTTCACCATCGCATAAGTACTTTTATACGTACTATAAAAGAAAACAGATTCATTGAAAAGTACGAGCATATCCTTACACTGGCTGAGTATCCTTTTCAATGAATCAGTCCATAAATGACTGATGATGGTAATATTATGCAAAGCAAATCAAATCAATATCTTTGCTGACAGAGAACCAGTTGACATGTCCTCGTTAGTTTGTTATTTCTTTTTTTATATTTTAGCAAATTCAGGAGAAAAAATAGAAAAAAAGTGTTATTTTTGTTCTTTTATTAAAAACCTGAAGTGGGTTGATTGTCTGCTCTTAAGCTTGTCATTTGCTTTTATATTTAAGTAAATTGTGAATTTCAAAAAGGAGCAAAAATATCAATAAGCACACATTCTCAATACAATTTGATGGAAAACTTTTCGCAAACAATTCCTTTTCGAACAAAATTTTTCTCAATAAATCATTTACTGAATGCCATATTATACGATGAATTTTTTCTGTGTAACTCCTCATATTGTTATTCTGCTCAATTTTCATGTGATAAATTCCCCCCTTTAAATGCTCTTTTCGGTTTTTTTTAACATGTAATTTTTGTAGTTTTATGTAAGAGTATTTTTTTTTTTTTGCTCAGAGAGCACATTATCCTGTTAGGCATGCTTGTCGCTAGCTAGGATTGTTAGTTGAGGGGCGGTGGTGTTCTTTCTGAAGTTTTTATAGTTTTAGTAGATTTGTACTCCCACAGCCACTATAACCAGAAAAAAAAATCATCCCAGAACATATGAGGGGATAATGGACACACTCGAAGGTGTTTTAAATTTCTTCATGGGAGGGGAAGATGAAGAAAGAAGAAAGAGCGGTGATAAAATAATAGAAGTTTAATAAAACAATTAAAAACTATCCTGGTAAATGGGAAGGAATAGGAATTGAAAAGATTAAAATTTGTTGAAAATATAAAAAAAAAATTTAAAGAAAAACCAAATAAATGAAAAGCGGGTGAAGCCCGACGACGGTCGACGTTGATAGAAGAATTGGTCTGTTCCCAAACCACGCTTTAATACTTCATCCGATATAATTTTGCAGCGCTCTTTATAAATGTTCGACAATGATCTCCTTTTACCTCATCCTTTGATCGAGCTCGAATATATATGATCGAGAAGGACGGCTATGGAAAGCAGGGACCTTGAATAAAAATATCAGATTAGTTAAATTTAATTTTAAATATATTCAAATTCACATAAATCTATTAAACATAATTTTGCTTTATCGTATATTATTTGAAAAAAAAAAATGGAAAACAAATGGAAAACCGTCGGGGCTTCAAAGTATTATTCATCGTTTGTTATAACTTTTCCCCATCTTTCTGGCAGTATACGGATTCCATGTTGAAAAAATTGGTCGTCTTCTGAGGCGATCCACGAATCGACTCAATTTTTGATCTCTTTGTAAGATCGGAAGTGCTGCTCAGCAGGCCATGCGTCATCGATCGGAAGAGGTACTAGTCGGAAGGGCCAATGTTCGGATATCTGGAGAATACGGCGGGTGGGATAGAACGTCCCATTTCAGTATTTTCAGGTAGGTTTTACCCACCTTAGCAACATGTGACTGAGCATGGTCGTGCTGCAAAATCACTTTGTCGTATCTTTGCTCGTATTGTGGCCATTTCTCTCTTAATGATCTGCTCAAACGCATCAATTGTGTTCGGTAGTGAGCTTCTACGATGGTTTTGCCCGGTTGCAACAGCTCATAATATACCACGCCGAACTGGTCCCATCAAATACATAGCATGCGCTTCGATATTGGTGCATACGTTGAGCAATACGCTTCAGAAAACCCATCCGTTTTTGCCGATGGAGCAGGTGTTTTTACGTCAAAAAAACGCTGTTTGTCATCTTTCGGCTTCAACTCATATGACACCCAATTTCCTTGCTTTTGGATTATTCCCAAGGCTTTTAAATAATGAAAAATGGCTTGTAGATTTACGCCCAATGAATCTGCAAGTTCTTGTTGCGTTTTACATGCATATTCATCCAGTAATACCTCCAATTCTGCGTCTTCAAACTATTTCATCGATCCGGGACGCTCCTTGTCTTCCACGTCGAAATCACCACTCTTGTAGCGTTGGAATCATTCTCGAAATGTTCTCTCACTAATGCAAGCCCCACCATAAGTTTCTACAATCATTCGAGGCACCTCAGCCGCCGATTTTTTCGAATTGAAGGCAAAAAGCAAAACTTTCCGCAAATAAAGCTTATTTGGCTCAAATTTCGACATTTTCACGCACTAACAAATATATGACGCCGATAAAAAGTCGAAAATGTAATGATAAGGAGTTGTTCGAAGATACCAAAGCCTACCATTTGACATTTCTGATCTTAATAACTGCTGGCGCTATCTATTGGAAAACGGTGGTTTTTTTTTAATGTTTTTTTTTCGGTAATTTTTTTATTTGAAAAAAAGTCACTTTTAAAAAAATAATGTGCTTAGAACATTTCCCAAGGTTGGAAAAAAATTACAATTACATACGCGACAAAACAAAATACAATTTCCACACTAGCGATGAGATTTTTTTATTATTTTATTTAAAGTATTTTTTTCTCAATGACATAAAAATAATTATTATACTTGAATAGATTAGGGAAAGAATGATAGAAAAATATTAATGGTAGGAATAATAATTCTGAGTACTCAGAGGATTTGGCCAAGGACCAAAGAAAAAATTTAATACAGAAGGGATCCTTCCAGTCGATAAACTGAATAATTTTTTTATTTCTGAAATGTTCAAGTGGTAATTAAAAATAGTAACTTGCCCATGGCTCAACAATAAAAGTTTTCGTCGGAGCGTAAATCAAAAAATTAAAGCATATTAACGGGACAGTAAGCAAAAGAAAGATAAAAATAAATAATAACTGCCGGCGCCATCTATTGGGAAACGGCGTTTTCCCAATTGAACTGAAAAATATTTTTTAGTTAAATAAAAATTTCTTATTAAATGATTACAGTTTTGCTTCATATTATTTAATATAAAAGAAAACGGTTATATTGTTTTTTTCAAATTCATTTTTGTATGCAATTTGTTAAAAAAACCGTACATTTTCTTATCAATACAATATGTAGCAAAAAAAAAACGATAAAAGAAAATAAAAAAGAAGGGAAAGAAAAATTGACGGAAGAAAAACTATGCGACGGGAGTAAAAGAAACCGGGTGATTTCGAAGTATTTAGTTTTAAAATTTTCAAAAAAAATACAGAAAAATTGTATTTTCGTTCACAATATGAACATTTGAATTGTGACCTAGGATATTATTACGAACATAAACGGGAACTTCAAAACGATTTTGGATTGTAAGGACTTGATGCCGTAAGTCCAAATCGGTTTTACATATTCAAAGTTTACTATTAATTGTAAGATTCGAACGGTTGTCCAATAGTCTAACTAGTCATCGATAATGTCTGTTATTTTTTCATACAATTCCCATGTATATGCAGGCACTTCTAAAATACGATAACGTTTTAGAAGCGCCTGTTCATATATGAGAATTATATTCCAGCTTGTGCCAAATATTGGATAGTGCCAGTAAGAAATTTCTTGCATTGCTTAAGGAAATCTTAACATTTTACAGCATTTTTGATAATATTATCCAACGGATGTTGTCATTTACCCAAATTCTAAAGAATGGACAACTTTTTGGTTTCAGTTATGCAATCATGCATACTGGTTGGAGATTTAAAATAACAGAGAAGATATCATTTATTAAAATTAGAAAAGTGTCGGAGGTAGAACTGTACCCTGAGGAACACCAGCATTTATTTGGTGGACTGAAGCCATGCAAAACCACTGTTACAGAATAGTCCGTAAGGTAGATTCTTATGTATTTGAGATCACCAGTGGATCTATTACTTCGGAAACCATATGGACAAGATATCTCAGTAGCTGATAGTTTATTATCATAGCGTATTTATGGCTCTAGTAATAAGGTACGTTAGTTCAATGGGTCGGTAACTGGAGGGAAAAGAGAACTCGCCTTTTTTTTGGGGGACTGCTTGAAGGAATGCTGTTTGCATCTATGCGGAAAATTTCCTAAAGAAAAGGAAAGGTAGAAAAGTTTACGCACTGGTTTTGCCAATGCAGAAGAACTTATCTCTTCAGAATTATGGTGTATATGCCATCTGGACTAGCGGATTTGTGCATATCAAGATCTTTAAGGATTTTTCCAACAGTATGTTACGAGTGCGAAAATGAATTTACCACATAGAAAATTATAAACAATTTTGCTCGAACATTATCAACATAACATCAAAGTTATTGATCTAAAGGACACTAGTCTTATCAGTCCTCATGTACTCTTCGAAAACTTCGGTTCTCAGTAAAAACGATTTCGTTCGAGAAGAGTAATCCTTCGTCGAAAATTTTGGCCACTACATAAGATTAGACGATTCCAGAGTCTATTTAGCAACGATATCATGAAGCGTTACTGTAGCCTCCCTTCTAGTTGTGGCTCAATTAATAGTGGCACAAAATTAACCTTTGATGGGATGACGGAATTAGCCAAAATACCAAAGACATGCTAAGAGTGCGAAGCCGAGATGTTTGGAGTTCTTTGATTTTTAACTGCTACAAATTATATCCTTTTTATGAGTAAGCAATTAATCGTAAAAGGAAAACATTACAATATTAATAAATTTTGATTATCTTAATTAAAAATACCAATTCGTTATTCAACTCGTTGGCAAATTTATGAAATTTATCGATCTTAAAGTTAGTTCTTTGTGGAAATACGAACGAACATCTTCCTTTGAAATCCCTAAAAAAAAAAAACTCTTCAATTTAACTTTGAGTAATTTTCCGATTTTCGTAAATTGTTAAATCAGTTTTGAAATTGTTCTGAATTCGTATTTTCTTCATTCGAATGGTTTTCGCATTTAAAGTAATTTTTTTTTTTTTTTTTGGTTATTTTCCCTTTAAAAAGTTTTTATTTTTTCCGACAAAGTTCTTAAAAGAAAGATTCAAAATGAAAGATTAAAAACTCCCACACGATAAAGAAATAAATCGTAAATAGAAAAAGGAATAAATATTTGATGAAAAAAACACACACACAGAAGGAAAAAGAAATAATAAATAAAATTGTTAGAAAACTTATCCAATGATACGAGCATATTGTACTATCCCTAACAGGGTATCCTTTTTGGTTTTGTTGATATTCTTCGAAGATTATTATTGGAAATTTCTATAATAAATTCATTTCTTAAATAATATATAATTGTTAATATAAAAAAAAAATCAAAAGTCTTTGATACAAAATTAATTAATATCATCAAAGTTTATAAGCGTGTACACTTGCCTGCACATTGGATTGATTTATTGTAGAAATTCCACAAATTTAATTAACAATAGCATAATTATCGTATCTAAATGGCAAATATCAAAGATTATTTAGGTTATTGTATTAGATTCTGGCTTCCTATAATTAATTTTGTATAATTTTCTTGTGTTCTTTATTAATAAATAATAATCAACAAATATTCTTTTAGGTTTTCACGTCTCTTATTTAACAACTGAAATTTGATTTAAACGATTTACTCTCAAACAAAAAATTAGTTTTATTGCAGTTCATTAAAGAAATTATTCACAAAACGAAAGACAAACATTCGCAAAATATTTACTTTTATTTTTATAAGCAAATTTACAATTTTACAGCAAAAAGTGTTAAAGTAATAAAGTGCGAATAAACACACATCGGCGTTTCGCTATCAAACGATTATTTTGTAGGAAGTTCTCATTTAAGCGGCTTATATATAGGGTTTTCCAAAAAGAGTGATACGATTTCTTTTTTTAAAAAAAACGAACACACTTATTGTTAAGAAAATTCACATATTTTTTATTTAATGTGAAGTACAATCGATACAATTATGTTCTGAATAAAACGTCATTCAAATGGTCTCCACGACTTCTTTTGCAGGAACGAATACGATGAAGCCAATTTTCGAGCACTTTTTCCACTAAATCAATTGACTTCTAAAGCTTAAAGAGAGTCTGGTTTATTGCTAAAGACCAATGACTTCAAATAACCCCACAAGAAATAGTCTAATGGAGTTAAATCACAACTTCTTGGAGGTCATTCAATGTCACAATTTCTTGAAATAATCGAATCTTCAAACTTTTCTTGCAATAATTCGGCTGTGTGGCACGTAGCCCCGTCTTGTTGGAACCAGATGTTGTCAAGATCAACTTCTTCCAATTTCGACCATAAAAAGTTCTATACCGCTCTCCATTGACAGTAACGGTGCTACCAGCTTCATTTCGAAAGAAGTACGGGCCCCGATGATTCCACCAGACCAAAAACCACACCAAACTGTCAATTTAGGTGAATATAATAGGTACACGTATTCATGAATAATTTGTTGATTTTCTTCCAACCAGAATCGACAGTTTTGTTTATTTACCGCACCACTCAGATGAAAGTGGGCTTAATCGGAGAAGAAGATTTTCTTAAAAAAATCGTTATCGTTTTCAAGTTGTTCCAAGACAAAATTTGAATAATTTGTAAACGTTGTTCTTGTGTATATCTCTCCATTATAAAATTGTAAACATTACTGAATGTCAGATCATGACATATTACAAATGGCCGAAACGTCACTTAGAAATCATATTATTCTTATTGGAAAACCCTATAGTAATAGGATAAACGGTAAGGGACTTTTTTTTTGCATAAAACGAACATATGGATTATGACCTAGGACATTATTACGAGCATAAATATTAAATGCCGTAAGTCCAAATCGGTTTTACAATTTTATTTTATATTCAAAGTTTACTATCAATTGTCAGTTTTGAATGGTTGTCGAATAGTCTAACAAGTCATCAGTGTGCGGCTTCCTGATTAATCTCTTCTCTTGGTGAAGTCCTAAAGAACGCACTTTAATATATTTAAGAATCGTGTTGCTATCAAAAGGATTGGTGGTTTCCGGCAGAGAGTGTGAAAGTTATAAACAGGTAATTTTTTCAAATGTTTGTTTTTATAAAATCCAACAAAATAACACAGAAAAATGAAATTTTTTTTTGAATCGATAAATTAACACTTGCCATTTACTTTTTAAAGCTTATGTCATGTAAATATTGACCACGACTACTTTTTAAGTGATCCATGCGAGAGGTCTAATATTTAACCACTTTTTCGAGTATCTCAGCTGGTATCTGGCTAATAGCACGTGTAATGTTATCTTCTGAAGTTGCAAGTGATGCTGGTTTATCGGCATAGATGAGTGACTTTGCAGCATAGCCCCATAAAAAATAGTCTGGAGGCATCAAATCGCACGATCTTTACGGCCAACTCAACGAACTCATCTCTCTATATTTGATAGGGTGGATATCTTAGCAGGATTTGGAATAAGCCTGTTCTGAGCAGCTTATGCCATATGAATTTCAGTTATAGTATGAAGAAAATACTTAGTATTTTTGGGTGTTAAAAATGACGGGAAGGTACGTGTTTCTGCTGGGCGGCATGCTTGTCCAGGTTTTTGCTGGGCATGCGAAAATTGCGGGAAAAAAGTTAATACACCACCCCCACCCCTCTCCAGCAGAAAAAAGTGCCAGGACATATAGGGAATAATGGAGTTACCCGAAGGTGTTAAGTTCTCCATGGGAGGGGACGAAGAAGAAAAAAGAAATAAATTTTAAAAAAATAATTAAAAAATATATTTAAAAAAACTATCCAGGCAAAAATGAAGGAATAGGAATTGGGAGGGAACGTATAAAAATTGGGAAGGTTATAATGAATCGAAAAGAAAATTTTATTTAAAAAAAATTAAAAGATATAAAAAAATTATTTTAAAATAAAAATAAAAAGACGAACTCAAAAACTGAAGAAAAGTAAGAAGAGTTGAAGCCGATTCCCAATGCCATTTCGTGGGTAAATAAAATAGTTTATAGAAAGTGCGTGCATAACTAGATACCAAAAAGCGCATGCAAAAATTGAAGATCATCCGCGAACAAATGCAACAAAGAAGAAAATTGGCCGCATGTGTATAGATCGTTGATGAAAATAGAAAAAAGGACTAGACTCAGTATGGAACCTTGAGGAACACATTTCAAAACACAACAGGATCCCGACCATGAAGGTCCACAGCATACGATATGGAATCTAGAGTCTAGATGGGATAAAATGAAATTACAGGCACTTAGAAGAAAAATTGAACTGTCTCTTAAGTTTACCAACCATTAGACTGTGGTCAATAGTATCAATCGGCATACATGAATGACTTTAGTAACTGCATAAGAAATAGTCTGGAGACGTCTAACTCACCGATCTAGGCGGCCAACTCACCGGTCCCAAACCTCAGATAAATTACTCACCGAACTCATCTCTAAATAGGACTATTGTTTCACGCACTGCGTGGCATGTAGTGCCGTTTTTTTAAAACCACATATCGACCAGATGCAGTATTTGTGCATGCAAAACTTGAGGATCATCCGCGAACAGATGCAATAAAGAAACAAATTGGCCGCATGTGTATAGATAGTTGATGAAAACAGAACATAAGACTAGACACCGTATGGAACCTTAAGGAACACCATTTCAAAAATACAACAGAATCCCGACCATGAAGGTCTACAGCATACGATCTGGGATCTAGAGTCTCCTTCCTGGAAGTTCAAGAGTACTATTGTACTATTATAAATTATTATATAAATTTTACATGAAATAATAAAAAATCATAAAATATTAATAATAGAAGAAGAAAAAAATCCAGAATTTTATAATTTCATTGTTTATAAAATAAACAGGAAGTCATCTTTTGGAATACGAGGGTCATTCAACAGGATGTCATCTTTGGAATACGAGGGTCATTCAACAAGTACTTAGCCTACAAAAGGCTAAAATTCCAAAATTTTGGAAAGGTGGCAATTTATTTTTCCACATAATCTCCTTTAAGCTCGATACACTTGGCCCAGCGATGCTCTAACTTTTTTAACCCGTCCAAAAAATACATTTTCTCGAGGGAAACAAAATAGGCCGGCGACGATGACCTTCTCATTCGACCCAAATCTATTTCCAGGTTTGGAAATAAAAAGTAGTCACAGGGGGCCAAAGCTGGAGAGTACGGTAGATGGGGCAGCAATTCGTAGCGCAATTCGACCAATTTGGCCATGGCGACGGCGGAGGTGTGAGCCGGCGCGTTTTCGTGGTGGAACAGCACTTTTTTCTTCGCAAAGCGAGGCCACTTTTTCTTCAATTCGACGTCAAATCGGCCCAATAAGTCAGCATAGTAGCGTCCCGTGATTGTTTTACCCTTCTCGAGGTAATCGATGTGGATCACACCTTGTGAATCCCAGAAAACGGTGGCCATCACCTTTCCGGCCGATCGAACAATCTTCGCCTTTTTCGGAGCACGTTCGCCGGGTGAAGTCCACTGTTTCGACTGTTCCTTGGTCTCTGGTATGTACCAGTGAATCCATGTTTCGTCGACGGTCACGAAACGACGCAAGAACTCCGCTGGATTGCGCTGAAACAGCGCCAGACACGTCGCCGATGTGGTCTCACGGTTGCGCTTGTTTTCAGGTGTGAGCAAACGCGGCACCCATCGCGCCCACAGCTTTCTCATGCCCAGTTCTTCGTGTAGAATATGATGCACCATTCCTACTGCGATGCCCACAGTCTTAGCTATCTCGTGAACCTTCAATCGACGGTCTGCCAACACGAGATCGTGGACTTTTTTACCGTTTTCCTCCGTAGCAGCCGTTTTCGGGGCACCTGGGCGTGGCTCATCAAAAACCGACGTGCGACCACGAACAAACTCGTTGAACCAATTCCGGACGGTCGCCATCGAAGGAGAAGAGTCACCATACACAGCATCCAAGCGATCTTTGATTTCGCTGCGCGTTTTCCCTTCCAAAAACAAGAATCTAATCACCGAACGATATTGTTCTTTTTCCATTTTTGTGCAACCGACCGACACGCTCGCTTTCAAGGCTCTCAAAACAAAACTAATGAAGTAGTTGCTCTCAAAACAAAACTAATGAAACTTTGATAGTAGGCTACTAAAAGAATGTACTGCACGATGGTAAATTTCTTTTGTGACAGCAGTTCCATCGGGCGGCAAGGCTATGTACTTGTTGAATGACCCTCATATAATCTTGAAATTTGAAATTATTTCTCAAACTATTGATTTATTATTCACAGGATTGAAAATTTTTTTTTCAATTTATTCCAAAAGCAAAACATCCCCGCCACAAGCATCAAACATTTCTCAAACCAATAACAACAAGAAAGTATCCTTTTCAAAATCACAAAAAAAATAATGTTTCCTTAGCAAATAAGTTGAAGGAAGTTACAAAAAAAATTCCACAGCAACAAAGTTCATTATGAAAATTGTCAATGTTGCCATTATGCAAAGTACGAGTACAGGACACTCGATGAGGTTCTATGTCAATAAAAATGTTAAATCGTTTTTTTTTTCTTGCTCTTTCTTTCACTCCTGTTAGGAATGTTTATTTTTGGCACTCGAAAGAGAAAATATTGTTAAAAAATATAACGTCAACGTATAATGTTTCCAGATATTATATATATTGTTGAAAATCAGGATAAATGAAAATTGAATCTAGTCACATGCAAATACAATTTAGATTTACATAAACGTATTCTAAAAGTGCCTTTTCCTTTTCTTACAATACATCTACAACTTCTATCTATTCCCAATAACAATATCATAGTGGAAAAAATCTTGCGAAATTCTTTTAAGAAAAAATCCTATCTTAATCCAAAAATAATCCTTTCTCCATAATAAATAATTTTATAATATTTTCATTCATATTTTAATAATGTTTTTCCTTTGAACTCTTTTTATTTATTTTTTTGTTTTTAACAAATATTGTCACACACCATATTTTGATAGTAAAGAGAAAACATAAAATGGTGAAAGGATATTTTTGATAAATACTCTCAGACTATTTGTGAGTATATGCAAGAGGAGAGAAAAGTTATTGAAAATAAAAATGTTTATGGAGATTTTAAAGGAAATAAAAAAGGGTTTACATAGAAAAAAAATAGGGAACAACTTGGAAAAAAGGACAAATAACTTTGTAATCTTTTTACAAATTCAGAAAATTTGGAATTTTTATGCGAACGTCTTGAATGTGTTCGTAATGCGATTGTGAATTGGAATTAGTTTTCGATTTACGATTTTTTCAAGGAAGACATTTTGATTGAGGAAAATAGCCACTTTTCGGAAAATGCCTCAATCCTGTGCTCCTTCGTATGGAACTGGACATGTTTATGTATGTATGTTTTATGGGGTATAATACTTTTTGAACTTTTGTTGGGTGAGATGACGCGGAAGGTTTGACATTTGCCAAAATTTTCAAAAGGATTCCACCTCCATCTGTCGAGGGATTCAAAACTGACCGTCTTCATCTTCTTTTCTTACATCATGTCATAGAATACTTCGTTCGCATTGCTTATATTTAGGCAACAAGTCATATGGAAATACAGCGTGGACTAACTGATTTAAAATGCATTAAATGTTTTTATTTTTGAAATTATTTAATTTGTTTTTTTTTGTCTATTATAAAGAATTTTTTTAAATGTCTTCATACTCAGTGCAAGAAGGTGTCAAAATTTTTTTCTTCTTTCCGGATGATCTTACTCAGTACAAGAACGTGTTGAATTTGTTTTTTTTTGTTCGGACGATCTATTGTTACAACACAAAGAAAATACCGTCAGCATTTCGATACTGCCACAGCTTTTGATGAGCGTGGAGCAGTATTTGATGAGCCACGAACAAAAATTAATGAGACCTGCTCACAATGAACAAGCTGCGGAGGCTTTACGCGACAGTGTCATCGATGATCGGTCTAGGTCCACTCGTTGACGTGCTACTTAATTGGGCATCGCTAAGACGCATTTTTAAACTTGATCTGAGGATGTTTCCATACAAAATTCGATTGGCCCAAAAATTATTGCCAATAGATTCAATCAGCTGGCGGCAGATAATGCCAAATTTTTGAACAATTTCATTATGAGCGATTAAGCACATTTTCATTTTAATGGATGTGCCTAATTTGGGGTACAGAAACTCTCTAATTACACCATCTTAGATGCACTGTTTGGTGTGGAATTGTAGCCGATAGAGTTATCGGTGCATATATCTTTGAAGGTGAAAGTAATCATCCACAACACAACTTTGGGGACATATGGTTCCAGCAAACGATTCTTCGAGAACTTTTCGATGACCAAATAATTTTTAAAAAAAGGCAAATTTCACTTGGTTACTAGATTTGACAACCCCCGATTTTTTGTGTGGGCTTTTTTGTGGGCCGAAAAGGTTAGGGAACTAAAACAGAAATGGAAGTAATGCAATGGATTGGAAAGGTGAGAATGAGACTTTTTATAACGAGACACGTTAACATTAACAAACAAAAATGGGACTTCGAGGATACGATAAATAACAGTATTAAGAACATAAAAGCTAGGTTCGACAATCATGCGGAGTATTTTTTATTGAAGAAATTCGATTCGACGGGAATTGGAAGGTTTGATATAGCCGCAGAGTTCTAGTCTGTAAGTCCAAATTACCAACATAAAAGGTAGAATCAGAAATACTACAAGGAATATAAAAAGAAGTGTCGATAATTATGGGGACTGTTTTTTATTGAAGGAATTGGATTCGAAGGGAATTGGAAGGCTTAATAAAGCCTCAGAGTTCTAGTCTGTAAGTCCAAATTATCAACACAAAAGGTAAAATCAGAAATACTACAAGGAACATAAAAGGGGAGTCTCGACAATATTGCGGAGTATTTTTGATTTAAGAAATTGGATTCAACAGGAATTGGGAGTTCTAGTCCGTAAGTCCATATTGGTTTCAGTAGGGTGTTGCATAAAAGTACTTTGTAACATTAAGTAAGCTTAGAAAGTTTGTCTAGGAGTCAAAGTAGTTGTAGGTATCGTCGTTTAGTTCTTGTCTTTTAAGTGTTGTATGTGGGTTCCTAAGTTCAGTCCTAAGTACCGAGCTACGGTGTATTGTGGTATGGTACTGCCATTAATATATATCGAATAACATGGTTCAATAACTTTTATTCTCCACCTGGTAAACCAGTTTTAGAGGATTTGGATTTGGAGTATTTCGGAAGCATGTTGGGGATTTTTGCTAAATGCAAGGCAGACCGTATCATCAGTGTTTGTAGCAAAGAAGATATTAGGACAGATTGGAATATTAGATGTATAAATGTTGTAGAGGATGGGTGTCAGTATACTTCCCTATGGAATACCAGACAATACCGGAGAGACAGCGGTTTATGGGCTATAATAAACTCACGAAATGCTGATGTAAATTAACTGTCAAGATCTTGTATTGGACTTTTTTCCTTCGGATTATTTAAAAGGAAAAATGTATTCGAATCATCTGAGAACAATTCAAAACCTTAAAATTAATAGTTAACAAAATATTGCGACTGTTCATCTACTTTTATTGGGAAAAGTTATCCAACAACTCTACGTACGGTTGTAGGCCTGCAAACTTAGTCGTGGTCATCATATGGATTATATTGTGTTTCTGATTTTTTATTCTCACACTTTTTATTCGAATCGATAGCATTCTTCCTTTAAAAAATCCCACATTAAAATTAAAATTTTCTTTTCCTAAACGGCCAAAAAAAAAAAATTTCCTTTTCCAATTTTAAATTGTTTGACGCTAAATGTTCCATAACTTCAATCAAAATTTTATTCTAACAAAACAGAAAACGGATCTTTCTTACAACCGCACAAATAATTTGAAGGATGTTTATTTATCACACTTAGATTTTTTTTAAAAATTTAATAATTTACATTTTAATTCAAAATTTAAAAAAAAAACAAATAAAAATATTCAAAACTATAAAAATTATATTCATTTTAAATCGGTAAGTCCAAATTGGCTCACATAACATCTTTCCATACCATCATACTCTGTATTTCCCCGACTTTAGAATACGCAAGAAGCAATATGTGTCTAGATCTAAACCGAACAGTTCTGAAGATTGGCCCTGAGCTTTGTTGATGGTGATTGTAAACGCCAATAGAATTGGGAATTGCAATCTCTTACATTGGAATCATAGCAATGCTAGGAATTTTACTATTGAAAGGTCCAGTCAAGATTGTTGCTTCGACGACGTTGCTCATTAATTTTTTTTACTTCAAGCCGTGTGCCGTTGCAAAGCTTTGGTTTGAATATTAGAAAGCACTTTTTCAAACAATTCTCCTTTTAATGTCACTGAATTGCAGAAGTTATGCGGCAATTAAATTCGCCCTGGGGTCAGATCAACCGACCATTCCCAATTTCCAGTAAATGATATGGGAATATCTCAGTTGATCGATCGTTTTGCAACTGGACACGCATATTTATAATTAATTTAAACGTATTATCGCGTGCCGCCATAAAATAGAGTATAAAAACGATTTATTTTGTCCGCTGGTGTCATTCGAGGAATGACGGGTAATGTTTGCCTGAAATCTCCTGCAAGCAATATTGATGCGTTCCCAAATGGTCTGATGTTTCCACGCAAATCTTGCAATGATCGATCAAGAGCCTCGAGCGATTTTTTGCGCGCCATTGTGCATCCATCCCAAACAATAAGTTTGCATTGTTGCAATACTTTTCTCACGCCGGATGCTTTGGCAATGTTGCACGTTGGAGCATGTTCAATGGCAATTCTTCCACCTGGTAGAATTCATTATTGCCATAATCAATGAAAAACATTTGCATGCATTTATGTTGACCATCTGGGAACGAAAGCAGACATCCGGCTTTATGATAAATATGTCCTTTCACTTTGAAAGTCGAGCTGTTACGATTTCTGTACCGAACGATGTCACTTGGAAGCATAAATTGTATTTCCTAATGGTACTCGTAGTATATAGTAAATGTTTTGATTCGGCGGTATATCCAGCAAGCAAAGTTTTTAATGGCTCTGGCAGTTCTCCAAGTTAAATTTCAGATCCTTGTAATAAGGACGCACTTCAGTCATAGTGCTGATGAGAATATGCCAGCGCAAACTATAATTATCAGCCAAGTTGTACGGAAATGCAAGCGCGTGATTTTTGAGCACGGTGTCATGTTTGACGCGACGTCTTTCAAAAACTCTTAGCCTATCGCGTTCAGTCTGTTGAGAAAGAAGCAGATCTGAAGTTGCAGAACGCTCAAGTCTGGCTGCACGTCACTCTGCTGCTTCCTCGGCTCGTCCGTTCTTCCTCAGTTTGATGAGCAATTACTCGTCGCGATGCTTCCGCTGCGCCAGTATGACGACTCGCGTTTTTGATATTCTGCGAAGCATTATTTCGATGAACTAAATCAGATCGATTGTACTAAAAACGAACAAAGAAAGTTATGAAAGACAAGAAAAACATTTAAAAAGGAAAAAAAACGAATTGAAAAACAAAGAAAAAAAAATACTAACGAAAGCCAATTGCACTAAAAAATAATAAAAACCGCTATAAAACGAAATGACTGCTATATTAAATGGCACAGCTCATATTCCAAAGCAATGTCACACGAAATAATTAATAGTAGAGTAATACAATATAAAAAAAACGCAACGTTGTGGTAAAATTTCAAAGCAATTAATCGGTGACGAACTTTTGGAGATTTGAGATTTTGACTGAACGAACATTTACATTTTTATTTATATATGTGTATGGTAGATGGAATAGGCGAGTGTGAGAATTTTTATTATGTTGAAAGATGGATTTTTCGTCCTTTTTAGAATTATTTGTGTTAATTTGCCTTCTTTTGTTGGCCTTTAATTGTATATATTTTTTTATACAATCATTTTGATCGATGACTAACGGAAAAGGTTGGATTTTGCCATTTATTATTGAATCAGCAGGTCGCCGACATCAATAATGACTCTGGGCCTAGGCGCACAATGACAAACACTTGTGTACGTGCAAACGCTCCTCTAATCGAACACCGTAAATTGATTCACCATACGAGCATACAAAGTGTAAAAATATTTCACTAAGGTTTTAATCTCGTAAATATGCTATCGATTTCGATAAATACAAAAAAAATCAATTTTTTTTTTGCATTTTCTAAGAAATATTATATAAAAATGGCAAAAGTGACAAAAGGCAACAGTGCCAAAGTACGAACAAATACACTGTAAAATTTATTTATTTCTAGTATTATTTTTTTTGCACTCAAACTCGTATAAAACATAATCGATGTTCGTTGGTTGGTTGGATGCTCTCATTGAGCATCCATCCATATTATTTTGCATATCTTTCGGCGCATTATATATTCGTAGGCGTGTTTATATCTGAAATAAATCGAGAACTTTTAAGATAAAGTGATGAATGCGTATGATTTATTGTCAATTTAGAATATGAGAATTATATGAAAAACAATTATGTATTAAGGAGAAAAACGACAATTTCCACTACAATACATTCATTATCCATAATCTAGTGGGTAATATCTTATAATCTTCCAGATACTTATTTGTTTAGCACATACGAAAAACTGTTCTACTTCTTAACGATTCAATTTTGTGATTTATATTCAACCAAATCGATTGTATTTTATTATTATTACTATAATTATTTTTATTAAAGCCTATATATTTATATATGACATAAATATTATTTATAGAAGAAATTGAATATATTTTACCGTTTCGATATCATCTTTTTTCTGTTTTGGCAAAGAAATTTGTATTAAAAGATAAACTTTCCCCTTTGACACACATTCAAAAAATTAATAAGAATATAATCATTTAAATTATAACCTATTAGCTAATGTCCCGGTCAAGCGTTGCAATGCCTCTTTAAATGTTTTACACTTACTTATATGAACAAAATAAATAGGAGAGAATAATTTTTTGGTCATTAAATTAAATTTGAAAAATTAATTCATGTGTTTTGGGGATGTACGATATTTTTGTTCTTTTCGTCTTCTGCAAGAATAAATACGAGATCTGTTCAAAAAGTATCGCGAATTTTGTGTTTTTTTTTCAAAAATGTTTTATTTATTTATGAATATCTATTCTGTCCCCCCTTCAAAGTAATCCCCATCAGATATTATACACTTGTGCCAATCGTCGAAGCACTTCAAAAAATCATTTTTTGTGATCTTGTTCAGCTCCTCCTTCGATGCCGTCTTTATCTCCTGAATCGTAGCGTAGCGTCACCCTTTCATGGGGCTCTTCAGTTTCGGGAACAAGAAAAAGTCACAGAGGGCCTGATCTGGGGAATACGGTAACTTCGGCATTATTACGAGTAGTATGTTGTTTTTGGCCAAAAATGACAAAAGCCAATTTTTGTTCTTCCACAAATCCGGGCGTTTCTGGCGGATTTCTTCACGCAACTTGCAGGTAATATTCCTTATTGACCTTTCTACGCTGTGGCAAGAACTTATGATACATCACGCCTCTGCAATCGAAGAAAACTGTAAGTAAAATCTTCACATTCGACCGAACTTGGCGCGCTTTTTTCAGTTTTGGCTCGTGCGGCAGCTTTTATTGGGATGATTGAGCTTTGGTTTCCACGTCATAACCATAAACCTATGATTCGTCACTGTTATGACCCTCTGGAGTAAATTTTGGTCGTCGCGGACAGAGTCCAACAGCTCCTTAGCAATGTTAATGTGATGCTGTTTTTGGTCGAAATTGAGCAAAAATCGAAGACGAGCCAAAACACGTCCAAGCAAAGCAGCTGTCAAAAATTAACTGAACATTCAAAAGGGCCGAACTTTACTCGACATAAGTAAGAGACATGAGTACCAACATAACGCCACAAAAAATCGAAAATCGAATATACTCGTACGTAACCCGCGGAAATTCAAAATTCGCGATACTTTTTGAACAGACCTCGTATATAACTGACCGTGTGAAAAGCATTGACTTGAAGCGTGGACCTTGGTGGCTTTTTAATGGTCATTAAGAATGGCAAACGAACGGGGAACTGTAGTCGCTTAACATCAAATGGCATGTCGGTGGGAATTTTTGTGTAGAGCCTCGACACAAAAATTGTGGCCGAATCTTGTTGAAAATACATTCGTAAGAACGCACGCACATGCAAAATAACAGAAACGGCGTAATTAGTGGGGGCCAATTTTAATCTTTACTATGCGATTGAAGCGGTTCGTTTAAACCCCTTTTTTTCATATGTGATGTCATTTATATAGTAAAAAAATAGTTTGAAAATTTGCAATAAAGCACAGTAGTATTCTACAATATTTGAAAATATCATTTAATTTGATAAATGATATTTTCAAAATATTGTAGAATACTACTGTGCTTTATTTTGAATTGATAAAGTGGAAGAGTATATAAAATATATCAAAATAATTATGTGCACAATAAAAAACCCATTGCAAAAATGTAAAATGAATTAAATAAGAAAATGTGATATTATGTTGAAATTAAAACCACACCGCAATTTAGTAACAATATAAATTTTAATGTTTAAACAATCATTTCTAGATATTGAAAATGTGTGTTTGTGAATTGAAATGGTAATTTAAATAGGTATTGTCCATTTAAATTAAATTAAAAAATAAAGCCTTAATTAAATAGAACATTACATCAAATTCTTAATAATATAGAAGTTAATTGTATTAAATGTTTTAAAACTAAATTACAATGTGGAAAATTTAATTTCTTAAATATTATTCTTAAAAAAAATTGAAACCATTATTATTTAGTAAATGCATTACAAAATGGTCTAATAGAGCAAGCAAAAGCACAAACGCAAACAAATTTATTTAAATAATAAGCCGACCGAATATACTTTATTTATTTTAACACAATGAAAACACTAAAGGAAAACATACTGAAAAATTTGTTCCCTTAAATTTTACTTACACACACTTTACGTACACCGGCACTGAACTATTTTCTGGTAAACATTGAACTGTCATCATCACATTTGTTTACATTTATTGAATGACAAACTTTTCACTTTTTAATCACTTTTTGGACGAAATAAATCATTAAAAGTCATTTTGGGCAGATCATAAACTAAATTTTTGTTAATTTCTCTAGTAAAAATGAAGATGTCAACTTACCGAAAGAAAGAAATTCCCGACTTCCTCTTTCGGTTGAATTACCAGCAACCCTTTATAAAATACTTCATTTACTAAAATAAAAACTTCCTATTAAATGTTATCAACAATACGTATATAACTATTAATATAAATACTAACTTTTTCGTAAATACTTAAAAAAAACATGAAAACTACACTTTCACTTGCACTTTCCGATAAGTGTCAAAATAACAACTTGAAAAACAACAAAAGTATGCAAGCATTTCGGTATGTTACCACTTTTATGGAGAATGGCATGTTTTAAAACTCTCCGAAAGTCTACAAAATTGAGGCGCTCGATATTTAATTGATATTTACGAAATAAATAATAAATCATTTTATATCCAAGAATTGTACAAAATATAAACATTGTCTGTCGTGGTGTTTAAATTGTATTTTTTTGTTTCCAATAAGTGAATTTAAATTAATATAACTTATGCTCTTGCAATTCAATAAATTTCTATTACGAAAACTAAATGTCAGTGGGTGTCATGTCTACATAAAAAACTCTACACAAAAGTATGCAAGCGTTACGATTTCTCACCGCTTTGGCAATAATTAAGCCAGAAAATTGCGTATACATATACGAAAATCTGACGTATTCAGTTATTCTTTAATCCAATATCAGCTCATTGCCATTCCGAATGTCGTTTCGATGACGCTTGGCACCAGTTTTTTGACAGCGAGCCTGGTTCTGTTGCGCAATCGAATTATGTTTTGAATTATGTTTTGAATAATTCCATCAGGGCGTTGTGTTGGTGGAAAAAAGTTCTCAAAGTTGATCAATAATATGACGTTTGGTGCCTGAAATTGCATCGCATCGCTGATCAACTGGCATATTATCGGCGCCTGTTAAGTAGATCTGTAAAAATTTATGTTCAGCGTCCGCGACTGGTAGAAGTGATCTTACGCGATGATATATTTGCCCTTGAAATTCTGAAAGTTCGCGAAAGCAATGACAACAGACGTCTAGGTGATGGATTCAAAGTAGGAAGTTTAATTTTGTCATTTGCGTAGCACCATTTCTGCCCACACACCTTATCCATCTACACTTGGATGCAGACTGTAGTCGTCTTAATTGACATTGTACTGGAATGCAACAAGATTCAAGGCTTGGTGACTGTTCGTCGAGATCGAGTATTTCGCAAATGTTATGCTTTAACTCCAATGCACGCGTCCGAGTAGCTCAATAACGTTCTTCTTCGACATTTAATGTTCGTTGTCGTTCTGATTCCAATGCACGCGATCTAGCAGCTCTTAAACGTTCTTCTTTGACTTTTACTGTTCGTTGCCTTTCTGATACCAATACACGCGTTCGAGTGCTCGTAAACGATTAGCTAAATTTCTTAGTGGGGCACTGCTCTTCCGATTCCGATGCACACGATTAAAAAACTGCTTCGCTGCTTGCATGTCATTCCTCGCTTGTTTGAGAAGCTCAAAGCTCCGCTGGTAGACTTACCAATTGATACGCGTTTCGAAAGGCATAATTATTTTGATAAAGACTATGTAATTATTTTGCCAGTTAATGACATAATTGAAAAAGTAGAAGAAACATTCTTACAATTTGTATATTAATGACACAACAACTATTCAAAGTTTCAACTCAATGGGATGAACTATTTATGTTGCCTTTACAATATTTTAAAAAAATGACTGTCATTAATATACAAATTGTCAGAATGTTTCTTCTACTTTTTCAATTATGTCACTTACTGGCATTACTTATTTGTATCACTAAAAATATTATTGCAAAGTTCCATCGCAATCGGATGAACGATGCTCGAACGTATAAAAGATGAAGACGCATTAATTCTTATATACAGTAGAAATGGAAGGTAAAGTGTTGTTTTTTTGGGAATTAGTGCAGGATCATGCTCCAGTGGAATTTGAAGGCATGACCCCTGGCATGGTAGTCCAATACGCTAAAAACTGTGCTGCCAGACCGGCACATGCAATTATTTATTTATTATAATAACTATTAGTTAATACAAAACAAATAATAATTTTATATTTTAAAAAAAGAGTACACAATATTTGGGATTTTATTTCCATCACAAAGTGACTTATTAATTATAATAATTTGGCAAATTCCATTTAACCGTAAATTTTTTTACTATGTGGTGGCGAGAGGGCCGTCTAGTGGTTTCTTCTTCAACTTTTAAAATATCTGTCAAGACGCACATGTCAAGATGTTTTTTTACACATGTCACGTATAGAGTAGTAAAATTTTAGTCATGGAGTCATTAAAAACAGATCATCCAAAATTACTATAAAAATGGGCGTTCTGTAACAATTAAATTTCATTGAAAAGCTTCGTTAGCAACAGAGCATATTTTCACATCGACGACTAAAAAGATAGTTCCTGAACAAGGTGAGAGTGTGATTGGAAAGGGGAGAATGAAACTTTTTATAACGCGACGCGGCTATATTAACAAACAAAAATTGAACTTCAAGCACACGATGAAAAAAAGTATTGCTAACAGAACATAAAAGGAAGTGTCAAAAATTGTGCGGAGTGTTTTTGATTGAAGGGATTATATTCGACGGGAATTGCAAGGCTTAATAGAGCCTCAGAGTTCTATTCTGTAAGTCCAAATTACCAATATAAAAGGTAGAATCAGAAATACTAAAAGGAATATAAAAGGGAGTATCGACAATTGTGTGGAGTGTTTTTGATCGAAGGAATTGTACTCGATGGAAATTGGAAGGCTTGGTAGAGCTCTAGTGGTCTAGTCCGTAAGTCCAAATTATCAACACAAAAGGAAGAATCGGAAATACTCCAAGGATCATAAAAGGGAGTGTTGACAAGTGTGCGGAGTATTTTTGATTGCAGAGATTGGTTTCGATAGGAATTGCAAGGCTTGGTAGAGCTCTAGAATTCTAGTCCGTAAGTCCATATTAGTTTCAGTAGGATGTTGCATAAAAGTACTTTGTTGCCTAAACTAAGCTTAGAAAGTTTGAGTCAAAGTAGTTGTAGGTATCATCTTTTTGGTTCTTATATTTTAAATGTTGTATGTGGGTTCCTAAGTTCAGTCCTAAGTACCGAGCTATGGTGTGTTGTGGTATGTTGTACAGGATGGGTGTCAGTATACTTCCCTATGGAACATGAGAGATATTGGAGAATTCGTTGGATTCGCTTACTTGGGAGTATCGGTTAGAAAGGAATGATTTTAGGACTAGGTAAGAGGTCTTGACTCCTTTCCGGAGTAAGGTCAGCTACGTTAATAAACCAAATTATCTAACTTATGGCACGGAAACCTTAATGTATTTTATGAAAAACCAATGAATCCTAAAAAAGTCATTATTTAGTGCGGTTTATGGGCTATAATAAATTCAGGAAATGCTGATGTTAATTAACTGTCAAGATTTTGTATTGGACTTTTTTCCTTCGGATTATTAAAAAGGAAAAATGTATTCGAATCATGCATAGAAGTTATCGAAAATTTCTGCGCACGGTTGCAGACCTGCAAACTCAGTCGTGCTGATCATATGGATTATATTGTGTTTCTGATTTTTTGTTCTCACATTTTTTGTCGAATTGATAGCATTTTTCCTCTTAATCTCCCATTAAAATTAAAATTTCCTTTTTCTAAACAGCCAAAAAAAAATTTTTCTTTTCCAATTTTAAATTGTTAGAAGCTGAATTTTCCATAACTTTAATCAAAATTTTATTTTAACAAAACAGAAAACGGCACAAATAATATCTTTATATTCGATAAATTAAACACCACCAAGAGTTGATCTTTAAAATAATCCTTAATCGTACTGATCCTTAGTATTGGAAATTCTTTGAATTCCTTTTTAACTCAATTACTATTATCTATCTCCTACGTAAACGTTTTCTACATAAAATCGTATTGGTATTTTTTTTATGAAGAGAATATTCTTAGGGTACCATACAAAATTATAACAAATAAATTGTAAATCCTTTAAAATCAAATCTGTTGCAAAACAAAGATAAAAACTATTATTTACTAACATCAAGTACAATAGTTAATTATTAAAAATATGCAATAAAATTAATTATTTATTATAAAACATTTCACTTTTAAGTAGTTCTTAAGTGTATGCTTTAAAAAAATATTCATCGTTTATTATTAAAGAAAATTTATTGGGTAATAATTTTTCGTTGCCACTTACACGATTTTTTCTAATGGCATCAAGGCTAAACGATGAATAATTGCCTCGTTAAAATGTTAAAATGCAAAGAAACCTTTTCGAGACAATTATATGTGTAAGAATAAATGCTGAGATTAAGGGTAGAATACATACATTGGTGCATACACGTACATATAAATTTTGTTGAAACTTCACTGTAATTATTGTACTCGTATAATTAATTGAACCATCCGGTTAAGGCACATTCCAGACTCTTAAGCTCTTAACATTACTTTTCTGGATTTCAGCATCGTAGAATAGACTAACGATTGACCCTACAATTAATTATGCTGGGCAGATTCCCTACCCCAAATAAATCAAAACACATCCGTTTAGCTATTCAACGAATAAATAACATTAATATGGCGAATCAGATTCAAAAGTGGAGACGAAAGGATGTGTTAGTGTCCATGAGTTTATTGCATATGAAAAGGTCACCAAATAACTGAAAATCGATCACTTAACATTTTTTCATTCGTCGACTGTAATTTCATTTGAAAATTAGATCCAGCAGCGAAAAAAACAACAACAAATTTAAATCCAATGTGAAACAGTTGACGCACAAATAAAATACGGTCCAATAGCGAACGATGGTGTCCAATGGAAAATTGAGAAATAACCTGAAATTACGATTCAAAATCAAATTAGTTTACGGTATTTAAAGCATAAATCTACTCGGCTTTTTTGGAAGGATTTCAATCCTTGTGATTCCTCTCAGCAGCACACTTTTACTTATATTCAAACAATTTAAAATACTCGTAATTGTGTAAGGAAATTTATAGCGAATAACCACGATAGAATGGCCCCATCCTTAATGTTATTCGTTACATTCTTAAATATTATTGTACTTCAGCAAGGATCTCATTTGCAGAATGTTGAAAATTTCCTATTTGCTTATGTCTACTTCTTTCTCATTTACTCATACTAACATAATAAAAGGTTAATTAAAAATTCAATGTTAAATGGGATTTTTAGATTTAAGTTATTTATTTGCTCTTCTTTAGTAATTTCGCTACAAAAATACATTCATAAATTCTATCGATTTTATTTATTACAATATTTTCTAAATGTAAAAGAATATTTATAATTGTTTTGTTATTTAAAATTTAGAATTATTATTGATTAATTATATTATTTTGAACTTAAGTAGATATAATATTTTAATGAATAATTGGACAATCGTGAATTGTGTATTGTTTCAATTTTGAATTTGGTTCTTAGTTCGGTTTTAATGGAAAATTCATTGTTACTCGTAATTAAATATTATTTTAAAAAGAACTTTTATTTACTGGAAATATTTCGATGGAATGAATATCTTTTGAAAAGATACGTTTTGGTAGTGTTTTGAATTTTTTCTAAGGGTAACTTTTTTAACTGAAACGTACCATTATTAATTGTCAAACTAAGGCAGACTTTAGTGGGCTTAGGTATCTGAAAATTTACAAGGGAGCTACATAGGATTACGATGGTAGAGTCGCAAAAATACTCGACCTAACAGAGAAAATACAATTTCTTTATTGCTTAACATAGTCTCCTCTTAGCTCGATACTCTTTTCTCAGCGATGTACAATAGCCTCTAGTTTGGGTAGCTGAATAGGTTAAGATCGCTTAAAAGGTTAAGTTAGACTGCGTAAGTTTTGAGACCTGAATAGGTTTTGGTCTACTGCAGAGGTTTAGATAAACCAAACAGGTTTAGCTAGACTGAATAATATTTATATAGCTTAATATACTCAGGTTTTTGAAGACGTTTGTGTAGCTGAATAGGTTTAAATCGCTTAAAAGGTAAAGTTAGACTGCGTAAGTTTTGAGACCTGAATAGGCTTAGGTCTACTAAAGAGATTTAGGTAAACCAAACAGGTTTAGCTAGACTGAATAATATTCAGATAGCTTAATATACTCAAGTTGTTGAAGTAGTTTGGGTAGCTGAATAGGTTTAGATCGCTTAAAAGGTTCAGATAGACTGCGTAAGTTTTTGGACCTGAACAGTTTTAGGTCTACTGAAGAGGTTTAGGTTAACCAACCAGATTTAGGTAGACTAAAACTATTTAGATAGCTTAATATTCTCAGATTGTTTAATGCGTTTGTGTAGCTGAATAGGTTTAAATCGCTTAATAAGTTAAGGTAGACTATATTATATTAATGATATTAAACAGGCTAAAGTTGAATGAATAAATTTAGATAGACTGAATAGGGTTAGCTAGCTAAACAATCTCAAGTTGATGAAGAAGCATGGGATGCCTAATAGGTCTAGGTAGGTAAATTGGTTTATATCACCTAATATATTAGGGTAGACTGAATAAGTTTTGGGACCTGAATAGATTTAGGTCTACTGAAGAGGTTTAGATAAACCAAACAGCTTTAGCTAGACTGAATATATTTAGGTAGCGAAATGTGCTCAAATTGTACCTGAATAGATTACTCAATAGGGTTGGGTCGAATGAATAGGTTCAGATAACTGGAATAAGTTTAGGTTGCTTAACAGGATAAGGTAATCATAGAGCTACTTAATAAGTAAAGGTAGACCAAACCAGTTTATGTAGTATAAATTGGTTAAGGTAGCCTGAAAAGGTTTAG
Source organism: Atherix ibis (assembly GCA_958298945.1). Lineage (NCBI taxonomy): Eukaryota > Metazoa > Arthropoda > Insecta > Diptera > Athericidae > Atherix > Atherix ibis. Next base: position 9,050,382 of record OY282610.1, read on the forward strand.
TTATCTGATTAGGTTAAGGTGATTTATAGGGTTTGGCTGGTTTTAATTGGTATGTGTATTTGAATGTGTTAAGATAGATTGAAATTTTGGATAACTGAAAATTAGGTTATGATAGCTTAATAGATTTGGATAGCTGAATAGGTTTAGATAGATTATGGTGGACCAGATAAGATTAGTTAGCTGAATAGATTTAGCTAACTTAATAGATTTTGGTAGATGGATCGATATAAACTTTTAGAAGCTGAATAGGCTTAGATAGATTATGGTGGATCAGATAAGATTAGTTAGCTGAATAGGTTTAGCTAACTTAATAGATTTTGGTAGATGGATCGATACAAGCTTTTAGAAGCTGAATAAGTTTATATAGACTATGGTGGACCAGATAAGATTAGTTCGCTGAATAGATTTAGCTAACTTAATAGATTTTGGTAGATGGATCGATATAAACTTTTAGAAGCTGAATAGGTTTAGATAGATTACAGTGGATCAGATAAGATTAGTTAGCTGAATAGATTTAGCTAACTTAATAGATTTTGGTAGATGGATCGATATAAGCTTTTAGAAGCTGAAGCTTAGATAGATTATGGTGGATCAGATAAGATTAGTTAGCTGAATAGGTTTAGCTAACTTAATAGATTTTGGTAGACGGATCGATATAAGCTTTTAGAAGCTGAATAAGTTTATAGAGACTATGGTGGACCAGATAAGATTAGTTCGCTGAATAGATTTAGCTAACTTAATAGATTTTGGTAGATGGATCGATATAAGCTTTTAGAAGCTGAATAGGTTTAGATAGATTATGGTGGACCAGATAAGACTAGTTAGCTGAATAGATTTAGCTAGCTTAATAGATTTTGGTAAGTTGGATCGATATTAAGCTTTTAGAAGCTGAATAGGCTTGGATAGATTATGGTGGATCAGATAAGATTAGTTAGTTGAATAGGTTTAGCTAACAAAATAAATTTTGGTAGATGGATCGATATAAACTTTTAGAAGCTGAATGAGTTTAGATAGATTATCGTGGACCAGATAAGATTAGTTAGCTGAATAGGTTTAGCTAGCTTAATAGATTTTGTTAGATGGATCGATATAAACTTTTAGAAGCTGAATAGGTTTAGATAGATTACAGTGGATCAGATAAGATTAGTTAGCTGAATAGGTTTAACTAACAAAATAGATTTTGATAGATGGATCGATATAAGCTTTTAGAAGCTGAATAGGTTTAGATAGATTACAGTGGACTAGATAAGGTTAGTTAGCTGAATAGGTTTAGCTAACTTAATAGATTTTGGTACATGCATCAATATAAGCATGTATTTTAAAACAATATCGTTCCATACAATATGTTAACGCATAAGCTTTCAAGCTTTATTTTAATTTACAAAGCTTTGATTTAGTTAAAGAAATTTTTGCATTAATTTAGCTGATCATTTTGATAAATAGAAACTGGTTTTTTTTTCAAATACTATTTTGGTTTTTGTTGTTAAGTTTATCTTAAGCAGAGCTTTTCTTTACAATTTCCTTTCAACACAATTCGATTAGTTTCAATTCTTAAATAGTATCATTACTGTCATAACTCAACTCACCCCTTGAACTAATCCCTTATAATATGAACATACTATCAATCTGTTTTGTGCTGATTTCAGAGCCATTTTCTTTTCTAAACTTATGAATATAAATGTTTATTTCCATTTCTACCCTCTGACTATATTAAATACAAATGCTTTTAATAAAAAAAAAGTGTAATTAGTTTAAAATTTTTATTTCATATTTACAGCATCAAATTTTTAATAAAAAACTTATTAAAATATAAAAATTTATATATTTTTAAATAGAAGAAAAGAACTGTCTATCAATTGGTGAAAACATTTCAAATTTTATTTTAATAAAAACAGAAACATCTGCTTTTGAAATATTATAAAATGATTTTCAACAAAAAAAAAATCTGTTCTGATAAAAGGCAAATGTTTTTGTCATAAATTTTATTGTGAAGTTTTAAAAAAAAATTGAATAAAAAACAAATAAAAAATACACCCTTTAAAATTTTGATAAAATTCTTTTAAAATTTACAGTCAACAATGACTTTCCCTTTGCGCTTGTATAGTTTTCTTTCTCGAAAAGTTGAGTTGACATGGTGTAGATGCTCGTACTTGTAGTATTTTTATTTATTAGAGTATAAAATATTAATTCAAAAGAAATTATGTTGCATACTTTTGAAAAATATAACTTTCGTAATAATTTTGCATTCTGTTCTTGAGATTCGACTGACTGACTACATGTAGTCATGTAATAATTTAAGTGACAGAAGCAAATATTTGTTTTTTTTTCAAGTTTGTTCTAGTTAATTTGAAACAATTTTGGTTTCTTTTACAATAATTTTTTTTTGTTGCTTCTCATTGGAATAACTACTGTAATGCTGACTGAAAAAGCAAAAGGGAAAACTTTTCACTGTTAAATATTGAGCTTTCCTATGGGACATCTGAACAGATACGGAAAATATTAGTAAATACCGAGGAGAGTGTACATTTTGCTCCATCTGCCAAATGTACATACTTGTACATACATACCCATACCCCCTGGGCTTTATCCTTTATATAAGTTCGTAACAAATTTAATCGGATAACTTTGAATTTTCACTTGTATCTTATTTATACCAGTCATATCTCTGCTTTCCATAGTTTTACATTTACTATAATGGTGAAGAAAAAAAAACTAGAAAATACAACAAAAAAATCCAACTGAAAGTCAACTTTTCTTATAAAAGTTCATAGTTTAATATTCAAGCTTGTTTTGTGACGTGAATGCCATCCGCACAAAATGTCTAGTAAGACAAGATCTCTTAGCAACTTCGTACAGCCCCACAAAGTACGAGTACAATTTAAGTGCATTTCATACCCGTTTGGCTAATAATTTCATTAAATATTTGATCCCAATAGGGATGAACCCTATAAGAATATGTATCTACACACACTTATATATAATTTACTTGTCCATACACATATACACTGCAGGCCAAAAGTATGCAACCACCTTGGTTTTAATGAGAAAATTTTTTTTTCTTAAAATTACATTAATTTTTATGTTAAATTTAATTAAAAAACTATCACTACTACTTTTATAATTATCAAAATCTTTCGTTTGAAATACTATTCCAGTTCTAAACTGAGAACTAGGAATAATCCCATAAAACTTTTATGCCTTTCGTTGTCTTCAGTTTCGCTGATACCATAAGAATAAAATAGAACAAAAAGTCCAGTTTGAAAATTCCTTATTTGTTATGCGGAAAATCTCTTCATAATTTCAAATTAATTATATAATAATTATCCTGCTGTAAAACGAATCCTTCACTAATTAATCCAAGTCCTCATGGACGACATTCATCTTAAATATATTTCGAAACTTTTTTTTTTTTTTTAAATTCCTGCAATCAACACTAAGTGTACTACTCCATCCGTAGAGAAGCCATCCCAAATCATAGTTTTTTTGTTAATGTTGTAAGGTCTCCGAGACAAAAGACAGAGGCAATTTTATAGCGCCATGACCATGAGGTCATTCGACGCCTTCATTTACGTGTAGGTTAGCATCGACCGACGGCATTAAAGATTCTTCCAGTTTAAATATATCTTTTTTTTGTGCTTAAAATCTCTTCATTATTTCAAACTATGTTTAGGATAATTATCCTGCTATAAAACGAATCCTTCACTAATTAATCCAAGTCCTCATGGACGACATTCATCTTAAAAATATTTCGAAACTTTTTTTTTTTAAATTCCTGCAATCAACACTAAGTGTACTACTCCATCCGTAGAGAAGCCATCCCAAATCATAGTTTTTTTGTTAATGTTGTAAGGTCTCCGAGACAAAAGACAGAGGCAATTTTATAGCGCCATGACCATGAGGTCATTCGACGCCTTCATTTACGTGTAGGTTAGCATCGACCGACGGCATTAAAGATTCTTCCAGTTTAAATATATCTTTTTTTTGTGCTTAAAATCTCTTCATTATTTCAAACTATGTTTAGGATAATTATCCTGCTATAAAACGAATCCTTCACTAATTAATCCAAGTCCTCATGGACGACATTCATCTTAAAAATATTTCGAAACTTTTTTTTTTTTAAATTCCTGCAATCAACACTAAGTGTACTACTCCATTCGTAGAAAAGCAATCTCAAATCATAGTTTTTTTTGTTATTGTTATTGTAAGGTCTTTGAGACAAAAACCAGAAGGTATACTGTAGTGCCACGAGCATGAGGTCATTCAGCGCCTCCATGTTACGCGTAGGTTGGCATTGACCGAAGGTACCCAAACCATAATTGAGCCACCACCTTACTTCACGGTTGGCGAATACAGCTTCCGGAAGCATTTTTCTCCAAGCTCAATTCAATCTTTTTTTTAATTGAGGGCTATAATATTGATTTTTCAAGTACCACATACTGTATTAGATCAGAAAACTCAACCGATTTTTCAGCAATTTAAGAAGTATTGGTTTGATACCATATGCTGTAAGTTTTTATTCTTTTTATCTATTTTACAAATTAAGCGATCTATAATAAATCGTATAATTAAAGGCATTTATTCTCAGGTACTACAAACTAGACTGGGAATTTGGTTATTGTAATTGGTCTGTTATGGCAAGAAAATTGACAGAAATGAAAATAACCACTTCTCTTTTTAATAGTTTTCAAAATAATTTATAATTTGTTAAATATTGTATTATAAATCTTGAAAAAATAATGTAAGCTTACGATTTATGGCCTAGTCGCCTTTTTTGACGTTTTCGATCGTGTTTGGCATGCTGAATTGCTTTTGAAGGTTTCACTCCTCGTTATTTTCGCATCCTTAACTGAGTTTTTTTTGACATTTATACTATCTCCGCTGGTTTATGTCAGGGCAGTATTCTAGGTCCAATCCTGTACAATTATTTTCATCCATGATATTCCTTATCACAGTGATATCCTTACCATAATATATGCCGATGATTCAGCCATCCTAACACAGGTTACAAAAAATATTTAAACTAAACAGAACTAAAAAAAATTTATTGCAATCAAGGCGGTTGATTATTTTTTGCCTGCAGTGTATATATTGTACTTATTTACGTATAAATACAGAGTCTTCCAATTAGAACTTTTTTTTTGAATTTTCAAAAAATAATATTAAACAAATATCAATCACGATTACGTTTATAGACATTGATTATTTTTGGAAAATCTTCGATCATATTTTTTTTATAATTGTGGCTCTATTTCACGAATAACGTGGTTAATATTGACTTTGAATACTTGAATTGTATCTGAACTATCTTCATAGACTTTTTCATTTTATGAAGTACAACGGTGCCAAATCACATGATTTCGGTGCCAAATTGACATCACTTCTTCGCAAAATAAGACGTGCATTGAAATTTGTTTTCAATAAATCGATTGTTCCTTGGGCAGTGTGGCACCTAGCGCCGCGCTTTTATGGTCTATTTGTATGTCATCAAAAATAGGCTCTTAATGCGGCGCACTGCACAAATACGGTTAAATGATACCTTCGGCCTACAAAGACTATGAGATTCGTTTTCTTAAAAACCAGTACAAAAAGTCAACGTTTAAAATTATCTGGTATCTTGAGTTCTTGCAACAATTGTATCTTATGAGGTTGAAGAGCCAAATCCTTGTGCAAAATTCGTCATATCAGGTGTAATTTTTATAAACGTCGGGAAACCGATAAATCTGGATCGTCTGCAACACTCACCGAAGCAGTATTTTTTACAACATGTGTACGAGCATATTTTGTTGTTGGTATATTTTGTACCGAACCAATCAACTTAAGTTTATCCATTAAATTCTTGATCGCGAATGTCACTTTAACAGCTCGGCCATTTTTAATAATGGATTTGAATTACGTAAAAAAAAACTGTAAATAATTGCATCTGATCCTCTCTTGAGAGGAAAGAATATTGCCAAGGAGTATTTTTAGATATCTCCCAAGCTTTTGATCGTATGTGGCATCCTTCTTAAGAGCTTTCTTCCTTCAACATACTACCTTATCATAAATTATATCTCCCAACGTCATTTCCAAGTTGCAATTAACTCAAAATCAGAATCCTCGGAAATATATTCTATTCTAGCCGGAGTCCCACAAGGCAGTATCCTCGGTCCCATTTTATATAATCTTTATACCTATGACATCCTATCTGATCCTGATACTATCATTCCTACTTATGCAGACGATACGACCATACATGCTACCCATACAAGTCTTGACATATGTGTAGCTTCCAAAAAATTACAATCCTGGTTTAACAGATAGAGAGTGAGGGTAAACGAACAGAAGTGTGCTCATATTCCTTTCACACTTTATCAAGAAAACTTACCCCTTTATTCTTTAATAGCAATATGATATGATAAAGTACGTTATTTGGGACTTTACCTGGATAAGAGATTAACTTGGAATCCACATACTAGACTAAAAAAACTGGACAAACCAACAACTTCTTAGACTACTGTACAAATGCTCAAAACTAACAATCAAAAGTAGACTTTTAATATACAATAAAATTATAAAACCTATTTGGACTTATGGAATTGAACTTTGGAGGAGTTTAACGAAACGTTCCAAGATCCTCCGTAAAATTGTTGTTAAGTTCGTAACACCGTAATATATCGTGATCTAAATGTTCCCTTTGTTCAAGACCTCACAAAAACTTCACTCCCGTTTATCCTATCCTCATTATCCACTTGTGAGAGAATTAACCTGTACGGAGACTTAAGGGACAATATGGCCTAGAAGAATTTTCTAGAGGAATCTAACTTCCATTAGTTGTAGAAACGCCGATGGGTGTTTACTCTCACTTCATGATCCACAAGATTGTTAATTAAATTGTTATAATATAATTGTAGTTGCAGATAAAAAATAAAAAACTAAAAAAAAAATAGTTGCATCACATCCACTCTAATTATAAGTAAAAGTTTATTTTTCCGTAAATAATTGCAAGCTTCTTTTTTTTCTGTTATCATTTTCGTTTTTATAGTTGCTTTAAAAAAAAATTAATTATTATTTTCAGTTAGCTTTGATATTAACTTATTAAGAGAACAGAAGTAAATATTAATAAATCAGGGAAATTTACAATACAAAAATCAATAAATTTTTATTAAACATCAACAAAACAAAGAAAAATTCAAGTTCTTAAGTGAATTAAGCTGTTACGTTAGAGTACGAGTACACTGAGTCCCGCTGTGTATTGTGGTGGCGTTGCAATCGCAAGGGTGATGATACAATCAAAATGGTGACGATGGAAATCTTGCCAATTTTTTTTTTCCATTCGGAATTTTTGTTTCTTATTTCTTTCTTGAAGTTTATTCATTGAAATCTTGTTAGTCCCATAGTGGCGAATTATTGTTCCTTGGGGGGATACCGAATGAATATTTTCATTTATTTGTCGGATTTTATTTTCCCTTCTTCTTTGTTTTGTTAGGTTTTTTTTTTGTAAACGGGGACAGAGTGAATTTTTTGTGGTTCTTTTGATAGAGCATACTCAAGTTAACAAGCTTTCGTATATTAGCCTTTGGAGACTGCTATTTCTAGTACGTTTACCTCCTTTTGACACGTTGATATGTGCATTAGTTGCTGAAGAACCAAAAGATGCTGTGCTGTAAATGCACTTTCGATTCATTTGACCGAAACTCGTTCGCTACATTCCCATTCGAACTGGAAATCTAGATAGACTACGAGTAAAGTACCCATTATTCTTTACATATAAAATTTAGCACTTTTATTATAGTGTTACTCGTAGATAGTATATAATTAAATATATAGTAAGAAGATAGAAAATCAAAAAGAATTGCCAGAGACAATTGTGGTCGGGACGGATATAAATCTGAATATGCACTCATATATTAATAATAATAATTTTTTTTTAAAAACACACGAGTACAGAGTATTTGTCTCTGTACTCGTGTGTTTTTTTTAAAAAAAAAAAAGATATCTTATAACTGCCAGAATAAGAAAGATACATAAAAGTCGATAAGAGATACTTCTTGTGCAAATAAATTTTCGTCCTTTTTTTTTACCCCCGCTTGAATATTTGAATTCGATTGTTTCGTATGTTATTTGTTATTTTTTTCTTTGCTCCTTGATTTTATGTTTTATTTTTCTAAAGTTTCTTTCCTTTTATCCTAGAGATGGGAATCCTCATCTTTACGAAGTGGAGCGTATTGAGCTCTTTTCTATTGGCAAGTAAGTAAACATTTACAAAACTCCTTCTGTGCATGCTTATAGTTTTCTCTCATATATAATACAATCTACTATTTGTATTTATCTATTTTTGTATTATCTTCTATGTATGCATGTTTTTCTATTCTTATACGCGTAGGTATTCTCAATTCTATTTTTAATCAAATATGCTCGTATGGTTAGCTTATTGCAATGGTATTTATATGGTATGATATTTAAATATTTCCGTTCTTTTTGGTTTCTTTTTCAAAAAAAAAAATTAAAAAAATACTCATAAAATATAGTAGACAATGGATCAGATAATAATAAATAAATATATTTATACACACAAGAAAATATAGAAAGAGAATTTTTTTTAAATGCAAAACTTTCTCAACAATGTCCTTTTTATACAACGTAAAAGTTACTTTTACTTTTATTCAAATTTGCCATCATATTGTTTTTGTTTTCTTCATTTCTAAAGCATATATTTTTCTTCTCTTGGTGCTCAAAATTAAAAATTCCAAAGAATATTTATATTGGGTTGTCCGGGAAGTAATTTCGTTTTTTTTTTTTTATAAAAATGAAAGACGATTTTCTTATAGTGAATTAATATTTTGTTCAATTAAATATTGGCCAGTCTGATCCAATATCTTTTGCCATTTTTCTGGCAGTAGCTTGATTCCAAAGTCTTCGCTTGCAAAAAACTGATCCAAGTCATTTTTGACCTACTCATTTGAATTAAACGTTTTACCGTCTAAAAATTTTTGTAGACCCCGGAACAAATGATAATCGGAAGGTGCTAGGTTTGGAGAGTATGGTGGATGCGGCAGTATATTCCATCCAAGCTCTAAAAGCTTTCGACAAGTGGTCAAACTTGTATGTTGTTTCGCATTATTCTGTTGGAACACTCTACCTTTCCTATTGACCAATTATGGCCTTTTTTCTTTAAGTGAATCATTCAATTTGTCCAACTGATGACAGTACACTTCAGAATTGATCGTTGTATTATTTGGTAGAAGCTCAAAATGAGGAAAAAAAATTTCAAAGAAATCGTTTATTTTGGTGAATAGCCACTTACTTCCCAAACTGCATACGTGAAACAGAACCGTATCACGTACGCAGTTTGGGAAGTAAGCGGCTATTCACCGAAATAAACGATTCCTTTGAAATCCCACCAAACAGATAGGATAATCTTTTTTTGATGAATATTGGCTTTCGAAGTGCTTTGAGCCAGTTCATCTTTTCTTATCCAGGATCTTTTGCGCTTAACATTATTGTAGACAATCCATTTCTCATCCCCAGAGATGACACGCTTTAAAAATGGATCATTTTCTTTGCGTTTGAGAAGCAAATTACAAACGTCAATGCGACGGCACAAATTTTTTCCCGTAAAAAGATGAGGACCCCATATACCCAGTCGTTACAAATGATTATGAACAGTCGTATTCAATAAATTTAATCTCTCAGCGATCTCACGAGTTGTTATTCGCCATTTTGCATCAATTAATGCCTTTGTTGTGTCTTCATCAGCTTCAACTGACCTTCCAGAATGTGGTGCATCTTCGAGATCAAAATTGCCGGATCGAAATTTTGCAAATCAGTTTTGGCACTGCCGGTCACTTAACACATCTTCTCCATACACAACAGATAATTGTTTTCTTGCTTGAACAGTATTTTTATCTTTTCTATAGTAAAAAAGTAAAATATAGTATGCCGAAAATGCTATTTTTCACTTTCCATATCCAAAAATTACTGTGCAGAATCAATTAAATTTTTTCACAAGCAAGCCTTCTTGCCTATGTCAGCTGTCAAAATACATATGATTATGCGGCTTAAGTGTGAAGTTGGTTGTGAAAAAATACAATTAATTCCTCTGTTGGGAAAAAACAAAATTACTTTCCGAAAAACGCAATTATTTTATAACTTTAACATAATAAGATATTTTTCAATGTTTATAAGACAAAAAAATAATGTATTTTTAAAAAAAAAGAATAATTTGAAATTATTATGCTTATTAGACTTTTTGGATAATTTCAATAATTTTGCTTTAATTGAGTTTTTTTTTGGCTTCTCTTTTGAAATTTTAACAAAATATTTGGCATAATTTCCAATTGCATTTTTATCAAATAGAAAATAAATTATTATTTTTCTTGTAATTTTTCTTTAAGAAATTCAGCAAAAGAAGAGGCTGGCACGCAAAGAGTTTATAAGAAGACATCGCCAAATTCATTATTGACACTTTATTTGCCTACACGTGAACTACTTTCTTGCGGATCAATACCGGCCGTTATAAAAGGAATCGTATTTGTTGATCCAAAATTAATCCAAGGACATCGGATCTATGCACAACTAACACTTACATTTCGGTAATTATTATTTACTATATACATTGAAACGGCGTTTTTTTGCCTTTTTGAAAAGACTGATAAAAGAAAAACGTATTGTATGGTAATTAGAGGGAAAACCTTTTAGAAATTTTCATTTTAAATTAATTTTTATTTAGAAAATTACGCAAATCGGTTTGGTAGATTTTGTTGTTGTTGAAATGGTAAATCGCTAAGAAACTTTTGACTTGTGAGTTTCACAATGCTAGTAAAGTAGCGTTTAAGGTCTTCATATGCCTTATGGAATTCTATTTCCATAACCATAACTTTAGATGTCATCACCGAGGTCCATATAATTTTTTTAAAGGTTCGGTAGAAATTTGTTACAAGCGATCAACAGCATTGTGATCCGCAATATTTTCAGCCAGTGTTACTGACCCGGCTCCGTCGATAATATCTTCTATTTCATCTTTATGTTCCTTAACGATTCCTAGCTAATAGTGTAATTCATTACATCTAAAATAGATACCTTCAAATTGTTGGGATCTACAACAATATTTGTACAAGATTTTTACGGTATAAATGTTTGAAAGCACGGATTATACCCAAGGCTAATTTTATATTCCACAGTACTAAGTTTGTTGGATGAGCACGATATATTGCTGAAACGTGAGCTTACAAACCATTCTTTAAGGATTTATTCCACATCATCGTATTTTGAAGCTCATGTGTATATGCGTTGCATCGCACTTTTTTCAATCAATTTGCAGATTTTTATTATCGCAGATTGACAAAATAACCAACCACCTGCCTGCCTCTGATTCGCTAAAATAATTGATTGCCCACCAACTGCATCGGTGAGGACTGCAGCTGCACGCGTCTACAAGGTCTGTTCAAAAAGTATCACGAATTTTGTGTTTTTTCAAAAATAATTTATTTATTCATGAATATCTGTTTTGTCCCCTTCAAAGTAATCCCCACCAGATATTATACACCTGTGTCACAGTTTTTTCCAATCCTCGAAGCACTTCAAAAAATCATTTTTTGAGATCTTGTTCAGCTCCTCCTTCGATGCCGTCTTTATCTCTTCAATCGTAGCGTAGCGTCGTCCTTCCATGGGGCTCTTCAGTTTCGGGAACAAGAAAAAGTGACAGGGGGCCAGATCTGGGGAATACAATGGCTGCGGTATTATTAGTGTATTGTTTTTGGGCCATAAATTCGCGCACAAGCAACGATGCGTGAGCAGGTGCGTTATCATGGTGCAAAAGGCAATTTTTGTTCTTCCATAAATCCGGGCGTTTCTACCGGAGTGCTTCACGCAACTTGCGCATAACTTGCAGGTAATATTTATTATTGATCGTTCTACCCTGTGGCAAGAACTCATGATGCACCGCGTCCCTGAAATCGAAGAAAACTGTAAGCATAACCTTCACTCTCGACCGAACTTGGCGCGCTTTTTTCGGTTTTGGCTCGTGCGGCAGCTTCCATTGAGATGATTGAGCTTTGGTTTCTACGTCATAACGATAAACCCATAATTTGTCACCAGTTATAACCCTCTAGAGCAAATTTGGGTCGTCGCGGACAGAGTCCAACAGCTCCTTAGCAATGTTAATGCGATGCTGTTTTTGGTTGAAATTGAGCAAAAATCGAAGACGAGCCAAAGCACGTGCAAGCAAAGCAGATGTCAAAAATTAAGTGTATATTCAAAATGGCCGAACTTATCGGCATAAGTGAGAAACACGAATACCAACATAACACCACAAAAAAACGAAAATCGAATATACGTAACCCTCGGAAATTCAAAAATTCGCAATACGTTTTGAACAGACCTCGTATAATAAGAAATAACATATTTCTGCTTCCTAGTAACAATCATTTAAAATATAGTAAACTGTCATGCATTTGATTAAATTAGTTTTGAAATTGATTTGAATTTTAAATATTTTAAACAGAAATTGTGGGAAATAAAAACGTAAAAGCGGGTACGAAATGTACTAAAATAAAACGGGAAAACGTGAATTCCAGGTACGTAAAAACGGTGTTTCACTATAAGTCCTTATTTGGTCATTTATTGTGCGTCTTCCTTGTACTTTTATTGCTGAAAATTTTTCTTAGGAAATCATTTAGTGAGTGGAATACCATTTTGCATTGCTACATTTTATACGTTTCCCTCTTAAATGAAGCATTATAACTTTAAAGTCGTTCAGATAGGGGTTAATCAATTGAAGAAAATGGTTTCATAGGAAGTTCTTATTGGAGACTTTTGAAAGACTTTCGTCCTGATGTACTGATTATAAGTACAACGATGCCAAAGGCCATTTGGCGACAGGATATTTTGAGAAGAATTGGAATTTAAGTACGTTTGCGTACTATTCGTGAAGTTTTTTAATGTCTTTACATCAGAGGACTTTATTGGAGACTCTTTTCATTATTATTTTGAGCAGTATTAGTAGCAAAACATAAATTCTAAGCATCCTAACATTAAGGGCCATTTAGCGATGGGGTTTCCTGAGCCATATTAGAATTTGACTATATTTGCGCACTAGTCATGACCCTACTTGATGTCTCTACATCAGATAATATTATTGGAGACTTTTTTTTATTAGTATTTTTTATAAAATTAGTACTAAAATAAAAATTCCAAGCAACATGAAAATAGAGGTTTTTTGGCGATAGGGTGTGCTGGACCTACTTGATGGCTCCACACTAGAAGTCATTATTGGAGACTATTTTCATTATTATTTTGAACAGTATTAGTAACAAAACATAAATTCTAAGCATCCTCACATTAAGGGTCATTTGGCGAAAGGGTTTCCTGAGTCATATTAGAATTTGACTATATTTGCGCACTAGTCATGACCCTACTTGATGTCTCTACACCAGAGAATATTATTGGAGACTTTTTTTATTAGTATTTTTTATAAAATTATTACTGAAATATTAATTCCAAGCAATATAACAATAAAGGCTGTTTGGCGATAGGGTGTCCTGGGCCTACTTAATGTCTCCATATCAGAGAACTTTATTGGAGAGCCTTTTCATTATTATTTTGGACAGTGTTAGCAACAAAACATAAATTTTAAGCACCATGACATTAAGGGCCATTTGGCGATAGGGTATTATGAGCCATATTGGAATTTGACCAAATTTGCGCACCAGTCATGATTCGACTTGACGTCTCTACACCAGAGAATATTATTGGAGAATTTTTTTTATTAGTATTTTTTATAAAATTGTTACTGAAATATAAATTCCAAGCAATATAACAATAAAGGCTGTTTGGCGATAGGGTGTCCTGAACGTACTTAATGTCTCCACATCAGAGAACTTTATTGGAGACTCTTTTCATTATTATTTTGAACAGCGTTTGTAACAAAACATAAATTCTAAGCGCCAGGACATTAAAGGCCATTTGGCGATAGGGTATTATGAGGCGTATTAGAATTTTACTATACACATTTTCGCATTAGTCATGACCCTACTTGATGTCTCTACACTAGTCATGAGCCTACTTGATGTCTCCACATGCTACTTTAAATAGCATTAATATTAAAATATAAATTCTAATCGAAAGTAAAGGTCTATTTGGGAGTTAGTATGTTTGATATCGATATATACAGACGAGAGGACATTATTGGGGACTTCTAGTTTTAAATATTTTAAGTTCTTGAATTTTAAATATTTCAAACAATAAAATAAAATGGGAAAACGTCAATTCCGGGCACGTAAAAACTCTATTAAATTAGTTAAAATTTTAAATGAATATGATTTCTAGATTTATTACTTCTAAGAGGCATGAAATATGATTCATTTTTAGAGTAATCGAAATCTTATCTTATGGAAAAAGTGTCATTTTCAAGAATATTGTATGCAATAAGTTTGTTTGCAATAATTTTGATTTGTTTTCTTTTACATCAATATTATTTTCTTAAGAATGGTTCCCTTCGACAGCTATACGAGTGCATCGTTGGGGGTGTTATTTTCACTTTTTAAATGGAATTCCCTTTAGCTGCTCGGTTATACTCCCTCCGATGTTACAGACATTACGGTAATATTATTTAATGGGGCATAATTATCGTTAGAAATAATACCACGGGCCGCCTACGACCATAGGTATTGAGGCAAAACAGAGCTGTCTAGTAATGGAACTTATCGCCAGCTCAGCTGACAAGATCAGGTTAGTTGCACGCATATCAACCACCCAACAGAAACCTAGCTCGCCTCAATCCAACGCAATATCGATTTAATGCTAGGGCCACCTTATGCATCGAACTCTCTCTCAGGTCCCCTCCTCGTTTACGAACTTCTATTCTAAACCTCTTGAAAATTAGTCTCCTCCATGGCAAGATGGTCTCAATCGATATCTTAGCTCCTCATTAAACCAACGCTTTATCGATCCAGCTTACTTCAATCCAAAGCATTCTTTTTTGATTTTCTGTTTGGGCTACTTCAAGAAATGGAACATTTTATTATGTTCTCTCATTTTCTTCTTTTCTTCTTCTTGTTCTTCTTAATCACCTTTCATACTGCATGCATGAAGCAGGCAATCATTTAATTTTCAGTCAACGAGCACACCACTCCCTCATTATTTCACATATATTTGTGCAATCACCTGGTCCTGCCATTAAACCAGCTCCATCCAACATAAATGGACCTATTCGCTAATAGTCAGTAACCAGTTACAAGCTTGTTACCCTAACTGTTGGCAGCAGGGCCAACCTAAATCTCTACTATCATCTGCAGTGATAGCACCCGGGATCCTGCCATCCCTTAGCTCTAATCCTAAGACTGTTGCTACGATGTAGGTGATAACCACAGCTATCCACGTTTCATCCAAGACTACTCACCTTGGCCGGGCATGGCGGACGAACCTCCGTGGGGCTCCCGACCCTCATAGTACCAATTTTTCCTTCTAAAACGTATCTGGTGAGTACATATGTCTCTAAAGAGTTAGTAAGGAAACTTGTAATTTTCTGACAGTACTAGATCAGCTTAGGAGTAATTCTGGTATTGAACCCATGGTACGGATCTATACACAGAAGTGTTCCCCTTGGGGGAGTATATTACAGACAGTACCAATATGATGCCCTTTCAAGTGTTTTTTGATCTAAGGAAATAAAAAAAAAGTCACACAAAGTCTAATTATCATAGTTGAAAAGGAGGACTGAAGTGGGGATAGTTGTGTGACAGAGGAAGTTGGCATGGTGGCGCATCCAAGTGTTTGTAATGTCCGAAAAACCTTTTTTTTCATTAGCTTCATTGTTAATGGGTAGTCCATTCCCCCCTCGCTCCAAATGTTCATCAGATTTTGATAATTATGGCCCTTCTGAGCGAAAAGTTACTCACAACCCTCCAAGCATGCTGGAAAGAACCGAAAAACTTATCCTCTTGATAAGGAATCTTCCCCAACTTTCCGTAAGTTAAAATCACTGATTCACCAAGCTCTACAGAATCACATAACATAGTTACTAAATGAGGTTAAAACTTATACAAAATATCTAGGAGGGATTAACGAACAAGCATTGCAGTGTTGTCTCATTTCTTTTCTGCTACATCTCGCACAGTATTTTTCATGTTTTTTTTTTCTTTAAAAAATTCTGAATAAAACTATTTTTCGTATCGTAAAAAATAAATTTTCTAAATGATTTATAGAATTCTGAAAATATTGAAGAGTCTGGCGACAGAACTAAAGTGCTCCGATTTACCAATACTAGGACCTCTGCGTCTATTATGGTACATTATTGTATTCGAACGCAGCAGTAAAATAGTCCGGATAACCTCTAGTTATTGCCAAATAATGCGGATTATCCGTATGCTTACTATTTTATTTCCGGATGCTGAAAAATCAGTACCGATTTATCTAAGCTCTGAGAAATAATCGGCTTTCTACATAAAGACTGCAACAATTGTCAATGGACTGTGGTGTACAAAGGGTGGAGTGGACCCTTGTCTCGCTGCAATAATTATGGAGGGTTGCAGTGCGCAAGCAGGAAAGCGAAGAAAAGTATTTTTTTTATATAGATATTTTTTGGTACCAACATCAGTGTTAGTGACGCAATTACCTCAAAGTCTTTCAGATTTTCTTACAAAATAGAAATCCACACCAAGATCGTATCCTTCCCATTTTGTTGTTGTTATGGGAAGACAGACCCTACAGACTGCAGGTCACTGAAGACTCGTGTTGTAATCGCAAGGACCTTATCGATCACGTGGCGACTCCTCGCAAATTTTTCAAATATTTTACTCTATAACAGAATTATAAATTCTCATAAAAAGATACAAAAGAATCTTCCAATTTATAAATATTTTTTTTTGATAAAATCCAAATATCCCCTCCTTTAGAAACTGAACTTCTTATTTATATAAATAATCATTTTCTTATTATTTATTTTTGCCATAATAACAAGAAAATTTTCATTATTAACATATGATATCTTAAATCAAAAACCTAAAATCATATTTTTCAATAGGTATGGTCGTGAAGATGAAGAAGTTATGGGCTTACGATTTTGCAACGAGGCAATAATGTCATTGCATCAAGTTTGGCCACGTTCCGAAGAAATAGTAAAAGAAGTTTCAACACCATTGCAAGTAAGTATTCGAAATTTTCAACAACAAAAAAAACAACAAATCTGAACTTATATTGAATTGTGCAAAAAAGGAGTATTTATTATTACGAGAAGCTAATTTAAATATAGTCAAACTTCCACCGAAATAATAAATTTTCTAATTAAGGAACTAATTTAATTACGAATGAATTTTCTCATCTACGAAAGGTACCATTCCATGAACTTCAGTCGCCATCGAACCAATTAAAAAAATCAATCCCTTCTTTTTAGATGACCGAATTGAGTAATATCTTTAATCATCATTAAATATTCATAAACATACAAATTAGTATCACCGATGTTAAAAAAAAAAGAATAAAACTTTAATTAGCAAATAGTAACTACCCTCCGCCTCCCTTATTTGAGAAAATTTTATAACATTGCACCGTCATAGCAAATTGTTTCCAATATTCTTGGTATTCTTATCGTGTCCCTAAAGGATTTTAAAAATAGAACGATTGAAAACATCTAAGAAGAAACGATAAATTTTTAAACAAGCACACGTAAAGGATGTTTGAAAATGAATAAAAATAAATTAAAAATAAAACGAGCGAAGAATAAAAATGGCGAAACACATTTTTTTTTTTAAAATAGAAAACGCAACGAACAAAATAGAAAATCCTTAATGGACATATTGAGTATGTACGTAAATTGAAAATGGCTATATAAAAAAAAAGAATATACTAGAAATAAAGTTAATGTCCCTTTTAAGAAAGGAATAAGATCATCATATACGATAGTGCAAGTTGACAAGGATATGAAAATCATTTTTCGATTATCGGAAAATGTTTTAGTTAACAAAACTTATTTTAATTAGTTTTTTTTTAATGTTTTTTTTCTTTATTTTTTTTTTTGTTTGACTTTATCCTTGAATACTTAAACTAAAGAGAAGAAGTAAAAAGTCCTTTGATTATCATAAGAAAATGGGATAGTCGAATTCAATTTGCATTTTTTGTTTTCGCTTTTTTTTGTTGGTTTGAGGTGCACATTTTATACTGTAAATTTATGCACATTAAATTTGCTTCCTAAATTATATTTTAATTCAAAATTTTTTTAAGATTTTTTAATACAAAATTTTTTTATGATATTTGAAAATTATCTTATTTAATGTAAGAGTTATCATTTTATTTTAGGAGTTTTTTTTTTTTTTAGTTTTTATTTCTTTTTCTTAATATTATATTTTTAGAGTAAGTTTATTTTTGTTTATTTTACAAAAAAAAAAACAAATAAAAGAAATTTCTTAATAACAATTCAAAAATAAAAACAAGAAAAATTTATTATTCATTTTTAGTACAATATTTATTTTTATAATAAATTTCGTTTACAATTTCTGTTTTGTTCTTTACCAAAAAATATATTTTGTAACTAATAACATATGAAATTTTGAATATTTTCAAATTTCAGGAAGCCTTAATTAAAAGACTTGGCGATGGTGCACATCCTTTTACACTCAGTTTGACACCTCAAGCTCCGCCTAGCGTTCAACTTGTTCCTGCGAAACGATACTATGGCGCTCCAATTGGGACTAGCTATGATATCCGATGTTTTATCGGTAAAGTATTTATTTTTTTAATTAATTTCTTTTAAAATTTACTTAAACAGAAGTTTGTAATTTTTATTTTTTTTTTGGTCAATTACTTTTAATTCTTAATGATAATATAGTGTTAATCTCGTTTGTTTTTAAGAAAATAGTAAAAAAATTTTAAAAAAAATTCTATTTATTGTCAAAAAAAAATACAATCCTTTTTAAAACTAAACATAACGCAATGCGATTAATTATTTAATCAGTGTTTAGCAAAAAATAAAAACCATAGGCCATAAATCGATCGAATTACGTAAATTGGAGCGGGCACTGCATTATCGACCCATATTCTATGTTACTTATTTTTTACTACACATACATATGTGCGACCTTTTTTATTATTTTTTTTAATTATTTAGTAATGTAATTTTTTTTTCATTAACTATATATAAATAAATATTAAAATGATTTTTAATAAAGAGACTATAAATGAAAAAGTTTCGAATTATTTTCGAATAAATCTTATTTTCGAAATAGAAACCTTACAATTCCTATTTTATAAATAATCTGAATTAAATAATATTTAAAAATAAAATACGAAAATAATCTAAAAATAACTTAAAATATCTTTTATAATAGTTTTCTTAATTAAAAAAAAAATGCTCGTTATAATTACTCCCCTAACCGTTTGATTATTTGACCAATAATTTTTTTTCTTTATAATAAACAATTTTCAAAATAAATAACTTCATTAATAAATATTGAATTGTTTACTAATGAATCACTAACAAACTCACAAGACAGTTTGCGTCAATTGATTTTATTTAGTTTGCAAGAAAGTTTTTTCAGATACGAAAGAGCCCAACAAAATGAATGGGAAATGGTGAAAAAAAAAATACTTCAATCGTTTAATACGAAATTGGCTACCACTTATCGATTTATCACTATCTTGAAATAATTTCCACCTGAACAGGTCTTGTACTTCTTGTACGCATTCGTACACATTGGAATGATTCTTTGACCATTAATATTATGTGGACTGTGTTTATTAGAAATAGAGAAAAACACGGTCACATTGAAGCCATTCAAGAATCTCGAAAAAGAATCATTTATTAGTAAATTAAATACGAGTCTCATACGATTGTAAAGAATGTTAGAAAAAGTTAATTAGTGTGGATTATATGAGAAAGAAAATGCTGCTGTCAAAAACAGCAGAAAATAACTTCCAGAAATATATTGAGAAGAATCAGTGAAAATGAACTAAAGAAAAATAGAAAAAGTAGAAAAAGGATTCAAATAACAATCAGACCAAATTGAATTGTTCAATAATATCATTAGTTATTAATTATTTAATAAAACGAAAACATCGCTTCTAATGTATGTGGCTTAGTAATAAAATTTCCAGCATACGATATCAATAAATACTATAAGCGTATAAAAATTATTTACCAATTCTAATATGCTATTTTAATTAAATAAGTATAATTGGTAAAATTTGGCCTTTCACGTTCATATTTAAATTATCCAAAAAAAAAATCAGGTGGCTTAAAGCTTACCTACAAAAGCTAAACTACAAAAAAAAATTGAAGAAAACAAAAGTGAACAAAGGCAATTGACCTTCCAAATGAAATTAGGTCACCGTGCGAGTTTGTTTGCCTAATGAACAAAAGGCCATTGACCTCTCATACGAAATTGTTAATGGGCAGTCCAACATCTTAAGAGACTTTTACGTATCAAATGTTCATTAAATTTTGGTATTTAAAAAAAATCCTCTAAAATTTTGTCCAAAGCACCGAAAAACTTGTCCTCTTCATAAGGAATCTTCCCCAACTTTTCGTTAGGTCACCATAGGAATTTTTTTTTGTACAAGACTTTTTAGCTTTAGCACGAAGCAATACTTCTGGGTTCGGCTCAAAAGCAATAAGAACAAAACAAACCAATTTCCACTTAAAGGAAAAGTGAAAATAAAAGGGAGAATTTTGACGTATTAAGTTCAGACTCCTTGCCGCTATTAACAGCCATAGGACATATGTAGACGCGGTTAACATAACATCCGTAACATGCTATCAATCGAAGCCACAACTAATTTTTAACAAACCGATTTTCCCTATGTATGTTTTAGCGAAGAAAAGTTCATTTCGATCTGAACCTTCGAACCCGAAAGCATATTTTTATACGCACATTTATTGGTTTTAGTGATTGCATTTCGTGCATCATAACATTTTTATGATGTAAATTTGTTGACCGGTTAACACACAAAATAAATTAGTTTTCTGGGGAGCGAGTGAACAAAAGATGTAAGATAGCAAGCATAGCAGTTAACTTAAATACAAATTTCAATACGGCCATACATATGCAGTTCATTGGTTCGTTCATGCCATAATTACAAGAACAAGATTGTTTAATGGTTCGTTTTAAAATCGTTTAATTCTACGAATAGTCCGCCGGTATATTATACTGATCGTGCGAGCGCACGATTTTTGCACGTAGACGCGCAAACATTGCTTGTGGCAAAAATGTGAAAAGGAAAATTCTCTGAATTGCACAACGAGCAACACATTGCTCGTTGTGTGAACTCATCATTTGCACGTCGTTTATTTTGACATTTGACAGTTACCATATTTACTGTGCGTCAACATGTCCATTCATTCATATTTATTTTATTAATTTATAAATTTTATTTAATTTATTACTTTTATATTTATTTTATAAAATATAAAGCTATTTTGATATATGCAAAGAGAGATATTACTTGATCAAAAATTTAAAAAATCAACAAAAACTAGAAATTGTTCGCGTATAAATTTTTAAATATTTTTAATAAAATGGAACATGAAATATAAATGTTGAAATTAATATTGAAATATTCAAATAAAATATAAAATGTTTATAATATTTCGTCATTCATAATACAAAGTAAATTAAAATAAGAACAGAAGAGACCAACTAGAGAATTCATCAATCAAAAATACACAAACCATCACATAGCCAAAAATATATTGAAATTCCTTCTTGCTCGCGTAAATTGCTCGTGCATTAAGATTAGTTAATCTTGCAGATATTGATTCAAGAATTTTTTTACTATGGAATGTCACTTTTCCAACGAGTACTAGTCTGAACTTATTTGATCAATACTTTACGAGATATACGAGGTCTGTTCAAAAAGTATCGTGAATTTTGAATTTCCGCGGGTTACGTGTATTCGATTTTCAATTTCTTGTGGCGTTATGTTGGTATTCATGTCTCTCACTTATACCGACAAGTTCGGCCATTTTGAATATTCACTTAATTTTGAACAGCTGCTTTGCTTCCACGTGTTTTGGCTCGTCTTCGATTTTTGCCCATTTTCGATATACATTCTCGTATATCACTACAACTATCTAGCGAAAAGAAATTGGATTTCTTTTCCCCCAAACTTTTATTTTACAAGCTGTAAAAAAATTCTTGCGATATGTATTCTAAATCAAGCAAATCGTGTAAATTCATATTTTTAGTAACTTTTGATCAGAGCTTGATTTGTCGGCTGTAAAAATTTTTTGCCGTACAATTTTTATTCTGGATTGGAAATCTGTATTCTTAGCTGTGACCTTATAGACAAAAGCCTTTGACGTCTCTCATGAAATAAGGTCACCATGCAGTATACAACACAATCAAATTTTGATTTTCTTTTATTTTGTTTAAATTGAATTTTTTTCAGTATCTCTACCAATCGTATATTTTTTTAAGCAGATTTTCTCTTCATTTTTCTCTGCTGGTCCAAAATATCCGATCAGATATAAGAAATCGTAAGCTTCGCCATCTATCAATAACTTCTTTGCGGGAAGTTTTGCTTTTTGCCTTCAATTCAAAAAACCCAAAGCCTCGAATGATTACAGAAACTTATGGTGAGTCTTTTGTTAGTGAGCAGACGTGTCGCGAATAGTTCCACCGCTACAAAAGTGGTGATTTCGACGTGGAAGGCAAGGACCGTTGAATAAGTTTGACGACGCAGAATAGAAGTGAAATACAGATTCATTGGGCGTGACTCAACAAGTCATTTCCCATCGTTTAAATGCCTTGGAAATAACCCAGAATCAAGGAAATTAAGTGTCATACGGTATTGACACCGCGAGATGTCGAACGGCATCTTTTCACGTGCTTTAATTTTTTATTTACGCTGCCAAGAAAACTTTTACTATTGAGCCATGGCCAAGTTACTCTTTATAATTACTACTTGAACATTTCAGAAATGGAAAAATTATTTAGTTTAGCAACTGGAAGGAATCCTTTTATGTTAAATTTTCTCTTTAGTCCTTGCCCAAATCCTCTGAGTACTCAGAGTTACTTTCCCTATTGGATTAATTTCCTACTGAAACTAGCAAGACCATTAATTTTTTTCTATCATTCTTTTCCTAACTTATTCAAGTATAATAATTATTTTTATGTACTTGAGAAAAAAAAACACTTTAAATAAAATAATTAAAAAATCTCATCGGTAGTGTGGAAATTGTATTTTTTTTTCTCGCGTAATTGTAATTTTTTTGCGACTTTGGCAAATGTTCTAAGCACATTAATTTTTTAAAAGTGACTTTTTTTCAAATAGAAAAATTAACAAAAAAAAAAACATATAAAAAAAAACACCGTTTTCCAATAGATAGCGCCAGCAGTAAATCAGATCAGAAATGTCAAATGTTCAGCTTTGGCATCTTCGAACAACTCCTTATCATTACATTTTTGACTTTTAATCGGCGTCATATATTTTTTTGTACGTAAAAATATCAAAATTTGAGCCAAGTAAGTGTCAGAGAAGGGAACATCTGCTCCAACGGC
Organism: Atherix ibis; assembly: GCA_958298945.1. Classification (NCBI taxonomy): domain Eukaryota; kingdom Metazoa; phylum Arthropoda; class Insecta; order Diptera; family Athericidae; genus Atherix; species Atherix ibis. Next base: position 9,073,850 of record OY282610.1, read on the forward strand.
AAAAAAGGAAGGGTTTTCTTCAGCGTATTGCTCAATACATGCATCAACATATGTATTTGCTGGGACCAGCTCGGCATGGTATATTATGAGCTATTGCAACCGGGTGAACACAACTGATGCGTTTGAGACTTACATTGAGGGAAAAACGACCACAATACGAGTAAAGACACTGCAAAGTGATTTTGCAGCCCGACAATCCTCGTTCACATGTTGCTAAGGTGGGTAAAACCTGCCTGGAACACTGAAATGAGACGTTCTGCCCCACCTACCATATTCTCCAGACATCCGGACTCTTCCGATGGAAAACGCGTGGCCTGGCTGAGCAGAACTTCCGATCTTACGAAGAGACCAGAAATTGGGTTGCCTCAAAAAACATGTGAATTCGTATGCTTCCAGAAATATAGGGAAAAGTTACGGCTAACGATGGACAATACTTTGAAGCATAAATATGTGAACATTTTTCTACATTAAAACCCTGAAATTTTTAAGAAAAAAACTGCGGTTGGAGGAATTCAATATATTTCCTCCAAAAAAAAATGGAGGAATTCAATATATTCTCAAAAGTCTAACTTTGCACAGTCAATAAACTTAGGGTTATCATCTGAATAGAATAGAGAACGTATCCTTTTCGATATACATACATACTCAAGCTTCTGGCGTTTATTTTAGTTCCACTTCAACTTCCTTCAATCCTTTTAAAACTGTTTCCTCTGGTAGATTTTATCCTTCCGTTGATAATGTTTTCCTCAACAGTAGCATAAACTTACTTGTTAACATTGACGTTTGTCTATACCAAAGTTGTTACACGTAATGTAAATTTTTGCCCATTTTTAAAACTTTTCCTATCTTACCGGGTATTAAAAATGCCTAAAGTACTTTTTACTTTTAACATTTTTCCCCTAATTGTAGTTATAATTAAATAATCTTAGGTCAAGTAAATATGCTCAAAAACAAATATTATGAAATTTTCAAATATTCAAATATTTTTCCGTATTTGTCGGCTTGGTAATTGGTAGTTGGTAGAGTTCCAGCTATAAATATTCAAATGGTGGTAAAGTCGTCTCTAGTTCAAAATGCGTATCTTTAAAAAAGGAAATGTTCATCCAATTATATGATATTTAATTTTGACATAAACCTTCATAATGTTTTTATTAAATTGTATTTTATATTTGCTCTTTCCTTTTATGGAAAGAGAAAAGGGGTTTGTGGCTATCTGCTTTTAATATTTCGATGGCAAGCTTATGATGGAAAAAATCCTAATTTGTGGTCTAAAGTTGAAGTTTCCACTCTAAAAAAAAAAAGAAAAAAAATATTAACTAATAAAAAGGGATTTGAATTTTTTTCTTTGTTATATTTTCATTTTAAAGTTTTCTTTTTATGTGTATTGTTAAAATTGTGTGGTTACAGAATGTGGTGTTTTTTTCTTAACTCAAATCCTTTTGGTTATTAATATTTATTAAAACAAAATAAAAAAAGTGAAATTAATTTTTTTTTCCTTTGAAATCTTTGTAGAAATAATATAATTTTTTATTAATACAATATATAATTTATATTGGATAATATTTATGTTGAAATGTTAAAGTCGTACTATTACACGAACCGTGCACAAAACCGAAGTTAAATATTTCATTTTCGTAGTAAAAAATTAAATATTTTATTTTCTTAAAAGCTATTATTTTCAACTATTAAAAACTACTTGGTTGTAAACTAAATGATGGCGGCTTTTAAATAAGAAGAAAAATTCAAAATTTTTACTTATAAATATAACTTTATTCAATTAGGTGTTGTCCGTTTTTGTCGATGATCCTTTGCCATCTTTCAGGCAGTGTTATAATTTCGTATTTGTAAAACTTATTACGTTTGCTAGCAAAATAAAACTGAATTAAATGTGATTTTACATCATCAGCATCATTAAAAATTTTACCATTTAAGGAGTTCTGCATGGAACGAAATAAATGGCAATCTAAAGGCGCTAGATCAGGGCTATATGGTGGTTGTGACCTAATTCCAATAATTTTTGGCGAGTGTATGACAACACATCCTAACAACACCGTTACTTTTTGCCAATTCTGGTCGCTTTTCTTGAACTGTATTGCTAAGTTTAACGAGTTGTTGAACGTACACATACACGGTGGAATTAATCGTTTGGTTTCTTGGTAAAAGTTCAAAGTGCAGAATTCCTTTATACTCCCACCAAACTGACAGCATAATCTTCTTTTGGTGCATCTCAGCTTTTGATGTCGTTTCCGATTCACGTTGTTGTAAACTATCCACTTTTCGTCGCCAGTTATCAGTCGTTTCAGAATTGTTGCGTTTCAGAAGCGAATCGTAGATACTAATGCGTTGCGTCAAATGAATTTCCTTAAGCTGATAAGGAATCCATAAATCGAGTTTCTTAACATAGCCAAGCTGTTTTAATTTTTTTTCAATGCATGTATGAGTTACATTGAGCTTCTCTGCAATCTCACGTGTTGTGCTATGACGATCTGAATCGATAATGGTCTTGATATGGGTCTTATTAACTTCAACTGTTTTCAGTGAAAAATCAATAAAATATGTCTAAAATGCCCGCCTTGTCCTTCCATTTTTAAATTTGGATGAAAACAAAACTAAATAGCTAAACGATACAGTTTTTTACTAAATTAAAGGCGGAAGTCCAAACAACAAGAAAACAATATAGTTTAGCTGCTTTGAACACGTTGACATAACAGAAGAATGTGCTAATACTATCTATTGACAAAATCCACAATTACTTAGTTGCCTACCCAATATTATTAGCTGTCTTGCATTGGACCAATTTTGCTACTGAGCAGTACTTCGTAGTAGATGCCCATGGAACGCAAAATTTACTGACAGCAGTAAAATATAACCTCAACAACAATACTGAGTTTACTCACACATAAACAATGAAAATTGAGTTTATTCACACATAAACAATACTGACAAAAATATGACACTTCAACATAACCAACGAACTCGCTAAGCCATCTATTTTCATTTTGGAAACTAAAATACCCTACCGTAAATTGTATGCGTAACTACTATTGCAATGTACTGATTTGTACGAGGTAGAGTAGATGCTGACAGCTAGAAGTACTGCTCAGTAGCAAAATTGGTCCAAACGAAGGCAACTATTATCTATCGTTAACGAAATTTTCGTTAAAGAATATTGCATTTCTCTACGAACAAAATTATCTGTGCATAAGCGGATTTATTTAAAATTGTCAAAAGCTTATATTATAGAAGAACTGGATAGGCGCCTCTACACAAAAATGCTGTACAAATATTGTTGGCAATACATTCATAGACCGCACGCACATGCAAAATAACAGAAACGGCGTAAATCAGTGGGCGTCAATTTTAAACTTCACTAGTGCGATTGAAGCGGTTCGTTTAAAACCATTTTCGTATGTCATGTCATTTATGCATAAATAGATTTTTTTTATATTGCGGGTTTTGTTTTTTGATGGCATTAGTAGTTTTGGAAATTTTCAATAAAACACAGTATTCTATTTAAAAATTATTATTTATTTCACTAGATATTAATTATTAAAACAGAATTATAAAGTGGAAGATCAAAACAATTATGTGCACAAATAAAAATCCATTCCAAAAATGCAAAATGAATTAAATGGGAGAATGTGATATTATTGGATTGTCCGGAAAGTAATTTGGTTTTTTCCCAACAGAGGACTTAATTGTATTTTGTCACAACCAACTTCACATTTAAGCCGCATAATCTAATGTATTTTGACAGCTGACATAGCAGGGCGATGTATGTAGAGAAGATGTGTTAATTGAGCGCCAGTGCCAAAATTTTTGTATTCTGTAAATACGCAAGGGATAAGAAAAAATGAATCGGTAGCCTGGGTTACTTTGAATCCATGTCCTCATATTCTGTGCTGCTATGAGTAACCTAAAAAAGTAAAAATAATTAAGCCAAAATTATATATGAACCGTTGTTTTTAAATTATGTGTTCATTTTCATCCTCAACTTCAATGTTCAATGCGACAGCATCCTGCATGAACTCCTTTTTAAAATGAAACAAAACAAAATACAATACAAATATTTCCGTACAACACTTACTGTTGAAACCTGTAATGTTAACATATGAATATACGATTTTAACATTTAGTTTTTCAATTAAGAATTAACATAAATTAAAATATTTTTTGCATTATTAAAAAAAATTCGTTCCCTTAAAGTTTCTTACACACACTTTACGCGTCTACCGGCACTGAACTATTTTTTGGAAAACATTGAACTGTCAAAATCACATTTGTTTACATTTATTGAATGACAAACTTTTCACTTTTCAACCATTTTTTGAACCAAATAAAACATTAAAAGCCATTTAAATACATTATAAACGAAATTTTTATTAATTTGTCTAGTAAAAATGAAGATTTAACTTATCGAAAGAAAGAAATTCCTAGCTTCATCATTCCATTGAATTAGCAGCAACCTTTTATAAAACACTTCATTTTCTGAAATCAAAACTTCCTATTAAATGTCATCAATAATAAAACTATTTGTATAAATACTTAATTTTTCGTTAATACTTCGAAAAATATAAAAACTACACTTTTACTTGCACTTTCTGATAAGTGTCAAAATAATAACTTGAAAAACAACAAAAGTATGCAAGCATTTCGGTTTGCTACCACTTTCATGGAGAAAGAAGTATTTTAAAACTCTCCGAAAGTTTACAATAATGTACAAAAAAAAATGATGCCGTGTCGCTGCTGATGTTCGGTGGATATGCCGAAGGTGACTCGGGGTGTGGAATCAAATTATTCGCTTTATAAGAACGTTTAAATTGAATCAGAACAAAATTGATACAAAATGTGTTACCGAATAGGTCAGCTCTCGCTCGTCGGTATATTTCATAGTGCGAGTGTTGAGCTGAAAGCGAACAATACAGCAAGAGCAGATCAACAGACGGAGAGGAGATATGGTCCAGGACCTAATGGAAGACAAAGTTAAGTTCTGAACAAAAGCCAAAGAAAATAAAACATAAGCCAAGGATTCAAAGTTGACAAAAGGAGTACGCTACCGAGTAATGGACTTGGCAATTATGAGATGGCGCGAGGGTGGAGCTGATTTGGTACTGGCTAATTGTTTTTTTAATACGAAAATGATGGTATTTTATGGCTTTGGAAGAGATAACTAACTTTTACAAACGTTCAAATATCAGCGCCAGTGTAATCGCACGCGTACTCGTAAGCAATTTCGTAATTTTCTTCACGATTAAAAATTCCCAATATACTCGTATGTCCTCGTTGTCTGCTAGGATATTATTACAAAACTTTTTATAGTTACTTAAGAGAGTTTATATTTTTTCTCCTTTTTTCCTGCGTAAAATTTTATTGGAATCTTTTTAATAGAATAATAAAGGTTCGCCCAACGTCAACACAAAAAAATATGAACTCGTCAAATGGCCTCATCGTCGTGGCGTTCTACAATTGCCTTTGAAAATTATTTTTGAACGGAAATTCAGAGCACATCATCATCAATTTTCAACCCAAACGAAACTGATCAAACTATGAGAAAGCGAAAAAACCAGAAAATCAAAAATTTTCAGTATTTTTATTCGCGAATATTTTTACAGGACAAAACTACTTTCGATAAAAACTATTTTGTATTATTAAAAAAACATTATTGAATTTAAGTTTTTATTATTGTTTTTCTTTTAATTTGTGGCAAAGATGCTAATGGAAGATGTTGTCTGCTCCTCGTGAGAAGATGATAGAAGATCTTGATCCTTTTCGTAGCAAAACAGTCATAAATGCGTAAATTTTATTGTGAAGAAGTACAAGAAAAAGTGTTTATTATTTGTTCACTTATGCAAGGTCTCTGAGAGAAGAGCTAAATGCCATTCTGTAGCGTCACGACCATGAGGCCATTTAGCGACTTCATATTACGTATGGGTGGGCATTGCCAGCTTACCTAATGAAGGTGGTCGATAGTTAGTTGAAGGGAAATGCAAGAGATTTTTAAATTTTATAAAGCATATTGAAATGTTTGAGGCTTCAAAAGTGAATTCTTGAAGGAAGAAGCTCCATAATGGAAGGAGTCATATTCAAAAGTTACACTCTGCAAAGAAACGTTCAAATATTATTTCGGTTAAAATTAATTCAGTAACAATTTTCAATCAAAAAGTACAAGATTTTTAATTTCTCATGTTCGTAATAAAATTAAATTTGTGAAATTTAACAGAAATAACATTCAAAGACAAAAAATATTGGCGACAATTAATTGAATTTTGACATTTCGAAAAATTACCTTGCAAAAATAATATGCTCTAACATTTTTATATATTTAAGTAATTATTCGGAAACTAAAAAATTACAATTGCTGATGGCTACATGAAACTTTCTATCGAAAAATATTCAAATTTATGCCAAAAATTAAAATCGAATTTGAAAAATACATCCTTGTAAGGACGAAAAGGAAACAAAATCCTCCTCAGAGGCTAGAACAACTTATATCTGAAAAAATGAAAAAAAAATCAAGTCGATCTGACTCTCCGTTCACGAGAAAATCGAAAAAAAACCTCGGAAGGCACTCGCCCAAAAAAAACTCTAGCTGGTCTCACTCACCAAAAATTCTTGAAATCGAAAAGTTGACAAAAAATATTTTTAGCAACAATTATTGTTGACAGAAAAGGTTTCTAGCAACAAAAATTGTTGACAGAAAATGTTGAAATCACCAAAAATGGTCCGAAATGTTGCGGAAAGTGCCCGTTCTGGCAACATGTTGTGTTGATAGCAACAAAAAATGTGTCCATGAAGGCCAAAATGTTCCTGGCCAGCGGTCTTCTGTTCAACAAATCGGCGATCAGTAATTTTTCGACTAGCGAGCACACTTTTTGCTCTAGGATAATGGATCCTTCACCGATTTCGATCATTCAAATGCCAAATCCAACGCAACTAATGGGGCAAAGAGGACATATAAACAAATTATTTCTATGTTTGTGTATTGGTGAGATAATTTAAAAAGCCTCTCGGAAAATCGGAATATTTTGGAATTTTCATTACGTTTTGAGCCCGTAAGTCCATATTTACCAATTAATACTAACAATTTTCATATCAAATTAAAGGTCTTAAATAAATCTAGCTGGCTAGATAAAAATTATTTAATTTAAAAATATTATACCAACGACAGACTAAAATAAGTGCAGATTCGCGCATTTTGATTTGTAATATGAAAATTTGCGAATAAATGCGTCGTATTTTCCGACCTAGGAGCTGTATCTGGATACTCTGAATGATGTTTTATATATCAAATGAAAGGCCTTACTAAGCTCTTGGATTTGATTAAAACATATTTTCAGTATCTATTTATAGTCAATAGATAACAGTAATTACATTATTTGAGAGGGGATTTTAAATTTTAAAAAATTTAATTTATTTTTTTCAACAAACTATATCTTAAACGATAGCTTTAACATTTCTTCTGCTTAATATAAAATTAGATTTTGAAAACAATTCATATTTGTATAAATAATAAAAATTTTATTGGTTATCGCAAAAATTTCGTTTCCCAAATATAGTTTAGGTTGATCGTCCTTGTTCCTTATCCTTAAGGATAGTTGATTATTTTTTTCCTGTATCCAATAGATCTAAGTATATTCTAGGTGTCCTTAGAATAAAGTTTTTCCGTAGACTCAAAAACGGCCAAGTTATTCAAAAAAGCTCAACTCTCATTTTTCTTCGATTTCGCATTGTAAATTTTTACGAATCCATTATTTTTGGCGGTGGCACTTAACGTTGTGAAGTGTTTTTTTTGTTCCGAAAATGAGCATTACTTTCCTAAAATAGATAAAATTAGTAAGCTTGACAGTTGAACTTAAGATATTTTATTTATTTGGATTTTGTGATGGGATCTTATTGGTTTGGTAGACCTTTCCCAATATTTTATTTATAAATTTTTATTTTCCAAACATCGTTAAGGTTGATCGTCATCGTACCGTACTCTTAAGGATAATTGAATATTTTCCCATTGAATTCATTAGAAGAAAGTATATACTAAGGTGACCTTCGAACAATGTTCTGCCATAGATCCAAAATCGGCGAAGTTATTTCAAAAAGTTCAACTGCACTTCCTCTAATTTCTATAAGCTCAAAAAAAGTTGTTTGATTATTTCACTTATGATATTTTATTGCATTGTGCTATGCTACCTTCCCTGTCGGTCTTTTAATTCATCTTATTCCAAATATTTTGAAATATGTCGCGAACCACATATTTTGTGCTGCCGATGAAAAGTGGGGGTGCTCTTGGTTATTCCACAGCTGAAATTTTATTACATTTTCAATCAATGACTTCTCAGTGCCTCGTAATTTTCTCCGATATTGTAGAAATTATGAATTTTCATCCTAAAATTCTAATCTTTATCAACTTTCACAGGCATTTCACGTAAATTGATTAGAAACTCACCTCGAAGACAGAAAGGAGTCGTAGATAATCGTCAGTTTATGAAAACACTGTCCGAATGGGGGGAGGCATTCTGAAAATGAATGTACTGAAAATTGAAAAAGTTTCCTTCTTGTGTGAATACTTTTTATATCTGTACTCACCTTTCCATTGGTATGCACTTAAATCAAATTTAAATTAACAAAAGTTTTAAAAAATTCCGAAACGAAGCCCACATCAAAACTGACACTTCGAACTTGATCAACAGTCTCGATTTTCTCACAAAAAGTGAAAATCTCCAAGACAAAAGAGAGAAAATCACGATGAGAACGACTCGTCCCTTCACTAACTCTCAAATTGCGAATGCGACGCTCAAAGTTCATGATCTAAAAAAGGACGGAGCACAATCCTCCTTTCGCATTCTTATACGCTCTTGGAGCGGAGTATAAGTTGAGTGTTCGTTTTGTTGAGTTAACTGCCAACAGTGGATTATTAAATTATTCACAATATTCCGAGGCTCAATTGTGAGTAAGCTTATTAAAAACGAAAGATTAGATAAATTGTCAGTAGAAATTAATAAAAATTGTTAGGAATAACTAAAAAAAATACATTATATATGTTATTAATACAAATAAAACACTTTGCATCGATTTGGAGGAACATTTTGCAAATTCACTTCCGTCGTAAGCCGTCACTTCTATACTATAAACGCTGTTGACGATATTCAATTTATTATCCAGAGTTGTTAGTCCGCTTCTACTGAATTCTTTGGTCCCTTGAACTTTTAGTCTTCATCATTAGAACTAGTGTTGTTAGGAGACAATGTCTGATCAAATTTGTTCTCAGGATGGAAATTGAATTGAACCCAAAAATCTAAGTCAAAATGTTTAATTCACAAATTGTGATGAATTTAAACTATAAAAAGAAAAATTAAATTTTGATGATTCGCACTTAATTTAAATTTTTTTAAGTTAATATGGCAATAAATTCGATTATTGATTTTATAAAAAAACGTTTTTTCGAAAACATATATTTTTGATACTAAATTTTTTTATCTAAATTCGGCAGTGATTTTTGGTAGCAGATTTTTTTTGGTTTGTACTGGAAGATAACGAATGCACCAATTATCAATCAAGGTCACGTAATAACGGAAAAAGTGATCAAATGCCACACTTGCAACCGCTCTATTTCAAAATATTTTAGAAAAACAATTTCGGAAACGACTGAACAATAAATAATAAAATAAAATATTTTACTTTGCAAAGTAAGGAAGCAAGTGAGAATGTTTTAAAGAATTATCCAAATTATGCTGTGGAAAGTAAAGATTTTGATAAAACTTATTTCCAATAGCAAATACGATGAAAAATTTATACCTATTGAAAAGCTCCTTTTGTGGAAAAATTTGTATCTTTAGCCAATGTTAACAAACTGAATGAACATAAGATATCCTCTTGTCTGTAGCTTTTATTTAATTTTTAATTTTTAATTCTTATTCTGCTCTTTTTTCAATAGTGTTTGTTTCGTCATTTATTTCTGAGTGGTTTTTTTGTTGATTATATTTTATGTATTTTAAAATATTTTCTTTTACTTAAAATTTCTTTGAAAGTATTTTTCTATTTCTGCTTAGGTCCATTATTTTTAAAAGTTGTTTTAAAACAGAATTTTTTGTATTTCAAATGAAATTTTTGACGATTTATTCAAAATATTTTTTAAAAGCAAAAAAAATAATAATGATGTGGTTTTTCTACTATTTGAATTTCTTATACATTTAAGACTATTTCGAATAGTATTTTTTGAGAAATATTTTATTTTATTGGAAAAGTCTTAGAGTTTTTATCAATTTATAACTTTTTATGTATTATATACGCTAAAAAGTTAATTTTTGTCAATTAATAAATTTTCTTAAGTTATTTGGTAAAGAGAATTTTAATTTTTTTAATTGTTTTGTTACAAATTTTATTTCATAAGTTTTAGTATATTTTGAAGGAATTTTTTTCTGTTATCTTAAATAGTTTTTCTCAAAATTTCTTTGTATTTTTGCTAGAATTATTTGTGTAATGCTTAATTAGAATTTTTAAATATTTTTCTTAATTTTTTATTGTAAATAATTTTTTTTTGGTGGCTTTTTTTAAAAATATTTAATCTTTTTTTTGACTTTTTAATAAGAGTTATTATTTTTAGTAATTTTTTGAGTATTTTTTTGAAAAATTTTCTTAGTATATTTTTTATTATAGTTTATTATATTTTCGTATTGTTACTACTTTTTAATTATGCATTTTTTATATGTTTTATTTGTTTTTAATTTTATTTTAAATTATGCTATATTTTGAATATTTTTTTTTAATGTTAACTTTTAAGGTAATTTTTGATGAGTTTTTCACATATTTCGGGCTATAATTACTCGATGGATGTTGATTTTAAAATACTTTAAAGTTTAAAAATTATCTATATATTTTTATAAGAAAAAAGTCAAATATAGATCGGGCCAATTGGTATCACAAAATCTCGAAATTTTGCATCCTGCGAACTTTCTACGCAATTAATCCAAAATTTGCCATATTATTAGTAAGTTGTATTGTATTATATTCAGTGTAGATGAAAATCCAGAATTGACGGTAACATTGTCCCGTTCTTCATTCTCAAAGAAACACGGCCAAATGATACTTTCAGACCAAAATTCACACAAAACAGTGACTTGATGGCTCTAAAAACCTATTACTGACTATAGAGAAGGATATAATGAATTCTTTACTGCTACTAATAGATTTTTAAGACCCCTTAACCACCAAGTGAGAAATAAGCTTTAGTGTGGAAAAAAGCGCAAAATGTGGCTACGAAAAAATCACAAATTTTATTTGGCAATTAAAATGGCAATTTTTTAGCTAAATAAATATTATCATATTTTTTTATATTTTTAAATATTAAATAGGTGATCTGTACTTTGCAAACTATGAAATGGATAATACTAAATTGTAAATAAATGGAGTTATTGCGTTCAAAAATACACCTGAATTTTTTCGCACATTAAAAAACTTATTATTTATAATAGTTTTAATTTTATTTGTATATAAAAACTGATTGAATAAACTTTTCCCTAGCCAGCATTAAAAATAAAAATATAGAAAATATATTTTTGCATTATTATAAACTGACCTAAACCAGTGGTGGTACTCGTATTTTGATTTATACTTACTTGAAGAGTAATTAAAGTTAATTGTTAAGAAGAAAAAAGAATATGCATATTTTTTCTAGAATTATTTAGGCAATAATTTTAACAGACAAATTATTAAATCGAAATAATAAATTAAATTAGAAAAATTTATTGTACAATTTTATTAACAAACAAACAAAATAAAGTTTATTAACCTTTTCTCTAATAAATCGATTTAGAAATTTATTACAAATCATACTTAAATGTTACGAAAAATCAAATAAAAACAATAAGAAGGAAAAAAGAGGACACGACCGTGAATTTGCTTTTTTGAAAAAAGATGTTGTCGAAAGTCTTGTTTATTTTCTTATCTATTGATTTTGCATCTATTCATGCTGTCAGCCAAAAAACTCTGATAAATCTTAATAATAATCTATAAATTTTCAGCTGATAAATCGGATGAGAAGTTCCATAGAAGGGCGACGGTCAAAATGGGTGTACGCGTTATTCACCGTACGGATGTCTTCTCCTCCATTGGTCCGGAAAATTTCGCAACTCTCGTTAATAGTCAGTCACCACCGCCGCACGATAGTCTGACACAGGGTGGTGGTGGTGGTGGTGGTGGTGGTGCCATTGAATCATCTTCCCGGAATCCATCAGGCAGCCAATCCGGCACTCCAAGTTTGGTTTCAGCACCAGCCAAATTGAATACACTAGAAAATGTCAATCCCGGCCATATAACGACGACGACGAGCAACCAAACGAAATCACGAAAATCGGAGAGAATGGATTCGTTCCCGAAGATCCGGCTATCACCGAAGGCATTTCGGTTCAGCAGTCGATTTGGCCGTAGTAAGAGCGAAGTTGAAAAGGGTCCCAGCGATCCTTTCTACAGTTACAGCAAATCATTTCAAGAGGTAGACATTCTATTCTCCATTCAATACACTTTATTTAACATAAATTTGTACAATAGATTTCTATGTAAATATGTATATGTAAGTGTACGAATATATATGAATAGCTGAAGGTTTAAATAATATTGATTTTTTTTTCATAATATTTCCTATTTTAATATTCTTCTCATTATTGCAAAAAATTTATTTTAATACAATATTATTTTAAGTTTACGTAAAAAAATAAGCAAAAATTTATTTTAAAGGATAATGCCATAGATGACAAATAAGAAATTGGCTAATTTTCAACCCTTTCAAATGGTACCGAAAAGGGTTGCTTTGCACAAAAACTAATACAATCATTCATAAGACTATAACCTCCCCACAAACCTCTAAAAAAAATTTCCACCCTATTTCTAAGACCCTGAGACATGATTTAAATCAACAAAAAAAAACCCCCCTCTTGGTGGCATTATCCTTAAATAATCGAAATAATTTAAATAAAATGTAATTTTTTTTATAGTTTATTTTCGGTCATTTTATTTATACATTAAAAAAAAACCAAATAAATTTTATCAAAAATAGACTTTTTGTTGTTGTTATAAAAATTTTAAATTAATCGCATGCATTTTCGATGAATATACGGCAAAGAGAAGAAAATTTCATGAATAAGTAAAAATGTTTAATTTATGATTTGGGAAATTGTAGTATGATTATTCGGGTGGACCCCAGGGTGCTGTCGATAAGCCGTTCCTTTTACAAGAAGGACGAGTTGGACTTCGGGCTAATCTAGATAAATCATGGTATACGCACGGCGAGGATGTTATAGTAACTGTAAATATAAAAAACGATAGTCGTAAAACCGTACGACGAATGAGGGTAAGTTAAATTTGGCCATTGTTTTAAGGGTGTATGTGCAAATTTGCATATAAGAAACTATGTGTTTATTAAAAAAAAAAAATGTTTAATATATTTTGTTAGGTTTGTGCTATTCAACACGTTGACGTTTGTATGTTTAATAATGGAAAATTTAAGAATATTGTTGCTGATTCTGATACTGGAACACCAACTGAACGGATAGTTGGGCCGGGCAGCTCCTTAAATGCGACATTCATCCTTAAACCTCAACGAGGTAATTTCTTATTTAACGAAATATTTTTCAAATTTAAAAACCATACAAAAAAATTTAATACTATTTTTTTTTAATACCGCTGTTACTACAATATACGAGGTTTGTTCAAAAAGTATCGTGAATTTTGTGTTTTTTCAAAAATTATTTATTTATTTATGAATATCTATCAGTTTTCTCCAATCCTCGAAGCACTTCAAAAAATAATTTTTTGTGATCTTGTTCAGCTCCTCCTTCGATGCAGTCTTTATCTCCTCAATCGTAGCGTAGCTTCATCCTTTCATGGGGCTCTTCAATCTGAGGAATATGGTGTCTGCGGCATTATTAGTATGTTGTTTTTGGGCCAAAAATTCGCGCACAAGCAATGATGCGTGAGCAGGGGCGTTATCATGGTGCAAAAGTCAATTTTTGTTCTTCTACAACTTGCAGGTAATATTTATTATTGACCGTTCTACCCTGTGGCAAGAACTCATGATGCACCACGCCCCTGAAATCGAAGAAAACTATAAGCATAACCTTCACTCTCGACCGAACTTGGCACGCTTTTTTCGGTCTTAGTTCGTGCGGTAGCTTCCATTGGGACAGAGTCCAACAGCTTCTTAGCAATGTTAATGCAATGCCGTTTTTGGTCGAAATTGAGCAATATTGGTACGAATTTCGCGGCGACCCGTCTCACGCTCAATTCATTGGTAAAAATCGAATGGCACGAGCCAATCGATATATTTAAGTCCTCAGCAACTTCTCTAACGGTGATTCGACGACTGCCCAATACTATTTTCCTCACTTCATCAATGTTTTCGCCTGTCGTTGACGTCCTCTGAGAACATTTTGTACTACCGATAAATATTGCTTCAATCCAAGGTAGCTTCACCATATGCCACAGTCAACATTCGGAATGCGTCCGTGCAATTAATTTTGTTTTTCACACAAAATTTGATACTGATTCTTTGAACTATTTTTTAAAATGGACAAAAATCGAAGACGAGCCAAAATACATGCAAGCAAAGCAGCTGTCAAAAATTAACTGTACATTCAAAATGGCCGAACTTGTCGGCATAAGTGAGAGACATGAGTACCAACATAACGCCATAAAAAAATCGAAAATCGAATATACGTAACCCGCAGAAATTCAAAATTCCCGATACTTTTTGAACAGATCTTGTATTAACCAGAACTCTTCACTGACAATTTTTATTGAACATTTTAAGTGCACAATTTTTAACTGCAAAATTTTTAATTGAAAATTTGTTACAGGAAATTTTTAACTACAACATTTTTAAATGAAAATTTTTAATTGAAAATTTTTAACTGAAATTAATGTTATTTAAATACAAAGAAATAATAAGGGAAAAAAAACTACTGTGCGATTATTAGATGATGAACAAACGTAAAGTAAAAACGAATGATTATTTTTAGTATTTTCGACGGTTCTAAAAAACCCGAATTAAACTATTACAAATAAATAATATAGATTGATTATACTGAAAATTTTTAATAGAAATAATTTTTGAGAATATTTTTACTAAAAATTTCGAATAGAAATTTTTTTATGGCTAATAACCATAAAACCATTTTTTTCTGAACTCAAATAATCTATATTTTCAAATGTTAAAATTTTAAGTACGTAAATGAATTTTTTTTATTAAAAAAAAATTAGTATTCTCTTTTATATTCTATTACATAAATTGGATTTATAATGAATTTTTTTTAAAAGGAAAAATATTTAACGAAAACAAATTCACCACACTAATTGAAAGATTGAGGTTTTTTTTAGAAAACATAATTAATTAGTTACTTTAGTATTCATTTCTTAATTTAGTCTGTTGCATCAGAAACTGAAGTGTCGTAACATTTCGTTAGAATATTCTTATCAGTAAAAGTTAAATGAAAAGTCATAAATTTTATTTTTTAAAAGGACAGAGTGTTTAAAAGGACAGAATTTATAAAAATTAAAATTTCCATAAACATGAAGTTCGTCAGCATTTGTATGGCCAATGATGACCATACTCAGAGAGCACGTGCTTTCACTAGCTTTATACAAAGATTGTGGGGGGGGGAGGTTGTTCGAAGTTCTTAGCAGATATGTGCTCACCCCACACTCACCATAAACAGAAAAAAATCATGCCCGCACATATGTGTATAAGGGACAATAGATACACCTAAACGTGTTAAGTTCTCTATATAAGAGGAAGAAGAAGAAAGAAGAGAGAAGGTTAAAAAAAACCTAAAGAAAAACAATCCAGGCAGAAAGGGAAGGAATAGGAATTGAGAGGCAAGGTATAAAAATTCGGAGGATGAAAATAGGTTGAAAAAAAAATTCGAAATTATTTTTACAAAAAAAAAAATGAACTCAACAACTAAAGAAAATATTACAAAAATAGGTGTAGCCGATCGTTGACATTAGCCGAAGTTCCCTAGCTCCCTAGCCTATGCCCAAATCCGCCCTATGGTACTTCGCTGCGAAATATTGGTTTCAAGATTTTATCTAACATGGTTCGAATTGTCCGATTTGGGTCAGAATAAATGGTCAAATTGCCACTTTAAAAGTGACTTCATAATGCCTCTCTCATAGAAGCCCTATTCCCTATTCTGATGCATCCAATTTCTTATCACTGCGGAAGTCTTGCAATGATAAAAAAAGATGATCGGGACTATAAGGTGGATGTATCAAAACTTCCCAATCTATTGGCGAATTTTGTGTGTGGGCCCGCTTCTGGTATATCGCTAGCTTCAAACCGTACAAGAAGATCTCTACTGTCTAGTTGACAGTAGAGATCAAAATTTAGTGTTTGGACATGTGGAAGCAGCTCATAGTAGATGGTTCCTTTCCAGTCCCACCAAATGTACAGCAAAACCTTCCTAGCTGTTAGTCCTGGTGTGGAGACCGTTTGAGCCACTTCACCGCGCTTTGGCGACGATTGTTTTTACACAATATTATCGTATGTGACCCATTTCTCATCCCGTCACCAAGGCTGCACAGTGATTTATCATGTTTTTTTGCTTCAATTCGTGTTTCACCCAAACATCGAACTCATTTCTGAATCCAGCTTTATGCAGATAACTTAAAACAGTTTTGCGGTCGATCTTTAGCTCCTGGGCTTTTTTGTGGACATTTTCGATGATGGGCCTACCTTTTCAAGGTGTACCTTTAATATCGAAAATACTGGAACGGAATCGACGAAACCAAAACTGCGCATAATTGGCCGTAACAGTATCGAGACAACAAACACCATACGAATTTTGTCGGTGTTAACTTACATCTTTTACAGCCTATAACTCATAACTGACAAAATGTTACTGTCAGTCTGAACTTGTTTGATCAATACTTTATGAGATATACTATATATCCCTAGAGCCATCTATCGCAAAAATAATGCATTTCTTTTTTTCCAAACTAATAAATCTGCAGCGCCCTCTAATTATTTGTTTCATTTATTTTATTTTTTCCACATATCTCTCTTCTTCTTTTGCTCATGTGCCAAGGGCCACTTCATAGCGCCATCACCATGAGGCCATTTAACAACTTCATAGTACGAGTGGGAAGTTATCTAAAAGAGACCACTGGTTTATGGTTGGTAGTATAGAATATTGAGAATTTTGTTATATTTTTTGGAGCAGATTAGTATATTGTAGAAGTTTTTAGCAGATTAGTATATTGTAGGGAATGGAGTTGTAGACTCCAGGAGCTCCACAATATGAGGAATCCTGCTCGTGAAGTAATTCTTGGTTATATGGCATTCATATAGAATATGAATGACAGTGAAATGGGTGCCAGAGGATTGACATAAGAGACGATTGGTGTTGCCAAAAAGAAAGTTATGATTGAGAGCCGTTTGTCCAATCGGGATTCTGAGGACCTTGCGCGCTCAGCATTCTGGTAAGGATGTTGAAAAGACTGGTTTATTGGTGAAGATATCCAATGAGTCCACGAAAATGTGTCGCTATTGGTCCAGTTGCCATTTTGTTAGGAGGCGGGGCAGATTGAGAATAACTGTGATCACTGGTCGACAGAGTGTTTCTCCAGCCAACTTGTCAGCACTTTCCTTGCCCAAAATTCCCAACATAACCCGGAATCCATTGCAACTCGACACTAAGTAGGCTATGACGAATTGGGCTAAGTACTGAGTCAGTCGATGGGCCACAAATGGCTTCAAGGGGGGCAAGCCTGTCGCTAAAAATAATAAGGCTCCGTTGGCTGGGAATATTGGTCGCAATTTCAATTGCTGTTTTGATGGCCCATAGCTCCCCGTAATATGGTGCTGCCCTCTATAAGGGACGATTCCACAACATAGTGCGCGAGTGCTGCAGCCAAAAAGTTTAACCACCGAAAGAGATGCAGTATAGGTGTCAGCGGCGGCATCCGTGAACAACAGTCGATGATCTTTTAATCCGTCCAACTATTCAAGGAAAAGTTTCCTATATGTGTACAGCTTAGTACCAGCCTTCGTAAGCCTGTCAAGAGAAGCAGACACTTTCAACGGTTTCCAATCTGGTGGGGAAGTTTGGAAATCAATGGGGAGGATGAAGGAATTGCTTTCTAGGTGGGATATTAATAAGTATAGGGATGATGAATTCAATTTTAAGCTGAGAAATATGATAATATTTTTGATTAAAGTGTGGAGAGGGTAATTTGTAAAGCATAGGTTCTTGTAAATAAAGTTTAGGCGAGCTTTTTGAAGACAGAAAGAAATAGGTTTTTGGATCAGATGCTCCATTGGCTAGCCTGATGCAACGGTTTACCACTGTCTCGACTAGCTTTTCACCTGTTATTGGCACACTGGCACATATAGTGAGGAAATAGAGTAGGGTTCCGTCCAAAAGGGCGTTGGTTGCTCTAATTGCTTCACTTTGTCTTCAGAGAATGGTGTTAATTGAAGATTCAATGTTCCTCCAAAAAGGGAAATTCAGATACTCAGGATTTTCATGGAATCTTTTGGATGGGGAGCGAAGGGGCCCTATGACTAATCAGATACATTACGAGTATCTATATTATTATTTCTTATATTACAATATTATTTATAATATTTCATTTTTCTTATTATAATATATTTTTTTCTAAACTTATTAAATTGTTGTTAATTTTAATTTTTTAATATGCATATAAAAAATTCTAATTTATTTTATTTAATTTATTTACTTAGATATAGTTTTTCTTCTACACGTATCAGCATTTTTTATTTTGTTTAAATTCTGAATTAAATAATTATATATAAATAATAACCAAAAAAAATGTTTGTTTTTTTCCTTCTTTTCGAAAATTGCGTACTATTTTTGTTGCTGTTCTTTTTCCTGTAACTATTTTTGTGTTGTTTTTTTTTGCATATTATTTTGATAAATATATTTTATTCGATATTATATAATTAACCAAAAAATTGAGCATAGAATCTGTAGCTAATCGACTAACACACCCATACAATTAGATGGAACATTAATTAATGAAAACCTTTTTTAGATATGATTCAGTGGTGAAAATACGATTGTTATCAAATTGCGTGTAGAATATTACGAATTCTTTTTATTTCGATTGCAACTAAATTTAGACAAACATTTTTAATGGACATTCAAAACGAACTGAGAATATATTTATTTATTTTTTGAAATTATAATAATACTGAACGTGACATGCTAAAATCTATGAAATATTTATTATATTTTTGTGTGAAAATTTTTTATGTCCACTTACGAGTAAGATACTCGAATATGCAATATAATTTTTAAGCTATTTATTTTTTATAGGACCAACAAAAAATTGGATAGCACTAGAGGACTCCTTACAGAGAAGCAGTGAACCAGATGAAATCACTGGTTCGATAGCAGCTTCAGCGGTTAAGACATCGGCGGCATCAAGTTCGTCGCCTGAAGATCGTAATGTTTTTGCAATTTATGTCTCATATTATGTAAAAGTTAAATTGACCTTGAGCGGAATGGGTGGTGAGTTATCGTTGAAGCTGCCCTTTGCCCTTGTCCATATAGATCCGCAAAGTAAAAATCTTGCCAATGCAAAGAATGCAATTCAAAATCAAAGTATGACTGAATCGGTTAATAAGTTAACATTAAGCGATCCGGCACCTGGTCGTGCCATAAATAAGATATCAGTGAGCGAACAGGACAGCCATCAAATTACTACAAGCGTGCAAGTAGAGCCAAGTCCAAGAGATGTCCTTGATAAAATCGAATCGCTTGATGACGATACACCAGTTCAGATTCCACAAAATAATCTATCAAAAGGTAAACGCAAACTAGTACGTCATAGCACCGTTAAAGAACATTCCAGTGACGAAGATATCAAAGATGATATAATTGTGTCGGATAGCATAGTAGGGGCAATACCCTCAACTACTACTACGGTTTCTAGTGCCGCTGAAACTCCTTCGAGCGCAACTTCGGAAAATAATATTTCTAAACTTCAAACTGATAGCGGTAATCCTACTGATGAAAATGATGGACAACTACCAAAGGACAATAATGATAAGGCAAAGGAAAGTGATAATAGCTGCCATCAAACAACATGTGCTCAAGTGCATGCCACCTCGTTATGAGATGCAGGCGATCTCTAAACCATCATTTTTCAAAACTATACTGCGGCTAAGAAGACTTTTTAATAAATCACATGCATAGATAGGTTCTACTAAATATATTGTCACTGATTATTTAACAATGGAGGCCCCCAACACTATATTTTGGTCGATCAACTGTGTATACTCATACAAAAAAAAAAAACTAATTGCATTCGAGACGAGTGGATATTATCCAATTTGATAACATGAATCGCCTAATTCGTATGGCCCACACAGATTGTATCAACTGAAGAGCATTAAGGACGACATTAATTACTAACTAAGTTTATAATTAAATAAATTTGTAACGTTGTAAAATTATTGTATAATCACTGAATTATTTATATACTGAAAATGAGATTTTAAGTTAGAGATTTTATTAAAACTAATATTTTTTTATACATACACGTACACTTGTATAGCTTGTACTTTTTCCTAAACTTTTTGTATACATAATTTTAAGTAAATTCATATAATATTATTAACTTGAGTACTCGGATTTTGATTAGGTAAATTATTATTTTATTTTATTTTTTTCTTTGTATCTTTTAATTAGTTTTTAAACCTAGCAAAGGTACTCGTATAGATTTGAATCTATACACATGATATTAGAAATAAATTAGATTAAACATTGAATAAAATTAATAAAATCAATATATTTATATATATATATATATATATATATATATATATATATATGCATCTATGGTGTAGTCATAGAATATATTAAATAATTATATTGGATGTAATTACTGTAAAAGAAAAAAATCACTTATCCATGATTGTTCTTATATGTATGTATTTAAAAAAAAAAAAAAAAAAACAACAACAACAAACAAATAAATATACATAATAGTAATAATAAATATATATGAAAAAAGTGATATAATTAACAAAGTAGAATTATTTAGAAATAAAGAAAATATCACAATTTTCCTTGTGCCATTTTTAATTCTGAAGTGAAATTGTAAGGTTTTGCAAATCGCTGGACGACGGTTAGAATTCTGTGGTCAGAATGTAAAATTGCCAATTACTGTTGATGCTAGTGACATCTATTGCTAATTTTGTAAGTAGTTCGAAATTTGATTTTAACTCAGAAAGTATATTCTATTATTCTCTAAGGACTTAAGTTAATATAAAAAGAATGGAAATTTATTTAATATTCCATTTATTAATGCACAATAAAACTTGACGTTATTTGATAAATTGCAAAAGATATTTTTATCTACAATAGTTTTGTTCTTTAATGTTAAAGTTTTTGTTGTTTCTTTTTTTGCTTATGAAAAATTCAATTCAGTAAATATTGCTCGTATTTTGTATTGTTAGACATCAATCTATACAATTATTGGTATTTCAAATTATTGAAAATAATTAAAATCTTTTTTTTTAAATTCTAAAAAACGAAAACTCTATTATTTTTTCAATTTCAACACTGGTAAAACTTACACGTTTTTTTTACAAAACAAAATTTTTCATTATATCTATTAATGTTTTCATTTTAATTTTCTATAAAATTTTTATTACATATTTTAATGTAATATTTTCTGTATTTTTTTTTTTCGAACAAAATTATTTAATTTTTTTAATCATTTCTTTATCAGTTAATAATAGTTATATATTATTTTATCAATTTTTTAACTATATTAATTTGTAAAGATTCCAAAAGTTAATAATTCTATGAAAATGAATCAAATTTACGTAAACACGTATAATAAATAGATAAATTCAATTCATCTTAAACTTTTTATGTAAAATTGTCTTGCAAAATTTTTAAATTTCCACCAGACAATATCCATTTGACAAAAAAAAACAAATCTTATCCCATAAGCCTACATTTTATCTTTATGAAAATTCATAATTCCTCCAATTTATCTCTAGCTTATATTAAAATCATAAAAGATTTGATAGTATATTTTCTTAATTTTTAATTGTATTAATATTTTTTTTTTGAAAAACTTATTTTTTAATAAATAAATATATTTTGATATAAAAATTATAATTACCAAAAAATAATAAAATGAGAAAAGTTTATAAATAAACAATGAAAAAAATTTGAAATAAAAATGTATCTAAACTGAAATTTAAATAATGGCACTGTGAACTGAATAAATTTCATTGTATTAAATTAGAAAAATACTCAATTAAATTATTTATATTATATTCTATTAAAGAATTAATATTAACCATAAAAGGACAATCAAACTGACATTGTTAATTGAAATTATGTAGTATGATATTAATTCAAATATTAAATTATTAGTAATAAATGTTATAATTGTTAATATTGAAATTAGTATAATTATTGTATGAATATTATTTTCACCTCTTTCCTAGTATTATTGATATTTTATTAATAATCATTAGAAATTAAATAAGAACTAAAAGATAAAATGACAAATAATTGATAAGTCAATAATTGGTAAAGCAAAATAAAAGTGATAGATATAATTAAATTTAAGTTTTTCGATTTTAATAAATTTCTATTCAAATAAAAATAGTTTTGAAAAGAAATAGCATAATTTTATTCACTCTTATATTTACTGCAATATAGATTATGCTAAATTATATCTGAGATAATTATATGTGAAAATTGTTTAAAATGAACTTAATTGAAATCATTAAACATTAATTTTGTTGTTGTTTTTTTTTTTAATTTTAATTCTTTTGAAATGTAAGAATATTAAGAAGACTGTAATAATAGTGTCAGTTTGTATTTATTTACATATTTTTACATTGAAAAAAAAAACTAAATAAAGAACAATTTTAATCAAGAAAAAAGATGAAAAACTCTAAATATAAATAAACGAATTATATTAATAAAAACTATAACCGATATAATCAAATATGATGAAGACTTAGTAAGATTATGATAATAAATGAATTATTTAATTTTGCATTAAATAAATATTATCCTATACCATATTATTATAATTATTATGTGTAACCTGAACAAAAAATAAAAAATGTTGATTATATAATAAAAGTTGGTGAATAAAAAAAATTCATATTTAATTTTTGATTATTTCTTATTCGAGGATTCTCTAAAAATTTCATAGATGACGAACAGACGGAAAGTAGAACTTATTTTATCTGGGAAGCCCAAAATATAAGAAATATTTTTCGTATTTTCGACGATTCTAAAAAAGCCGAACGAATATATTAAAAATAAGATTTCAAAACAGATCAGAACATTTGATGGAAATAATATTATCGAATTGAATTTGTTAAATTTCTTTTAAATATTAGAACTTCATCCAATTTTGTTGCATTATTATTAAAATTATATTATGAGTATATACTCAGTTAACTTAAATATATATTTTGTTTAATTGAAAATTAAAGAAATTATGAAAATTTTATTTTAATGACCGCTAAAATGTTAGCAATCAAAACATAACCTGACAAATGTTTCCAATCAAAATATAACCTGACAAACATTTACATTTTCTTTTAATATTAATTTCATTTATACATAAGTTTAAAATATAGTTTATAATGAAATTATTATTTTAAAAAATCTTATATATTTTTTTAGAAATATGATATAATCGTACATTAATCTTAAACTTTACAAAAGACATTAGAAAACTGAATATTCCTTAGCTTTTATTTAGCATTCATGCCTACGTATAGAGTTATTATTGTCTTGTTCTTATCTTGAATGCCGTATTGATGTGAATTCGTTGTCAAACTATGTGGACTGCTTTCGTGGTGAACTGTGCAATTTATTAGTGGTGACTGTTATTGTTTTTTTTGTGTGTGAATAAATCCGATGAAAATGAATCCGAACAATAGTAATTTATTATATATCGAGGATTTTTCTGAAATTAAATCGCCAAGTGGTCAAATTAATACGAGGACAATGAAGTCACCAGAAAATGATAGTGACCCATTGCAGGAACTTCTCATTGAGCAGAATTTATCTTCAAAGGAGACCGAACCGAAACAAGGCACACCAACAATAATTTCATTTTGGAGCATAGAATACTACCAGCAATTTTTTAATGTAGACACTAATACTGTGATTAACAGAATTGCTAGTGGAATTCTGCCCAAAAGAGCTCCACGCGACTATTTAAAATCTGAGATTGGATTGAATCCTGACTTGTACGGACCTTTCTGGATAACAGTCACATTGGTAAATCAATGTTCCATCACACCACAATCAAGTTCTCCTAAATCGAACTAATCCGTCTGTCTCTAAAACGTTGCAGATTTTCTCCATAGCGATTAGTGGTGATATAGCAAACTATTTGCAACAAACTTCTCCTGATCATATGTGGAAGTATAAATTCCAATTGGTGTCGTATGCAGCATTTGCTATATTCATTTATGGATGGTTAGTGCCGATAGTCTTATGGGCTGTGCTTAAATGGAGTGTTAAACCCATAAATGATGATATAGAGGCGGAAACGGTATACTTTATATTATTAAAAAAAAAAAGATTTTTGTTTGGAATTTTCTTTTAATTATATTATAGACAACGTATTCACCAAAAATTTTATCATTAATTTGCGTTTATGGGTACTCCTTGTCCATTTATATACCAGTATCCATATTGTGGGTTATACAGGTAAATATTATCATTTCATTATGTAAGTAAAGAACAGTTATAACTAATAATACGTATTTGCTTAGAATTCCATCCTACAATGGACACTCGTAGTGACAGCCGCAATTCTTTCTGCATCCGTTCTGCTTCTTGTTCTAATGCCAGCGATAAGAAATTCACATTTATCCCTGTTTCTTATACTGGGAATTCTGGCGGCTCATCTTGCTCTGGCCGCTGGATTTATGCTCGTGTTTGTTCATTATCCAACACAGAAACCAATAATAATCCATCAAAATACATCAATACATCAATAAAATTATTATTAATAATCATTCAAATAATCACTGGCTAACTTAATCTATAATAGAAAATCATTTTAAGTACTACAAATTTTCGTTACATATATATTTCTTTTAAATATTTAATTTTATTTATGTAAACATAAATTTTTTTGTGAAGACATTATGTATATGAAATTATGTGAAGTTATGATTGATTTTTCTTTTTGGAATAAAGTGAAATTTTCAATTGTTAATCGAATAAAGTATTATTAATGCCGTCGACATATAAGTAAGTGATGATTAAAATTAAAAATTCTAAGTTTGAAAATTAGTATTATACAAATTTTAATTTGGTTGTATTTAATTTTTCTAATATGCCAAATGGAAGATTTATGTGCTACTCTTTTTGATAACCATGTATGTTGTTCAAATGAAGTCTTTAAAAATATCGTCACATAGGGAAGTTGAAACTAAGTAAATCGATTTTTTGTAGAGAAAAATATCATAGCAATTTCTCTTCTTGAATAAATTACAATATAAAATAAAATATGCTGAATGTAATAATCATATTTATACCAAAACGTAAGGTTTTATGAAAAAAAATTCTTAAAGTTGAATTAATTCTAATAGGAAGTATAAATATCAAATGAGAGGACAGATTGCTGATAAGAATATAAATTTTACAAACTTTTGGCTCTTCGCCACTCCGAAAAGGTGACAAGCAAATTAAAGTAATACAAATAAAATTTTTGCTGTTGCTTAAAGTTAATAACAAAAAGTGATGTTTAATATTATGTAATTTAGGCTTATGAAATCTTGTTTTTAGAAATAATTTAAAATACTTACCGGCTTTATAAAATTTTAGGTGTAGTTGGGAAATCAAGAACCAAATTTGGTTATTAGTTAATAAACTGTTTACGCTATCAGAAGCTATTCAATTAAGTTCATTTATATTTAAGGTCCCTTTTAGTGACTTTATGTTTTTATGGCCATTTGGTGACCTTATGTTTTTATGTATTGGCATTGCAGGATTCCTTTATGAAACTTTTTAATATTAGAAGTCATTTATTGTATGGATCATATCGATTGTTTTTGAACATCAAATAGAGGACTTGGAAAACTAGTTGTTAAATCGAAGAACTACGTAATGAAGGGGAGGAGTCCTACTGAAAAATATATTTTGGGGCACGTGACATACGGTTATGATATATCAGAGATAGTGAGCTTAACACCACAGGAAAGGATGAGGTTGGCTATCTTTGAGGAAATCATAACCAATCCGAAATCTGAAAAATTTCCTAGCCCAGAATTTCGGAATGCTCTTTGTTTGACCTATATCCGAATGGCCAAAGATGTTAAATGCCATTTGGTTAATCTATGAGAAAAGTTCGAAATTACAAAAAGCACAGGACGGTCGGGAGTTTCTTCGTCAATTGATCACCTCGCTCATTTCTGAGAGCAGCATGGAAACCAATGCATCTTAAGGTTTCGGTCGTTCAGCAATCAGTGTCGAATGCAGTTAAGAACCAGATAAATCGAAGAGCAACGAATGGGGCTGTCAGTAAAAATGATAAAACTACGCTGTTTGCGAAGATTAATAGCAGGTGATCAACTGTTGCCATAATTGCCCGCAGTTCTTCATGGAAAGGTGAACTCTATTTGCAAAAATTCAACATTTGAGTTTATGGTATTCATCTGTAAATATAAATGTGCCAACTCTAGAAAGAGTTTCCTGTAAACGAATGGATCGGCTGTGATCTTTCTGTAATTTTTAAGGGATCTGCAGACACTCTCCACTCCGCTCTTAACCGAAAGGTATTCAGTCCGGGATTTGCAACTTAAGAACAAAAGGTGGATGGATCTCTTTTCAAATCACAGTATGTGGTGGCAACAATTTGTTTTAAAGGATTGTTGAGAGAATAATTTAGGAAACGAAATTTATAATAGATAAAGTTCGAATGGGACTTACAAGGATAGTGTAAGACATCTTTCAAACCAATTTCCATAAGGATTCAGTCCACCGGTAAAATCCGGTATTCAAATGAGTTTTTTTTTCTTCCATAGTTAATAATAAGACCATTAATTAGAAAAATAATTACAACGTACATTAATAAAAAATAATAATTAATATGAATTTTATTTTTTGAAATTTATAAAAGAAAAATAAAACATAACTAATGTTTGATAGATTTTTTGCTAGTTTTCCTATTCGAATAAAAATGGCAAATAATTGGGAAATTATTATTATTATTATTTTTTTTTTGTATCCAAACAATTTTAGGGCAGTGTATATTGCATTTTATTGCAGACAATTTATAAACTTATTTATAAATGAATTAATTATCATTACGAAATGTTTGAAGAAATTATTTTACTGTAAACATATTGTATTTTGTTTTAAAACTTATTCCATACTCAATGAATTTAATGAAATATATATATTTAATTTATTTATTACAATATTATTTTTATAATTCGTATTTGTCCTATTTTTTTTTTTTTTTGGTTGTATTTTCTAATAAAATTTTGAATAATTCAAATGACGAACGAACGGTATAGTACAATATAGAATTTTGTAATAAAATGTTTTTCGCGATTTTTTCTTCTTCTTTTCTTTGTTTATTTAATATTTACATACATACATACATAAAATGGAATATGAGTATGTATTTGTATGGATTTTTATAGATATCTGTATGAATATATCTATTTCAGTTTCATTATCATTATTATTAATATTATTACCACTATTAGATGTATATTATTTTTGTAATTTTTTTTCAAATGTTATCATTTGCAATTTTTATATATTGTGTAAATTTATACCAATTCAGAATATTAATAAATTAATATTCTTTCTATATATTTTAATATTATTTATCTATTCATCACTATCATTATAAATATCATACTGTTGTTGTTTTTTTAATATTATATATATTTCTCTTTAGATTTTATTGATTTTTTTTTTACTCATTTAATAATAATAAGAATAACATTTAGATTTGTTTATTATAACACTTTGATACTATTTTTCATTTAAGAAATATTTATTTAAAATTTACTTATTTAATTATATAGTTTTAGTTTTTCTTTGTTTCTGTTACAAATTTTTCTTTAAATTATTAAATTTAAGATAAATTAAGTAAATTATTAATTTTTTATTTGTTTATCTATATCTCATTTTATTTGATTTTTTTTATCATCATAAATGTATTTGATGCATAATTAGATTATGCAATAATAATAATAATAATAATGACAACATAAATTCATATCAATTTGAGCATTAATCGTTTACATTTAACTACATTTATTTTTATACGTACTTATAAGTATATATATATATATAAATATATACATATATTTACTTCTATTTACATTATATATATATATTTTTCTATTCGATAATAAAAGCCAGACAATTTACCTAAAAGTTTTTGGTTGATTTTTTTTTCTCGTTTTGTTTTCAAATTTTTGGTGGTTTTATATTCCTTTGGATATTATATTTATCTTATATGGTATTATTTTTCTTTTAACTAACTCAATTCATTTTTAATAAAATAATATTTAATTCATATTGCACGCAATTTGTTTTTAATTATATAATTTTTTATTGTACTAAATAAAATTAAATGAATATTTGTTAAGTTTTTAATCTTATATTATTGGTGCTTTCAAATGTTTGTTTGTTCAATAGTTAAGTTGAAGAAGCAAGTCAATATCGTTGTATTATTTTGTATTATAACAAAAACAAAAATGTATTCGAAAATATATAATTTGTATTTAAAAATATGTATACGTTTTTTTTTCTTCATATGTTCCCTAGAAATAATAAAAAATAAAAGTACAAAACATTAGCATGTAAAAAACTTTATTGAAACAAAAAAAAAATGTTGAAAATTTTAAATGAATGTTGGGTATTATTAACAACTTTCGAATTGATATCATAAAAATGGAAAAATAATTCACAATCAAAGGACATCAATTTTATTTTTCTACAAACTAATACTTTTGGAGCTAAGGATTAATTAAGGATGCAGCAGGGTAGAGATCCATCCCTCTAAATTCGGAAATGGGCTGTACCACTATAAATGTTGTTATTTAAACTTTCCTCCTCTTTAAATGAACCAATAAATCATCTCTAGGGATATTCACATCAAAGAACAAAACATCCTGTATATTAATTTTAAAAATTTCGGAAAAAATTCCAGTTTTTTTTATTGATTAACATAGCCTTTCCTGCCTGCCTGCCACTTATTGGTAAACGAAAAAAGCCTGTCAATTGCAACATGTCAACCGGTGTGATTTTTAGCCTATGGTGATGTTGGTACGTGAGTCGATCATTGCTCTCTCATATTTGCCAATTTCGTATTAAACATTTGTAAGGGTTCAATAATTAAATATTTTGTATTGGGTTGTTCGGAAAGTAATTTCGTTATTCTGGAAGGCCAGTTGAAGCTGATGAAGATACAATAACATAAAAGCATTAATTGATGCAAAACGGCGAATAACAACAAGTGAAATCGCTAAGACATTAAATTTATCGAATTCGTCTGTTCATGATTATTTGAAACGGCTAGGAAAAACACTTGTGCCGTCGCATTGACGTTTGTGATTTGCTTCTCAAACGCCAAGAAAATGATCCATTTTTTAAGCGTATCATCACTGGGGACGTGAAATGGGTTGTCTACAACAATGTTATGCGCAAAAGATCCTGGAGTAGAAAAGATGAACCGGCTTGGAAAGCCAATATTCATCAAAAAAAAGGTTATGCTACCTGTTTGGTGGGATGTTAAAGGAATCGTTCATTTTGAGCTTCTACCGAGCAACACAACGATCAATTCTGAAGTTTTCTGTCATCAGTTGGACAAATTGAATGATTCACTTAAAGAAAAAAAGCCAGAATTGGTCAATAGGAAAGGTATAGTGTTCCAACAGGATAAGGCGAAACCACATACAAGTTTGACCACTCGGCAAATGCTTTTAGAGCTTGGATGGGATATACTGCCATATCTATCATACTCTCCAGACCTAGCACCTTCCGATTATCATTTGTTCCAGTTTCTACAAAAAATTTTTAGACGGTAAAATCGATAATTCAAACGAGGAGTTCAAAAATCACTTGGATCATTTTTTTGCCAGCAAAGAACAAAAATTTTATGAACGTGAAATCAAGCTACTGCCAGAAAGATGGACAGTATTTAATTGAATGAAATATTAATTTACTATAAGAAAATCGTCATTCATTTTTATAAAATCAAAACGAAATTACTTTCCGAACAACCCAATAGTTTCCCAAAGAAAAATGAAATTTTGTTTATTTGTTTTTGCCAAATAAAATTGTATAATTAATTAATTTTTTTTTTTTTAATTCTTATTATTTTCTAAAAAGTATAAATTATTTTTTTGAAGTATAAACTTAAAGTCATAAAACTACAAAAAAAAAATAGTCTATTATAAACTGAAAATTATAAATCAATTAGAAAAAGTATATAAGATAATATTTTGATAACTATTTAGAAATGAAATTAATTTAGTTAATGTTGATTTAACCATAGAAGAAACTACATTTATAAAATAAAATCAAATAAATAAAAATGCCAAAAACATCTATATAATCCTTACAAATAAGAGAATCTATAAGAATCTTTATTATAAATACTTCTATTTATTATAGAAAATTAAAAAATACTAAATATTGTTGATTTTTATAATTTATCAATTTTGCAAAAGATTATCATTATGTTATGTGCATTTTTTTTTTTAATAATTAAAATAAAGTGTTTAATATTTTTATCTTTACAAGATGAAATGTTCAATCTTTTTTGTATATGACCAACAAAAATAATGACAACTCTTCTTTAATACTCGTAATTATTAATTATCAAATAAATATAAAATAATTTATGGCATAAATTGTTTACAATTGATGTTCCTTCTTTTTTTTGGAAGAGGAAAATCAAGAAATTGAAAAACTATCAATTTTTTTGTTCGTTTTTAATTTATATTTTTTATTAATTAATAGAATTTTATTTATTTATGTCATAGTATGATATGAAATATTTTTTAGTTAATAAAAATAGTTTTCTTTTTTTTTTGTTCAATATAAAAACTGCAAATTTTATTTAATAGCAAAATGAGCACAAATATTAATAATAATAGATTATTGCCGCAAAATAAAAATGTACAAAACATATTGTATATTTGATGGTAATCAATTTTACTAGAGACAGTTTCTAATATAAATAACCTAAAACATAAAAAACAACCATTTAAATATAGTTTTTTTTTTAAGAACAGAAGAAAAAAAAACAACAAAATAATGAAAAATAAAATAGGAAAAAAAAACTCATTATGAATATGTGATAATTTTATTAAATTTTTTTTTTTTGTGGAAACAATTTATTTCATCGGAAAAAAAATACGATGAAAAAAAAGTCCATTTTATTGAAATATATTTCTAGAAAGAAACAATCAATACGACTAGACAAAAAGCTACTTTTAAGAATTTTTCATAATTATAATTAAGTACACATAATAAAAAGATAAAAAATATATAAGGTAATTAAATTATATAAATATAATATGAGTAAATAATATTAGTTTTTTTGTTTTTTTTTGTTGTTGAAATTATAAATATTTATTATATAATGAAAAAATTTATCTATGTGAATTATATATTGTATTAATAAATTATGACTATATATATAAATATATATATATATATATATATATATGGTGATAAATAGATACATAGATACTCGTATATAAGGATACGATATATGAACACAAACAAAAGCATGACTAGATAAAAGAAAATATATATAATATATATTACGATAATAATTTAAATTTAATGAAGAAAAAAAAAATCAATAAAATTATTTTGTTAATATTAAAAAAGAATTTTTTTTTTTGAAAATTAAATATAAGTAATTAGATATAATATCATTAAATAGTAGAAAATATCAATTGATTATTTATTGTAATATCATATAAAGAGAATATGTAAAATGTTCATATCCTTTTATGGTTTTATGGTACTAAACATGCAAATTAGCTAATTTAAATAATAATTTTTATATATTTATATTAATTTAAATTTTATTTTTTTAGCTATTTTTTTTTTTAATTTTTTTCTTCTTTTGTTTTAGTTAAAGACATTTTCAAAAGAATATATATTTATACAAATACATACATATTTAATAAATATTTTAAATATGATCATTGTATATAAATAAAAATATTTATTTAATTAATTATAGATATTATGTTAAAAAGAAATATGTAAATTTTTATATATATTTTATAAGAATTTTTTTCTTTTTTTTTTTAGTTAGTTAGTTTTTCTTAAAGAATTATCCTTTTTCCTCTTATCCTCATCTTTCATTATTAATATATATATATTTTTTTTTAAATATAAAATTTTTTCCATATGTTTTCATAATTCTATTTATTCATTATTGATGATTGCAATTTAATTTACAATTATAATATTATGAATGATTTAAAAAAATATATGGAAGCGATTTTTGTTTTTTTTTTTAATGTTTCATTTTAACAAATTTGATATTGAATTTGTTTAAAAACAAATTCATACTTTGGTTTTATACACAATTAACAATAAATGTATTCTCTTTGATTATTCAATTTATTCTAGATATAAATAATTAATTTATTACTATATATATATATATAAAAAAAAGAATATAGAAAGAGAGATTATTCAGATAGTAAAAAGTGGGAGAAAAAAAATACATTTGATGATAAAAATAAAAAAAAAATGAAAATTTACTAAGCTTTTTAGTTTGTTTTTTTTCCTTTTGCTATAATAATAGTCAAAATAAATTCTATTTGATCGTAAAGAAACAAAAATTAAATAATATTATTTGCTAAGAATTTATAGAGAAAAAAAGAAATTTTTCTTTAATTATAGTATTGTTTATTATGCTTTTTTAATATAGTTTCGTTGAGTTTTTTTTTTATATTATATTTTATAGCATCATTTTTATAATTTAAAGCGCAAGTAATGTATTTTTTTTTTTTTTTTTTGGTTTGTTTCAATATCACGACTATATATAAATATGTATTTATTTATTTGATTAAACTTATTTATTTATTTGGTAATTTATTGGTTTTTTTTTATGTGTAATTATTTTGTTTTTGTTTTTTTTTGTTAAAATTATCACTAAAACTGAATTGAGAAATATTATATTGTAAATACTATTTAATGTAAATATGAATAGTTAAAAAAAAATGAAAAGAAATATTATTATCATATTGATATTGTGCGAGTATTAATTATAAGAAAAGATTTAATTGAAAAATAAAAGATAATTAAGATTTAAGCATAATAAACATTATCAAAAAAAATTCTATATTATTAGCAGTAAATATTTGAATTATTCAATTAAGAATTTTCTTTTTAAATATACTTTGTGCAAAGATTATGTGCCCTTGAATTATTATGTACGTACTATTTTATTAAAAGAAAATTTCAAAAAATAAAAGTAATTGAAAAAAATTTTCAATAAAATTAGATAAAAAAGGAAAATTTTTTTTCTCTACATTTTTATAGATATTTGGCTTATCCAATGGCAACAATCACAATTGGTGGTGGTGGTTCCATATGAAAGTAAAAACCTTTCCTACAAAATTTACTGTGATACTATTTAATAAGTACTATTATAATATTATTATTCATATAAAAAATTTTAAAAGATTCTTAATTCTTTTTAATATTATTTAATTTATTTTAGCTACAATTTATTGCACATCTTTAAAAATAAATTATATAAAAATGTATTATTTTTTTTTTTTTGGTAAAGAAATTATTTTCAATTTTTCTATTGAAGTCGTTCGTCTCTTTTCAAAAATAAATTAATTAAATTTTATTTTAAAAAAAATTAGAAAATGCTCTACTGTTTTATGAAAAATATTATCGCGATTATATTGTAAAGATTTTTCATATTGAAAATATGTTCAGAATTTTCTTCTTTTTTTTTCTTTTGAATAGTTTAATTAATATATAATTAAACTATTCAAAAAAAAAACCAAAGGAATAAATTATAAATATTGTGAACATTTTTAAAATTATATTGATTTTATAAGAATAGTGAAACTAAGATACTTAGATTAATAGAAATCTTAATTCATAATCTATACAAGTACGTTATTATTTTTTATTTTTTTTTAAAATACGTAAAAAGAAGAAATTCTCTCTTCTTTTTTTTATAGAACAAAAAATTATTTTCAATTATGAATTGGAAATAAAATTAATAATTGGAAACCATAAAATTAATATTTTTCAAATAAATCATTCTATCTAATTAATATCCATACTGAGATAAATTTTTAAAATTATTTTTTTATTATTATTTTGAATTTTTATAGATATATATTTATTTATACGATTAAAAATTCTGTTTATTAATGCTAAATATAATTGTAATAAAATTTAAAAATTCTGCCTATAGTATCGGGAATGATATCTTTTTGGATAGTTATAGATTACTTTTTTTTTTATTTAATAAATTGCAACGGATTATTTTATGAATTATTTGAATATGATGTCTATTGTTTGTATAATTAAGTAATTTCATTAAATAAGAGAAAATCAGTTGGTTTTTATTTTTTAATAATAAAAATAAGGAAAAATAAAAAAAATTCTTCTATTTTTGCTATACTCTTTCCTTCCGTTGAAACATTCGAACAGTTTAGAATGAACTGTTCGAACGATTATAAAATATTCTTCAGTTAAGAATCCTTCCTATTGGCTTATTTAATTAGTTTTAAAATATTATATAAACAGATTTCTTATAATAATAATATACTGCACAATTATATTTAAAGAGTGTTTTTTTTTCTCGGTAATTTTCTGTTGTCCTTAATCTTTGGTAGTATTTTTTGTTGGTTTTGGTTTTTTTCTTTTTTATCTAAAGGACATTTGGAATGCAACCATAACAAATGTTTGTTTCTTTTTTTATATTACCCATAATATTTATTAATTTTATTTTATTTTTTTGTTGAATTTCTTAAAAATTATTAATAATTCTTATTTATTCTCTTCCTTTGTTCACTTTTTCATGTTTTTATTAGAAATATTTTATTTCCAATTGATTTTTGTCTTTAATAATTTGATTTTCTTTGTTTGTTTTTTTTTCTTCATTTTTTCTTCAATTAAATATATATTTTCGTATCAGCGAATCCGATTTACACGTATTGTTTAATTTTTATGTTTTCATTTTTTTTTTTTGCGCGCGCGTATAAACTCCTAAAAACTAGTAAACACTTATTTGCTAGTATCTTATTATTTGGAAGCAGGACTTTTGTAGACTGTATCTCTCTTTGTTTTCATTTATTTATTTTATTAATAAATATAACTTTTTGAATTGTCTTCTCAAATTTTGTATGTAAATTGTATTTGTTTTAATTTATTTTTATTCATTATTAAATCATTATTTGTATAGATTGGTAATGATTTAATTAATTATCTTCATTGTAATTTATTTGATATTTTATAATATAGTTTCGTCAATATCATTTGATTATGTTGTACATTTTTGAAATGAGATCGATGTCAATTATGTTAAAATAATTGAATCCATGTTTTAAATTTGAAATCAATATATTAATTTCTTCCATTATATTTTGTGTATGGTATTTCTTGTTATTCATATATGTTTAAAATTTGTTCAACCTCCAAAAATATTGCCTTCGTTTTGGTTTGTTTTAATTTATTTATTTTATATATATATATATATATAAGCTTTTGTTTTAATTTTAAACATATTTAAATATATAATAATATTGTAATTTACTCATTTTTTTCCCATTATGTCATTTTTTTATCGATATAATTATTTCGTTATTGTTTTTATTTTAATTATCAATATTTAAACAAATTTATTTTCTCTCGCTCTCTCTCTCTCTCTCAATCTCTCTTTCTTATATTCGAAATGAAAAAATTGAAAAATTTAAAATATTTGCACATTTTTTCATTTTAAAAAAAAAAAAAAAAAAAAAGTGGAAATTTTTATTTTTTTTTAATTTATTGCAAAATTTATTATAAATAATATTAGTTTTAAATATTTTTTTTTTTCTTTAAATTTTACAATATGAATAAGTAGTAAAATTGTATAATTGAAAAAAAAACATGCAGGTTTTTTAGTAGTTTCATTCAGATTTTTCTTGATCTGTTTTTAAATTTTTTAAATTATTATCGCTTTTTTTTAAATTTTTTTTTTTAAATTGAATTGATATCAATCAAAATATGTATGCCAGCATTTATTATAAGTAATTTTCTTTAAAAAATTTTAATTATTAAATTAAATGTACTAAATAGTCTGCATGGAATATTTAAAAAAAAAAAAAAAAAAAAAAACCTCTCAGTTGTATGTATATATTTTATATAAGAGAATTGTTGAAAAATTTATACAATAATTGAATTAATATGAAACTTATCCGGCTTTGGTTTTGTTTGTCTTAAAACTAACTTGCAATACCCGATTACCTAATGTGTAACCATTTAAGGATTGTATAGCAACAACAGCCTCATCATAGTTTGTCATAGTAACAAATCCAAATCCCTTGCATTTATTCGTTTGAAGATCTCGAATCACTTTGACAGACTGGACGGCACCGAATGGCCCAAATAGCTGCCAGAGTACATTCTCCTCAGTTTCTGGAGCCAAATTATATACGAATATACACCAACCAGAGCCGGTCATAGCACTGCCTGGTAATATAGAATTAGCCAAAATATCACCAGTTAATGGTGAATATCTGAAAATTTCCATAAACAAAAGGAAAATATTTTATTCTATTATCATGTGTGAAAAATTCCATATAATATTATATATTTATGGTAAATAATAAAAAAAAAATTACTATTTATTATAGTTAAAATAAAATAACAAGAAAATTAAATAGAAACATTTCAAAAAAAAAATAAAAAAATACTTTTTAGTCATTCTTTTTTAATGTACAATAATAAAAAAAAAAACAAAATATATATATACTCGTATGTATTAAAAATTAAACTATATACATTTATAAAAAGGAAAAAAAAATTTTTTCATATTAAATGAAATACATATAAAACAAACAACATTAAATTAATGATTAATTATTGGATAGTTAAAATTCAATAAATTTTTTTTGCACAATTCAACTTAGTGTAAAAAACGGGTGTTGGTTGAGTTGTTTTAATTTGAATAATTTTTGAATATTCTGACATTTTCAAATTTATTCTTTGGCTTTTATTATTAAATTATTCTATTGTATATTTTTTTCGTAATATTTAATGGGTAAAAACGTTGATAGAGCTAAATATTCTATTGTACAATGAATAAAAAGCAAACCATAAAATTTTATAGCCAAATATTGTATATAAAGTAATTGTTGGGAAAAATATGCAAAATTTAAAGGAATTTTTTTTTATTTATAAAAACAAAAATCAATATTTAACATTTGCCAAATTAAAATTGAACAATAAATAAGTCTTTCAATTTATTAGAGATATTAAAATAAGCCATAAGGTTATATAAATTATTTCAATTATACATTACCATAAAATAAAAATCATAAATTCTGTAATCTATATTTTAAATATTTGCTACACATTAAAATTGAATAATAAAAATAAAAATTCTGATATCTATATTTAAAAAAAAAAATTTAGGCATTCCAATTAAGTGAAAAACGGTTTTGTTAGGAAAATGAAGAAGAAAGAAAAAATACAAAATATACTATATAAAAAAAAAAAAATATTCATAGATAAAGAAAATATAACCAAATATAAATAATACTACTGGATCAAAAAAAAAAAATTAAAAATAAATAACAATAAATAAAAATATGATATTTTTCTTAATAACAAAACAGTAGAAAAATTCACCTTTGCAAACCCTTGTTAATGGCTAACATCGGGCTTTTTCCAATGCTAAAATAAAATAATAGTTTTCGTTTTTGATAAATTAAATTTAACATAAATTAAATATAAAAGAATTTTTCTTAGAATTTTCAATTTAACAACATATCATTTTTTATAAAAAAAAATCATAATATATTTTTTATATAGTCGATTTGTGCAAAAAGAAAAAAAAATTCTTCAATTTTAATTTAATTTTCATTATTTTCTATTTAAGAATTTATTCCGTTTTTTAATTTTAAGATTATTAGAAAATATAAAAATAAATAATAAAAAACAAAACAATTATTTTGCAATTGATATTAAAGAATAAGAAAGAGAAAAAAAACAATTAGCAACTTTGACAAAAAAATTAATAAAACATATTCAAAATTATATAATTTAATTTAAAGTAAAATATTTGAAAAGAGATGAAACATTTTTTTAAAAATAAATTATAAGTAAAAAAAAAAATTCGAAATAAACACTTCAACAGTATACATATTTATTGGTAAGATTGCAGAAAAATTTATATGAATTTTTATAAAAAATGTTATATTGATAATTGATTGAGAAAGTTTATTATTAAATTTGAATTTTATTTAAATATTTTTTTTTTGGTTTTGGTTTTTTTTTTTCAAATAAATAAAATATTTTCTTATAAGTAAAGTAGAACTGGCATCAAAAATGGTACAGATTTGTATAAACATAATTAAATAAATAACAAATAATCGATTTAGTTTGAAACGAACTAAATAATTAATTTAATTAAAGTAAACAAAAAAAATATGGCTACGGACAATTTTTCAAATATGTTTTTGTATTTTAAAAAAATTATTTACTGAAAGAAATTTAATTTGATTTTTTGTCTTTATTTTTTATAATTATATATTGTAATTACGATCTATATAAGCAATTGTTCTCTCTTTTTTTTTGTTGGATTTCGTTTTTGTTCGATTTTTGTTTTTATTTCTAAAAAGAATGAGGATCTACTAACGTAGTAATGGTCGACGCTTATAAATAAGTAGCAGATGTTGTTGGCTTTGTTGTCATACAATAAATGTATTTTAAGTGAAATGTCAAAAAATAGCTATTAACGGAAACAATTCGAATACGATTCGTTTAAAATGTATCGAAAATAATATTCCAAATACTGATTGGTTTTTGTTTTTAAAAATTGTTTCAGCTTTTTACGATTATATTCCTTATAATATAATTAATAAATTGGAAAGTGAATTTGGTTTCATGATTGTGTAAATAGGGAAGTAAAATATATTTTTATCTTTTCTTGAATTGTAAAATAATAAATTTTTTTAATTATTTTTAGATAGAAGCGAAGAAAATCTTTCAAAATTATTTGATAAAAAAAGGACATTCTTGTATGTAAAATGAGAAGATTCAAATAGAAACGAAAAATTATATTGATTATATATTTACACATGTCTGTAAATAGAAATGATCAAAAATAATTGAGAAAGCAAATTCAAATATAATTAAAGGAAAATAATATTACTAATGGTCATGAAAGCTGGGAGTGATTTGAAATAAATATTCAATATGATACAGAAATCATTTCGTTCAAATAATTTTAAAGAATTAAAAACAAACTAATTATATAGCTGATAATATTAATTGTGAAAAGGAATAAAATTAATTCATTTTTTTTTTTGAAGCTGAACTGAAAGCAAAAATATAAACAAAAATTTTACGAAAAACAAATTTTAAGAAGAGAGAATAATATGCCCTATGTGCGTTTAACTATTATTGAAGAAAAAAGAGGAAAATTATTAATATTAATTTGATTTAACGATTTTATGTAATGTTTGGTCGGCAATTGCATCTATTAAGATCAATTTATTTAAAATTTAATTGGTACTGATTTTGTCATTTAGAAAATAATTATTTAATTACATTTGGTTTTATTTGAATACTTTAAAAGTTTCCATATTGGAATGAAAATTTCATTAGCAACTAAATACATATATATGATCCTAATTTATTTTTGAATATTATAAAAAAGAAACTTTGTAAATTCAATATTTTTCTTTCTTCTGTACAACCTAAATTGTATAACTTAATTCAAAAATATTTTAAATAAGGGATTCTTCTCTCTTATCATAACAATATTTTGATTTTGATTTCATTCATATTTTTTTTCACAATAATTTGATTTGATTTTTTGTTAAGAATAAATGTAGACTATATTATAAAAATGTTTGGAATCAATACATACATATATGTTATATAGTTATAAAAAAAAGAAGAAGACAAAGAAAATGAAAGAAAACTGGAAATAAAACGAAATGTACGAAAAATAAATGTAAAATTTTGATTATTATTATTATTTTTAAATTAGTGGTAAGCAATTATTACTTGATTCTGTTAATAGTTGTTGGGTTGGCTGGTTGGTTGGTTGGTTTTTGGAAAAAGCTTTTGAAAGAAAGAAAGAAAGAAAAAAAACGAATTGGACCAAACATTCACTACAATCCCGCGAATACAAATCTAACCTAAACCTGCCAGCAGTTGGTACAGCGCCTGCGAACCTTCGTGTTGCCGCCTGTGGCGTGAGATATGCTGCTAACGGTGGTAGAGCCTTAGCACTGCTGCTTGGATTATTGGCAAATTTGACGGTGATGGGTTCCGTGTAGCCTTTCGGAACTTTCCCGTTTAGATCCTGAATGGCCCGTTCGGCTTCAATACGCTGATCGAATCTAATGAATCCGACACCCTTGGATAGACCTGCGAGACAAACCGAAAATGCTATTTGTTCACAATCTTCTAAACATAATTATCCTTATTTTCGTTTTTATATTATTTAAAATATTTTCTGGATTTTCATTTTTTTTTACTATTTTCTTTATCGTAATTTATTCTTTTTATTTTCATAATTTCACTTATTATTAATCATTCAATCTATTGGATATATTTACGTATACAATTATAAAAATGAAATTTCATAATTATCCTTAAAATATTTATCCACTTATATTTAAATTAAATTATTAAAAATACAAAGAAACAAATATAATAAATAAATAATTTAAGAAAAATAAACTTTGAAAAAATATTTGTTTTTTTTTTTTTAGTTGAGAATAAACTATAAATAAAATAAAAATCATTTAATAAGGACATAAGATTTATGCGAATCTAATTCATTCATATTAATTTATTCCTTAGATATGCTATTAAAAATTACAGATCATCCGGTTGATTACCTACCATCTAGGCTATCGCCGTTTTCTGTGATAGATTGTCGTACTAAAGAGAAAAGAAAAGAAAATCTAAATAACTAAAATAAACAAAAATAAAAATAATATTAACATGAAATTTGCAAAATATATCTACTTAAAACAAATTTATATAATTTTTTAAAAACGTATTTTACCAATTTTATTCTTAATAAATACAAATTTATATTTTTATAAAACATATACATATACTCGTATATCTAAAAAAAAAAAAAAAGAACAAATTTTTAATATTGAAAGTTTCAATTGATTTTTGATTTATTTAAATTCTAATAAAAAGATAAAATTCAAGAACTAAAAAATTTACCAATATTATTATTATTATTTTTTTCATAGTTTGATTAGAAGAATGTAATATTTTCAAATGCTAGAATAATATAAAAAGCAACTACATAGAAAAATACATCTGAGCTTAATCCGAAAAGATATAAAAAATTAAGTTAAAATTATTGTCGCGAATGATCAAAAATGATCTATAAAATATATTATATAAAATGTTATAAGAATTAAAAATGTTTAAAATAAATGAAGACAAAATTATGTTATATCAAAATAAAATTAGCTTTAAGAATTGGAAGAAGAATTAGTTTACCAGAAGTTAAATACATAAATTAAAACTATTAAAATGAAATCGAATATAGAATTAGGGAAAAACAATAAATTTTCATTGATAAAAATTATATATATTTTTTTTTTTTAAATAGAAGTAATCAAATTATTGGGATTCACTAAATAAACTGATAATATCGAGACAATTTCAATATTATTTTAAACTTTTTAAAGATTTTTCTTAAAGTTATCAATTTGCTGTGATTTAATGTAAACGTGTGCACATATCCTTTAAATGGCACAAATTTTGCAGAGCTTTCAATAAATTAAATGAGTTCAATCAGAATTGAACATCTTGTTGTACAACCATATTTACTGTCAGCTTTATTACAGAATTTTGTAAAATATTTTGTTTGTATATTATTTTAATAATCAGAACATTGCAACTACTTTTTTTTTTGTATTGAAAATAATATCAAAAAGAATACAGTTAAAAACTAAATGAAAATAGAGAAAATATTCGCAAATATTATATACAAGGTGTTATACACTATCGTGAATTTTGTTCTAATGAAAGGAACTTTTTTTTATATATACTAAATTGAGTAAAAATCATACTATATGAGTTTAATATGATAAGTCAGTGATATATGCAAGAGATGCAGTTGATATCAGCAATACAATTTTTTTTTATCATTCGACATTCTCAAAAAGATGCCATACATTTTTTTTATAATCATTTGTTTTATAGTTTATTTTTGATAGCCATTAAAAGAAGATGGGGTTTGTGTTTTTTATTAATATAGAATTAAGACACCATTTTTGAAGAAAGAAATCATATTAAAAACAAAAGCGAAGTTTAAAAAGTATTATCGGGACTCCTCACCACCGTATGAAATGATTCAGAAGCGATTTACTGAATTTCTTTATAGTCGTACGAGTAGTATAAGTAACGCTGAGCGCCCACGGTATCCATTTAAGGTTACCGCCTAAGAAATATTTTAAAAGACCGCCGAATGAAAGTGAATAAGACAACTAATATCTCAAAAGAACGTATAGGCAACATCTTACATGAAATTTTAGGTATGAGAAGGCTATCGGCGAGATGCGTGACGTGTTTATTAACACCTGACTTAAAAGATATTTGCACAATGACTCCGTTGGAATATTTGGACATTTTTAAGTGTAATCAAAACGAAATTTTGCGTCGATTGATGACGCAAAATTTCGTTTTGATTACACTTAAAAAATGTCCAAAGAAAAAAGTTCTGCACTTTAATATTCATTGGCAATTATAACAACAAAATTAGTAGAATTACGTTATAAATTACTTCTCCACCAACCGTATTCTCAAGATTTGTGTTTTCTACATTATTTTACTGTTTTCAAAAATTTCAAAAATGCGCTTGGTGTAAAGGAATTTTGCATTCAATTTTGAAGTTATAGCTGAAACTGACTTCTATTTGGTATAAAAAAATTTGGAATATCGTTGGACAAAGTTTATTGAGCTAAATAAAGATTAAATTGATAATCAAATGAATTTTTGATGAATTAATTAATTATTTCTTTTATTTATCACTAACTTATCATACTGTCCTCGATACATTCGGTATATAATTAAGTGTATTCAAAATTATTTGAACAATCGAGAAAATGAATAAGAAACAATCGAATTGACGAATATTTCTTTAATTCTGTAATAAATAATTAATTATTAAAGAAAAACTTACCAGATATATTATCACAGAGTATACGAGATGTAATAATCCTTCCAAATGATGCAAACATTGCCTCTAAGTCCGGTTGTGATAGATTTTTCGGAAGACCCGAAACATATAAATTAGCACCCTTTATTGACTCGGAACTAGGACGGGCATATGATACTTTGATGATCTTATTTTGTAAACGGAGGCCATTCAAAGTGTTAATTGCCTTTTCGGCATCTTCAGCACGTTGGTAATTGACGAAACCATAACCCAAGCTTTGTCCTAATTTTAAAAGCAAATATATTTAAATAAAAAATAATATCATCAAAAATTTTTTATTTATTTAAAACAAAAAAAATCAAAAACTTTTTACTATTTGATTTAATCAAGAAAACTTTTAAATATTCATTTAATTTAGATTTTTCCCTTTTCTATCAATATAATTATAATTTAATTACATTTTTTTTTTTATTTAAATAAGAATAAAAATGATTTTTTTAACTATAAAAATATTTTATTATTATTATTATTATTTTTCCTATATCATATTTCAACGTACCTTGTTGCAAAGCAGGATTGAGTGCAGTTAGAGAAGCTGGCAAAACTGAAATTAGAAAAGAACAATATTTTTTAGATTTCTTCAAATATTTTTACAATTTTTTTTGGTATATTTTTAGTTTTCTTTTTCTCTCTTCTCGTTAGTCAATTAAAAAACGAATCAGAAATTTACCTGTAATTTTATCACGAACCAGCTTACAACTTTCTAATTCTCCAATACTAGAGAAGAGCGATCGCATCTCTTCCTGGGTCATTGCTTGGGGTAAATAGTTAACGATCAAATTTGTTTTCGACTCTTCCTGACCTCCATCTACGGATCCGTTGGCACCACCATTTTGGACTACTGTTTCCATTTTATGCGTCATTTTGTAAAGTTATTTTTATTATTTATCTCTTCTTAAATTAATTACAATCTCCTTTTGAATTTTCTATCTTCTTTTATTTATTTCTTCTTCTTTATTGAATAATATCTATTTTATAGTATTAAATAATTTTATTTAATAAATTTGTTTTTGTTTTTTTTTTTCGTTTTTTTATTAAAATGATTACTAAGTTCTCTTTCTTTTTATTAATTATTAACTATAGTATGGTTGTAAAATTATTTATAAATTTTATAAAATGTCATTTTATTTTATACTAAGTTTAATTTGTTTAAAATTTTTAAGTTAATATTTTTTTTTTTTTTTTTTTTTAGGTTATGGCATTCGTTTGTTTTTATTAAGTTTCTTCTTTGGATATTTCGGGTTTTTTTTCACAAAAATAATTATAAATGTTAATATTTTTAATAAAATTTATGATTAGAATAATGGATAAATTATTGTCCTTTTAATAT
Organism: Atherix ibis; assembly: GCA_958298945.1. NCBI lineage: Eukaryota > Metazoa > Arthropoda > Insecta > Diptera > Athericidae > Atherix > Atherix ibis. Next base: position 9,118,635 of record OY282610.1, read on the forward strand.
ACTCGTACATATATCAAATAATTTGAAAAAGAAGTAATTTATTTTATAGAATTGCTCTGCCCGCCACTTACATACGTATATACATATACATATGTATATAAATATATATTATTTGATATAATATATATTTATATATATATACATATATATGAATTTATTTATTGTAGATAATAATAAATATTTATTTAAAGTATTATTTTTAGTTATCCTTTTTTATAAACTTTTCTTTTATTGAATTAGATCTTTTCTCTTAGATTGGTTATCATTTAATTATTATTATTTATTTAGTTTTTTGTTTTTTTTTTTTTAATTTTGTTAATTTTTAATTTTATACACAATCAGTTTTTTGTTGTTGTTTTACTAAAAATTTTATCTAATTGATCGATTAGTATTTAAAATAAGTTGGTTGATATGTTTTTAATTCCGAAATATAAAGTTTTAACCGTTCAAATAAATTTGCATATAAAAATAATTAGTTATGAACAAATTTTTGATATTAATTATTTGAATGGTTTTAATTTTGTTGATTTAATATTTCGTCTAGTTCTGAAAAAGAATAAAGAAAAAAATAATAATTGTTAAAAAATTCTTAATTATCTATAATATTTAATAGTGTTTAAAAAATTTATTTCTTAGAAAGTAGAATTGATATTTTTTAATTTCTAGCTAATATTATCTCTTTGATAATAGCAATATTCAAAATTCTTTTGATTTTGGATCCTAATATTTCCAATATTATTGAACGGATAAATCGAAAGTGGTACAGAGAACGGACAAAAAGAAAAATAATAAAAAGTGAAAATATATTATTCAAGATTATGAATTTACATAGAAAAACAATTTGATTCTATCATAAAAGGATAAGGCCAAAAAAAAAAAAAATACAAACCAGTACCGTATGTAACATTTTGTTATTATTCGATTCCCAATAGAATTAGAGTTTAAATCCTTGCCCAGAACGAATGGTTTGATATCAGTAATTTTTGCCAGATAGGTCATAGTGCATCCCTTCATTTTTCCAATTATATATATTTGAATGTATACGAAATATTTGTCTATTTGGCTCCCTAATCGAATGATGCTCTATTCGTAGAAAGAGGATTCAGTCAATCCTCCAAAGTGCATATGGTCAAAGAGTAGAAAAAATTTTCGAAACAAAAAAGGATCTGACATAAAACAGAAGAGGGCACAAAAGAATCCGAAATAAATCCCTAAACTGCATCGATGTACATATTAAATTGAATTGCATTTGCACGTATATAGCCGTGTGCGTTTCAGTTTCAGGATTTGATTAATAAAATTCCAAATTTTGAATAGGGTGAAGATGACTTTTGGTCGAATCGAACATAAAATCATCACAACAACAAATGAACAGAGAAATCGAAACGAATCACAGAGTACAGTTCAATGGCACCGAGACTGTTTTGTCCAAAAAGGGACCTAGGACACATCCGCAGGATATTTTTGATATATGTAACGCTGCCTAAAAATGGACAATAAGTACGTTTAACCGGTCACGAACAGTACAATACTGCACCAGACCTATTCGCAACTGAAAGAAGTCTTCGTCAATTTCGGGTCTTGAGTTCATTGTCCTTTACACTGTCTAGGATATTCGAATACAGTAGCATGCACGCAATAACATGGGGTTATGGTATATTTGTGCATGTTGAGCTGTTTTGTAGCAACTAAGCAAGCAACCACCACCACCTATTATCCAGTGTCAAAAACGAACGAGGCGGACAACGGAAAGCCGATGCTGCTGTCGAACGCCTAAAGGAAAGTCTCATACTTGGCAGGGAATGTATCTAAGGAGAAGTGTGCGGTTATAACGGAAACATCTGTTTGTTTATCTGGAATTTGTATGTGTAGTATACGACGCTCTTGATTCATATTCACCGCACTGAATAGTTCTCTTAATTTTTCACCCACCCCCCTCCCACCAATCATATCATCCGTAACTCGTATTTCATCAGACAAGACAAAATGGATCCAACCATCCTCTAAAAATTCTATTCACCTCTAGTTTTTACCGTTCAACATCGTAATTAGAAGAGAGAAGAAGAAAAAAACCATAGTAAAAGGTATAAAATCAATACTAATGTACGCATACTCATATACCTTAACGTATGTATATCCTTTTTATCCATAGATACAAATATGACTATACAATATTTACATAAATACGTTACAATATTATACTTTGATTAAAAATTCTAAAAAAAAAAATTAAAAAAAATAAAAACCGTATAATTTACGGTGAATAAAAAACTAAAAATAAAAAATTGAAAACAATACGCCGCTGAATGAATGGCGACCTCATGTATTAATGGGTGGTGGGTGGGTGTGCTTGGTTGCGTGCGTTCTCTTTGTCAGCCTGTCTGTCTGCCCGAAGGATAAGACTACACTTGCTACGTTAGCTGTCTAGAGCCGTCTGTCAGTGTCATTAGAGCGTCGCATGTTTGCTTGTAAACATGCAGTAAATGATCAGCAGCACTAATATTTGTGTGATATCCTTTGCAGCCGCTCTGGCTGCTCCTTTTCACTGCTAAAGAGCGACTTCCCTCTTTTCACATATACAAATCTGCATGTATGTATATGTGTACACTCCATAGACTGATTATTCTTAGCCAATCTGTTAGTAAACTATACGAGTATATTATCCGTTGAATAGATTCAAATCAACTTATTTGTATGCGATCCTTTTTTCTGTTCGTTCGTACATTCACAAATACTCTACTGGTACATAGAAATTATACATGCTATAAAATCCTGTTCCTATTCCTGTAGTTTACCATTTATTTTTTTGTATAATTTTGTCGACCTATAATTGTCGACTTTCTCCACACGTACTTATAGATTTTGTTAGACTATCAGCACCTCTAAATTCTAACGCAATAATAGAACTTTCATTTTCTTTTTCAAAACGACCGTTCCAATTCTATTTTACAGAGGGGTTTTTTTTTATTGACGGCAGGATATATCATATTCAGGGTGATCGACCTCTAATTCTAGATCAGGATTCCAGATAAACATAATTTTCTATCGTACATTTTTGATTCTCATCTATACAACATTTATTTAATTAATAAATGGCGTTGTTCACCATTTTAATTTCTTTGTTTTTCTTTTATTGTATTTAAAATTTATTATTTCGATGTCTAATACAAAATGGTTTTCATCGATTATTGTTTGTTTTCAGTTTTCAATGATTTTTGTTTATGGATTTTTTTTTTTTATCTAGATAAGAGTAAAAGGATATTTCGAGTTTTTTTTTAGAAGAAAAAGAAATGGTTTTTTTATTTTAACATAATTTGTTTGAATAGAAAAAATAATAATCACGTTTTTCTTTCTTAGGATAATATTTCTGATGTTAACGTTTTATTTGCAATTTATAAATTGAAAATTTATTTTAATCATCCGTCTTTATCGTTTCGGTATAATCAAGAATGAAAGGAATCTTTTTTATTGTAGAATATCTTTTATTAAAGATACTCTTAGTACGAGTATTAAACGAATAAATACTTCTTATTTCATAATGAGAATCTTAAAAACAATAAAGTTATTAATACTTTTTCATATTGTCGTTGTACTTATATTTTTATTAACAAAAAAAAACACTCTTAAGTAGGTCTGAAAATTCGTAAGTTTTAACATGAAAAGCAGTAGTCCGAAATTATTTTTTTATAATTTCAAGTTATATTTGAAAATTAAAAAAAAAGGATTTCTTATAATTTAAATTTAAGGATTTTTTTTTGGCATTATCTATTTTAAAAGAGAAAAAAATATTCAATTTTATTCTATTTGAATTGAAATGGTCACTTTTAGTTTAATTAATATCCAGAATAGATAGAGGATTTGCTAAAAGCAAAAATAATTCCTTCTCAGTAATTACAACAAAAAAAAACGGTTGAAAAATTTGAAGACTATAAAAGTTATTGCAAGTCACTGGGTAGAACTGTACTTTAACATATATAAGAGAAATTCGGATTTGAGTTAACATTTCAAAATAATAATAATAATGAAAATAATAATAAATAAAAACAAAAGATTATATAAATTTTCATGTGAAAAAAATAAAAATAGATATAAATGTAAAAAAAATATATATAAATAATTATGTTACTTGTATAGCTACATAAAAATAAAGAATAAGCAAAAACTTACTTAACAAAAAATTATAAATAATTTTTAGATAAAACACACATCTTCATTAGAATCAATAATTAAAAAAGTAAATTTCACTCTTCTTTTTACTGTGCACACGTTATAATTTTATTATAAGTTTAATTAACGATCAACTAAATGACTTTATCATATTTTCGTACTTAAATGAAGATTTTCTTTAAAAAAATTTCTATTTTTTTTGAAGAATTTCAATATGAAATTTTTACTTTAAAATAAAAAATTTCATTTCTTTTATTTTGAATAAAGTCAAAAGTTTTGTACAAATATATTTTTCGAAGAAAGAAAAATCCTTTTCTAATATATAATATTATCTTTTATTTTTTTTTAAATTTAATTACTTTTGATAAAATAATCCAAATAAAGAGAGAACTTAAAAAAAATTAAACTAGAACACAAAGCGAAGAAAGAAGGTCGAACGCGCACACGTCCTCACTGACCGGCTATCAATTCGAAATTGTTCATTCGATTGTTTTCAAGTCTCGTGCTAGTTGGTGGCAACCGTTCTAAGGGTAGTTTTATACTCCAATGTGGTGGTGGTGGTGGTGGTGAAAGAGTATACGCATTGGTTAAGGGATATTATCAATAGGGATGGAAACGGTTGAATACAAGCAGAACAGTTGAATACATGCAGACAGTATATGCACAGGATTGAAAACTATACGCTTTCTGGATTTGACAGACCTTGTTTGACTATTTCATATTCAGCTAAAAATTGTAAAAGCGACGAGTAGTGGTGTATCGAGCAAGTCTCATTTGAATAGGATGATTTTTAACCATATAGTAAAATTATACAGCTGGGGTGCATAATATTGTCGATATTGGCAAAAGTGATAATGACGATATCACACTACAATCGCAGATAAAAAAAAAATACCCCTTGCACATTTATCATTCACGAACTTTTTACTCACTAGTTCTACTATCTGCTTATACGTGTATACAAGTCCTCCCGCGCCATTTTTCTACCATAGGCAAGTAACGTTTTCGCCTATATTTATGTTTTAAGCACACGCAATTTTCATTCTTAAGAAGGAATCATTGCCAAACACATACAGTGGCTATATAAATTGCTGTTATTATTATTCAAATATTTTATACTAATCAGAATAAGGTGAATGTACATACATACACGTACACACAGAATATGCCAGCTATTTACACCCTCCAATATGCATAGTGCACCGTGCACCGTGCACAATTTCCATGGGATTAAATACGATAACGAAGTTGTTATTAATGTGCTTACCATCCCACTTCGTCCTTTTGCCATATGCGAATACAAGAAATTTCAATTTAACGCACACACCGGTAGGAAGGGGCCTACGAAATCGGAAACGAGGCCATTTGCAAGAATCAACTTAGCGGAGGTGTACGAGGATATTGTCTACAACCTTTGTCACAGCTACCCCAGTTTCCTAAAACGGAGTTCAAGCGAAATGTAGGGATTTTGTTCATACCACAAGCGAACTTCAGGGGCGGATAGTTTTAAATCACAGGATTCAATGGGAAAAAAACAACAACAACTCTTCGTCGAAATTAATTTTTGTTCATGTCATAAACACTGGCTTACACATCCTTTTTGCATTTCCCTAAAAAATAGTCGTATAAGTGTGTCCCTCTACCTAAAGTCCAAAAATCCAACTAAGCATATTGTAATATTCTCACTGATTGAGTGAGTGTATCGAGTGCAATTACATTTTTCCAACGAAAATTAAAGTAGAAACATTCTTTAATGAAAAAAGTAATAATAATAAAAATACAATCAGGATCGTATTGTGTTCGTGTACACGATCTGTGTTCAATCGATTGGAAAATAATAAGTACTTACAACACGTCAAGACGGAAAATTCTCACAAAAAATATGCACTTTTCTTCTTTTTTTTATTTGCACAGTTTTTTCCTCCGATACACAAAATAAAAGTTTAAAAACAAAACAAAAAATAGTAATTATTTTTATTATAAAAACGTAGCCGATTATTAGTTACTTTGTACAATTAACGTTGAAATTTTAAAATTATCGCAAACAGAAATTTTGCTCACATAAAATGATCGATCCGTTAATGTAGAAAAAGGTGTTGGCTGACACGTTCTTCGTTCATCAAATACGAGAAATTGGGGAATCGAATCTCGGATCATTGAAAATAATTTTTTTTAATATTTGGAGGTATCTACAACTGCATAGTAGTAGTAGTCGTCGATGGGTGTTGTTTCTAGGGAGGAAAGTGGAGGATAGTTTTTGAACAAGGCGATTAGTGTGATTAGAAAGGTGAGAATGAAACTTTTTATAACGAGACACATTCACATCACCAGCAAAAAGAACTTTAAGATCATGACGAATAATACTATTGTGGATATAAAAGGGAGCACCGACAATTTTGATGAAGTATTTTCGACTGTAGGGATGCGATTAGGTGGGCTTCATAGTTCGATAAATACAATGAAGAAAGTTCTTCTCCGTAAGTCCATATTGGTTTCAGTAGGGTATTGTTTTAAAAATACTTTGCTGTCTATTGTAAGTTTAAAGCATTTGTCTAGAAGTCGGAGTAGTTGTAAGTATGGTCTTTTTAGTTCTTGGCTTTTAATTCAGTCCTAGATAACAAGCTTCAGTGTATTGTGCCAAAAGTAACATGGACAAATTTGCATTTGTTCATTTTATCATCCACTTGGTAAATCAGTTGCAGAGGGTTTGGATTTGGTTTTGGAGAATTTCGAAAGCATATTTGGTGGTTTCTCTTATATATAGTAAGGATGGTGTTAGGCTAGATTGGAATATCGGATGGGACCAAGTAAACTTCCCTGTGGAACATCAGAAAATATCCGAGCGATATTCGAGAATTTATCGAATTTATTTATTTGGAAGCGTCGATTTAATTTTAATATTAGCTAATATAATATTATCGAATTTATTAGGCAGGAGAAGAGTCCTCTTGAGTTTCCAGAGTAAGTCGGGGTGTCAGAATCTATCAAAAGTTCGATTTCAATCAAAAAAAATACCGGCATAATATGAAAGAGGATATAACGAAATCGGTGGTTTGGAATTAAATTTGGGGATTCGAAAGTATGTCAGTTTATTGCTTTATTTTGCTTGGACTTTTCATAATTGAGAGGTTCCACAGCATTGGAAAATATGTTGTTTGAAGGATGGTGTTATATAATGCAGCAAGGAAGACTATTGCTTTTTTAGGGAGTTGTTGAAATGTATTGGATGTGAGCAGATCATAGCCAAATTGGCAACTTCAGAAAGAGTGATTTCTGCCTCGAGTTTAATACAAAGATTTCTGTTTAGTATGTCTTCGTGTGGAGTGAATGTTTTTGCAAAGATTTCTGTTTTATTTTTGTCAATTTTGACGAAGGTTCCATTAGTATTACTTAAAAGGTTCTTTTTTTTTTTAAAGATAGAAGTTTTCTTGTAGCTGTCTATATTGTCCTATTTTTTTATTTTTTTTTTTGGTGTTAAAAAAACGCTCTGTATTATTTTCCGAAATTATTACAATTTTTTTGGCTATTTGTTTTTGTGAAACAAAATAAATTTCTTTTTTGGTTTTAATTCCTATAATACTCTTTTTTAAAAATTCACTTTCTAGTAATATTTATACTGAAACTAATGCTATTTGGCAATACTTTAGTTTTGATATGTAATTCTAAATACCACCTTAATTAAAGGCCATTTTTTAAAGTTGTTGCATTCTTTAAATTTCCTGTACTTATGTACATGTATGAGTGCATGGCGATCCTGCCAACTTGATTGCCTACTAACAAAGAACTCAAAACTGAGGATACCAACTACGCTACCAAGAAACACCAACAAATCAGATCTAGAAGAGTTATCTAAACTTTTAAAAAATGAATCAATTAAAATAAGATATAATTATAATATTAAAAAATTGGATAAATTTCAATTTGAGCTGGCCCGGTTAACGTACTGGACTACATCCAAGAGGCCGCGGGTTCGAATTCCACTGAGGCATAGTCCTACGCTAATTTCCCTAACAAAAAAAAAACACTTTTCCTTTCCACGCAAGAAGTAATTGTTTCTTGGCCTGTATGTTACCATATTGTTGTCGTCCACATCCATATCTTGCAATTTAGGCACAAAAAACTGGATTATCAAGTCGCGATAGTGACCGCCATTAACTGTTATTACCTGACCAGTTGCATTTTCGAAGAAGACTCCAGCCCAAAATTCACACCAAACAATAACACGCATTTGTTTGTCAACAATCATTCGTGAATTTTCTGAACCCCAAATTCGACAATTTTGTCAATTAACCAAGCCATCAAGATAAAAATGAGCCTCATCGATGAAGATGATTTTGTTCGATAAGTAAGCATCCACTTGTTGTTGTTCCATAATCCATTCATCGAACCCCACTCACTGTGCGTGGTCAGTAGGCTTCAGTTCTTGAGTCAATTGGACTTTGTATGTGTAAGCATGAATATGGAAATCTTTCGTGAGAATACACTGTAGAGAGCTTCTCGAATTGATGTTCCTGAACTCTCAGCAAAACTCACACGAACTGCTTCGATGTTTTGTATTGAACGACTTATTGAAAAACGGCCACAGTATTTAAGATCACTAATTGATCCAGTCTCCATAAATTTTTTAATTAATCTCTTTACAGTTGATGAAGTTATTATTTTTAAAATATTGCTCAACAATGAAAATGCATTGCTTTTTCGACTATCGCTCCATTTTTAAAAACCCTGAACTGTCAGCTGTCATGCTGTCTTTGTTTTCCGTTGGAGACACTTTACCGCTTAAATGGCGCAAAATTCAAATCTTCCGTGTAGTTCGGGACACTCTATACTTTAATTTCATTATCCCAATGTCTTTTGTTACCAAATAGCCTTTAGTGTCGTAGCGCTTAAAATACACATTTTAGTAGTAATATTACTTGAAATGATAACAAACAAACAAAAAAGTCATTTATCAACTGAACAAGTCAACACGTCTTGAACTTAGGTTTGGGGAATCATATGATCTCCAGAGTCAAACAAAAATAAAAAATTACTATAATAATATAAATATAAGAAAATACCGCAATTACCAAATATAAAAATATGGGTTTTGCCAATAAAAATGAAAACATGTAAACTTAACATTTTTCGTAGAGCAAATACAATAATTAACTTTTTCTATTATTAATTCCGAATTTGGTTCACACACTATTTGCTAAATAATTAGTTGAAGTAAAAAACATATTTTTATGATATTATAAGCTTTAAATTATTTCTTGTTATCTGAGCATATAAAAATCAAGGCGCAATAATGAAATGACATAAAATAAAATTGACCTGATTTTACAATTGTTTGCTAATAAATAGTGAGCTTTTCAAATACATTCAGCAAATGCTACGCTAAACAATATGCTTCTAATAAGTATAAACTCTACAAATAAAAATAGAATCTACAAAAAAAAGGACTTAACAACAAAATTCTTTATATCATTAGAGATATTCAAGATATAATAGAATCCTTTCGATTTTGTATACAAACGAATATCACCCACAGCTAAAGCTTTATTCAGATTTTTTATGGTTTTTTTTTTAAATGAAAAAAAAACTACAGTTTTTATAAATATTTGTTTAAATATACATATGAACAGTTGTACGTATGTATGATTTCAAATAAAATTCATCGAATGGAAATGTGGACGTATTAGTTTTCGGTCTGCTATTCGAGAAAAACAATAAATTTCGAATATGTTATGTCGAGTGTATCAACCCGGTCTGGTTGGTAATATGGAAAAGTCATGCGTACGCATTCAGTAATGGTATTTGTAGATGCCCCAACAAATTTTTCTATGTAATTGGAGTAATTTGTGTTCGTATTTGTGTTGTGTCGGCTTTCCGGGAGCTCCTTTTCATCAAATATCTGTACATCTGTTCAAAAAAATTTACACATATTTACTTTCTTATTAAACTAAATCTTTTGCAGTATAATTTTTTCTTTCTAGTCTTTTAAGAATATAAATAAAATATAGAAAATATGCACATACGTGTACACATATTTCTTTGTATATGCGTTCTTATTTTCAACTGATAAAAAAGGACATTGTCTGTGTAAACTAGCAAATCGATAATACAGTTTCCAGGTCGGTCTGGAACTTTTTGCCCAATTTTAGATATTCATACTCAAAATAAGTTCGCGTATACCCACATTTAGGCGGGGTAGAAAAAAAAACCAATAAATTTCCGGCTTTTTAATGTTCAAAGTTCAATGTTAATCGTTATCCTGATTTTATATTAATATTGCAAAAAAAAAAATCTTTTATATTTAAGATAATAAAAGCCGAAGACCAACACACATTTTTCAACAAAAAAATTTTACAAATTCGTCTACGAGTATATGTTATTAAAAGTATAAATAATGTAAGGGTCTCTCAATATTAAAAAAAATTATTATTTAAACGAATTTAAAAAAAAATAATTAAAAAAAATATTTATTTTAAATAAAAATTTAGGACTTTATTATTTTTGAGTGAAACTGTCAAAAAATCATATGAACGGAATATTCATTAATAAAATTAGAACTTTTTATATAAGTCAAAATCTATTTACGATAAATCAGTATATTTACTCGTAAATTAGTCTTCAAAAAATCAATTCCCTTAAATATGAAATTGAAAAAGAAACCATTTTGATTTTGATATATTGTAAATTATCTGCATGGATATACGTATAATATTTAATTTAAATTGTTTACTATTTTTTTTAAAGAAACGAACAATTATTTAATTGTTTGATTTAACAGAAATTGGAAAATTTTAATAATTTGTTTAGTATTTTATTTTTCAAATTCTGAACAATTTTCCAATCTTTTGGAATATTCTTGAAGAATTTTGCGACATAATTAAGTAATTATTTTAGCTTTTAAATATTTTACGATTAGATTATAGTTATTCCAACAAATATTTACAATTAATATTAATTATTGTAAAAGAATGAAAAATATCACATTGGTTTTTGATTACGATTTACTAAAAAACTAATATCAAAAAAAATTTATTCGCATAAAACTTGATGCATAAAATAAATCGTTGTTTTGCTTTCAAATTGAAAATATAACTAAAAACAATCAGAAAATATACAATTTCACATTATAATATGTTAAAAACAAATTTTTAACTAAAAAAATTAATTACCAGTCTTAATGTAGCAAGACAATTCCGATGAAATCTCTTTTTCTGTCACAATATTATGAGAATGAGGAAAACTCCAATGACGGACGCCAACTATATACGAGGGTCGTTCAATAAGTCCTTAGAAAAAGATGGAAAAAACTTCAAGAATTTTATTTTTCAACATAATCTCCTTTAAGATCTATACACTTTTCCAACCGTTTTTCCAAAATTTTTATCCCGTCCAAAAAATAGGATTTCGGAAGTTCTGCAAAATACTCATCCGTTTGAGCAATGACGTCCTCGTTGGAAGTGAACCGTCGTCCGCCAAGCCATTTCTTCAGATTGGGGAAAAGAAAATAGTCACTCGGGGCCAAATCTGGTGAATAAGCGGGATGCTGCAACAATTCCATTCTCAATTCCACAATTTTGGCCATGGAAATAGCGCAGGTGTGCACACGCGCATTGTCCTGATGCAAGAGGATTTTTTTCTTCTTCAGATGGGGGCGTTTCTCTTTGATTTCCTCGCTCAACCGTTGCAATAACGACGCGTAATACGCTCCTGTTATTGTTTTTCCTTTTTCCAAGTAGTCGATAAAAATGATTGCCCTGCGAATCCCAAAAGACCGTGGCCATCACCTTGCCGGCCGATGGCACAGTTTTTGCCTTCTTCGGAGCCTGTTCACCCTTGAAAATCCACTGTGATGACTGTCTCTTCGTTTCTGGAGTGTAGTAGTGTATCCAGGTTTCGTCCACAGTGAAATATCGACTAAGGAATTCGGCAGGATTGCGATGAAGAGTGCCAACATAGCCTCAGAGTCCACTACACGATTGCGCTTATTCTCCTCTGTGGGCAAACGCGGCACCCATCTTGCCAACAAATTTTTCACAGACAATTTTTCATGCAAAATTGAAGCGACTGTACCTTGTGATATGCCCGTGGCCTCAACTAATTCGCGCACTTTAATTCGCCGATCGTTCAAAATCAGATCGTGGATTTTGTCGATGATTTCAGGAGTAGACACCTCAACTGGGCGTCCTGAACGATGTTCATCTTTTGTGGATGAACGGCCACGTTTAAATTCATTCACCCAATTGTAAACCGTCGCAAACACAGGTGCAGATGTGCCATGAACTGCATCCAACTCGGCTTTGATTTCTTTCGGGCTTAAGCCTTTCAAATGGAGATGTTTGATGACAGCCCTAAACTCGCTTTTTTCCATTGTTATGCACAAATAAATGTCGTCAACTTTAATCGACGATAGAAATTGACCTACGCTATGGATCGAGCTTTCCTGTCGATAATGCTACTTACAAAAAAAAATCTTTACCGACACTACGAGCGCAATTTCCCAGTTTTTCTAAGGACTTATTGAACGACCCTCGTATAAACGGTTTTGTCACCGAATTCGATCTTGTTTTAATTTTGACGTTTATGCTGAAATACTGCCACATAATTCAGTGTTTTGTTATTTGGCAGGGTTATTGTTTGACAGTTAAAATCGAAATAGAAATAAGGCAAGTGAATACAATATTTTCAGTTATTTGAAAATAATAAATTCTATTACAACTGAAGTGTATTTATTAATAATAATTAATAAATGAAAATTTATATAAAGATTTTCTCTAAGAGAATATGCATACAAAAAAATTCCTATACACAAAAATGTATAGGAATTTTGTTAAATTTTTTAAAATATTTTTTTATTTAAATAAAGCTACAAGTACACTTTTTACAAATGAAACATTACAAATATATTTTGAATTTCTTATCTCTATATCAATTATACACCATTAATATTATAAAATTATGTCAATTTTTATAATATGAATGTTATTTGGTATTTTTTTCCAATTAATACCATATATTGAGTGATAAAATGGAATATTTTACGTTTTTTTTTAGTCTGATTAAGAAATATTTCTAGTTATTTTGTTAATTGTAATAATTGCTGGCTATATAATTAAAATTTCTTATCATTTACGATCGCACTGAATAGACATGTGCTGCTACATACTTGAATTATTTCTATATTAATGCCAACTGTCAAATAACAATCCTGCCAACTTAAAAAATTTAAGTTAAATTTTAAGCCCTATAGAGTAATGCAGTACTTGGATTATAAATGCAAAATTAAAAGAAGATCTATTTTGGCGATAAAAAAATCTCTTTCAGGCTGCGAAAGTTTTGAAAATTTTAACTGACCGAGTGTCTACAGTTGTCAGGTTTCGGTCGGAATTGTGGTCGCAGGCATTTGACATTTCTCAATATTTGACATTTCTTGTATTGCTCCCATTTGACATTTCTCAAATCTGCACTACAATTTGTGTCGTGTGTATCCGTTACATTATTTAATAAGTTAATGACCCACCAACTTTTAATATTATTCATATTTTTATGAATACTCATATATATATATATATATATATATATACAGGGTGGACCATTTAGAAGTTCCATTTTAAAAAGTAAATTTAAAAAAACTAGTGTATGGTTTTTTTCAAATTTCCGGTTTTATTAAAATGATTGAACCTTGAAATTTAAGAATGAAATACAACATCATTTAAATGACTGCCACGGCTAGCCTTACAGTATCCCATTCGCTCGACCCAATTTTTCAGTGCATTTTCGATTGTCCGGGCCTGTATCTCTTCAATGGCAACTTTGATTTCGTGTTTCAAGGCCTCAATTATCTCTGGAAGGCTTGCGTAACATTTATTTTTAACGGCTCCCCACAGAAAATAATCCAACGGGCTCAAATCACAGCTCCGAGGCAGCCAATTGACATCGGAATTTCGGCTGATTATTCGGTTTTCGAAAGCAGTGCCCGAAAGTTGGATTGTTACGTTGGCTGTGTGGCAAGTGGCCCGTCCTGTTGAAACCAAACTTCACCTTTTGGAAACAAAAATTCGTCGAGCATGCCACGATAGCGCTCACTATTGACCGTAACGGCGACTCCTTCATCGTTTTCGAATAAAAACGGGCCAATAATGCCTCCAGTACAAAATCCGCACCAAACCGTGACTCGTTGTGGATGCATCGGCTTTTCCATGGTGACGTTTGGATTTTCTGAGCCCCAGATGCGACAATTTTGTTTGTTGACATACCCACCGAGGTGGAAATAGGACTCATCCGAAAAGATGATTTTTCGGTAAAAATGCTCATCTTCGGCCAATTGATCTTGAGCGCATTGAACAAACCGAAAACGCATCGGATGGTTATGCGGCTTTAGTTGTTGGACTAATTGAACTTTGTAAGCTTTCATACCGAGGTCTTTGTGCAAAATTCTTAACAGAGAAGTGCGAAAAATTTTCAATTCCTGAGAACGGTGATGAGTTGATGTTGATGGATGATCACTGACATTTTCAGCAACGGCGGCAATATTCTCGGTCTTAGAGCGGGAACAAGTTGTTTTGGCAACCAACAAACCAGTTTCGCGAACTCGCTTCACGAATTTCCCCACAAATTCACGTGATGGCATTCGATCTTTACTCATTTTTTTTTAAAATTTCTCACATTTTGGATTGAAGACTCACCACTTTGGAAGTAAGTTCTCAATATTTCCCATTTTTCTTCAAGCGTATAGATTACCATATCGTAAAATTCTGACTTTCAACTAACAATCTGTCAATTCATGTTGACATTTAATACTCTAGTATTTCAAATAAATAGTAGTTCAAAATGGAACCGCTAGATGGACCACCATATATATATATTAATATTAAAAGTTGATTATATTGTGCAAAAAACAATACTCATATTGGGAATGGTGCAAATCAGATTCGCAATACTATTCTCGACAGATTTATAAATAAACGATCATATTAAAAAAAAATGTACAAAAATTATATAAAAATCTATTAGTATAAAAGTAAAATTATATATGATACTTATTTGTGTACTTATTTTATTTAGTGAAAAAAAAAATTATTCATATCATTTTGTGAATAATATGTTTTTATAAGATTTTTTTAAAAAATAGTATACTACAAAATTTGTTTAAATTTTTTCGTGTTTTTTTTCTATATTTAATTAATTTCTATAAACCCAATTAAATGATTTTATCGAAATGAGTATATTTGCACAATTTTATTTTATACGAATTTTTTTTAATACAAAAAAAAACAATAACAAAATATAATATTCACTAGAAAGGAGACCGACCTATCGTAATTATTGGAATTTGAAAGCGCTTTTGAAAGGAAAAATTCAAAAAAAATGTAATCCTTAGATTGGTGTTTAAATACTTTTCAAAGTATTTTCAAAAAAAAAAACAATTTTTCGATGTAAATTAAGAAAATATTTATAAAAATTAACAGAAAAAAATACAATATTTTTGATCACATTTATCTGATATTACAATATGTAAAAGTAGTTTTTTTTTCTAGCTAAAAACTTAGAAGGATCAGGGATTTCAATATGAAGAAAAAGGACTACATTATAAAAACGAGTATTAATTAAAAACTGGGGAAAGAGCAAAATATAAATAAACATTTGATAATAACTGAATTTGATTGTATTTGTGAGATACTGATAACGCCCACAGTGCATATAATATATAAGGATTTGCACTTATATATTGTATATCATAGTATGCGCAATTGTGCAGATGGCTCTCTCTACTATCTGGTATACAAATATATAATATATTTAATATTTGCAAATACTCAAATACATCTACAATATATACCGTAAATAGCCATAACTGTATGAATGGAAAAAAAGTAAAAATATGAATGGAAAAAAAAGTAATAATTAATTTACGAGTATATACGTGTTACAGCGGTCGATTTATTTGCACTTACTGTATAAGGTGGTTTGAAAGAATTTCCGGTTCACTTATTTTATGTGAACTCTTCTATTCCTTATGTTGATTTTTTTTACTTATTTTTATATTTAATATTATTATTCTTGTAACTAGTATTATACACATATAAATGTACACATTTTTATTAATATTAGTATTATTAAAAATAAAAATTTTGTTTTAAGAAAATTTGAACTACAATAATAATCTATTCGTCACTTCGCTAAGGCAATAATAACATCAAGTTTAAATTGTTCGATTTTTATAACAGAATTTATTCTTCTTAATTATAATAAATAATTTTGTTTATTTATCACAATATACCAATTTAAAAATGTTATTATTTATTATGTAAAATAATTTTATAGTTATTAAAAAGTTGCATCTACAATAGAAAAGTACAAATGTCACCCACCCTAAAACATAGAGTAAACTGGTTACCGAATGAGATGAATTCTAACACGTATACACTACCACACCCTTAAGGACTAGGCAAAAGTTATGGTTCCGTAAAACCGAAAATTCAACGTGTCTGAACTTTGAACTTTTACCCAACTACCTTCATTCTCTTATCGGATAAATCTCTCTCATTTTTTTTTTTACCCCAAATTTCAAGCGGATCCCTTAATTTTTATTCATTTTTTTTTTTAAATTTAAAAATTTTATTATGCATTTTTTTTTAATTTTTAATATAATCGAAATATGTAAAAATTTATAATAGAAAAAGAATAAAAGTTATGATAAAAATTCGTATGAAAAAAAAAACGATTACCTTTTTCACTTTATTTTTCATAGTAAAAGTGTTAAGAGTACTTTTATTATCCTCCCAAGGTGGTGCTAGGTATCCTGAATATGATTTAAGGTAAAATATAATTTATTATTATTTTTCCTATTAATTTTATTATTATTACTTTTTATGATTATTATTATTTTAACTTTTATTATTATTTCATTTATTATTATTTGACAGTATTTATTTTTATGCTTAATTGTTTTTTTTTTGTTTTTTTTTTTGTTTTTTTTTTAATTTATATTATTCATAAAATAAAATAAAAAACAATATACTAAATAGTATTAAAGAAATGAAAAATATAAAATTAGCGATGATTTTTACTATATTAATTTATGGCTTGAATAGTAAAATAAGGAAAGATATTTTTTTAATTTTTGCTTATTAAAAGAATTAATTTTTAGATGGAAATTTAAAAATATTTCAAAGAAAATACTTTTGTTTTTTCCATTTAAAGAAAAAAACTTTTTATATTTTAGGTATTAGAGTATTCAAAAATTAAATTAAAATTACTATCTAACATGTAGGCATTTATAGAAACTTATAGAATAATTTATGATAAGTGCTAAAATATCTTAATTTAAAATTTCATTAATATTTTATTTAGATTTTTTTTTTTTGCTTTTAGGGTAAGAAACCTTGTTTATCTAATGCAGAAATTATACAAAAAAAAAATCCATACGTCGGTAATTTTTGTAAAAAAAAATAATATAAAAAAATAATAATTTTTGCTCACAACCGATCTCTGGATATATGCAGAAGTTTTTTTTTTTTTAAAAACCGAATTTGTAGTGCACTATTTCGAAAATGATTGATTGATTATTCGGATATATCTATTTCGTTCCACTTAACTTTATAACGGATTTTATTATAATTTCTACTGTATACGAGAATGTGTCCTTTTAGTATTTGTATCGCTATTGCTAATGCCTATGGATAATGCTACTGTTGCTGTTGCTGTTGCGAAATTTTCTACTGTTTGTTCTTGTCCTTTTTCTTTTATAGTATTTTCTAACGACACTTTAATTATTTAATATATTATTTTTATTATATTTAATTAAAATTGATACAATATTAATTTATTCAAAATGAAAACGATTACTATTATTTTTAACTTTATATTCCATTCGATTAAAACAGTTTTTATCAACAGAAAAAAAATAGTTTTTTTTTTTTAAATTTAATAGATAAATAAAAACATATATTTTTGTTTTTAATATTTTTTTTTAATTTTTATTAAAAAACACGTGAAGTAGTAATAATACTTTATGATTTTGAAGTGTATAATAATGATGATGGAACCGTTAAAAAATAAATATTTTTTTATATATTTTTATGTTAATATATATTTATATACACACATATATGTGTAAATATTTTTGTTGTTGTTGTTTTTTTTTGTATATGTATAACGAAAAAAGGGAAATTATATAGCGACGCAAACAAATTATGAGTAGAATAATAAAACGCGCTCTAAATCGCGTTCCTAGACTTGAAGACCGCTTTACTCGTACTGATCCAAAATATGGGGATGACTTTTTGATGCCAATGTTAAAAAATATTTTTAGTATTGGTGGGGGTAAACAAATATTAACAAAACACATTTAAAAAGAGTGTATACAGAAAGTCACAGTCACACATGCATCCACAGATACAGTTTATTGAAGACAGAGAGCTTATGGCATTTAGTAAAATGATTTTTGTTTATAATTTTCTATCTGCTTATTAATTTTTATTGTTTTTTTTTTTTTTTTGGTAGCTGCAATATTATTGTTTGTCCGAAAAAAAAATACAAAATAAAGTAAAATATGAGATCTTCAAAATATGAAAATTCATGCTAGGTTGAGTGGGTAGAAAGGCGTTATAGTAAGTAAATCTTCTGATAAGAGAATTCACCCTGGCAAAGCTAAATGTTTTGATGCTATTTCGACAAGGAGATGTACTAGAATTTTTCCAGTATATTAAACACTAGAAAATTATAGCTATGTGAATGTATGCAGAATTTAATAAACTACTACAGTGCAAGGACTTTCGCGCGTGGTCACATTTCGATGGAAACTGCGCTGGGATTATAGCCTAACACACAAAAATATGGCTGACTCGTATTGTGAGATCAAAACCATTATTGGTATCGATTAGTTTGCTGAGCTCCAAGATTTTCCCCTTTCACTACTACTCTGTCGTATTACCACAGACTCCTACATTTTTTTTGTCCTCTATTGGAAGAGTGAAATTTCTCTTTCATATTCCAACAGATATTTTATCCCTTTTAAGAATATGTATAAAAATCAATTTCGAGCTACCTACATATTCATCTACATTCCCACATATTTTCCTTACCTTTAAATTTTTATATATTCTTCCAAAGCCTTCTTCCTATTCACTATTTCCTATGAGTTCCTTCTACCGTCTTCCGCAAATATTTTATTCCTATTTGAATTTTTCAATTCATTGTTTCTATTTGTACGATTACATCATAAATATTTCTAATTTATATACACACAATGGTACGAGTATGTTCTTATACTCAGATAATCTTATGATTATATCCACTTTATGTATTATAGATACTATTGTAGAGACAATAATTATTATAGGTACGTGTATATCAGCCGCCCATTTCAGAAAGTTCGTATACTTTACCTTAAGTCCTTTAGACCTAATATTAAATAATTTTTTTGTTTGTTTGTTTAAAATTTTTATATTTTTTTATTTATTATATTGTATATTAAAAGACAATTTTTTTAGATTATTTTGATATGATCGAATATTATTTGATTTTGTTAATTTCAGTTTCAAACATAAAATTTTTATTTCGATTGCATCACGAGGGTAATCAGATAAGTCAGTGATAAATGATATCTTAAAATGATATTATCAGAATTTTCGATCGAAATAGTTTGGACTGACTCATTAAGGCTCTGTTGACTGCCAGAATCCATGCGTAGATGTCGGCTGCGATCCTTGAACCCAAACAGGAAACTTATCCTTTAGATCGTCAAGTATGTTCACTTGCCATTTTTGGAGTGTGCCATATTATTAAAGTTGACTTCAAAATAACCGCACTTTTAATGAAGTTTTATGACAGTATCATGTTCATATGCAACTTTGATAGTCTCGGAATTAGCTGCGATATCATAACTGTAAAAATTATATAAAAGTGGACCAAGGAAACTACCTTGAAGAATTCCAGATGGGAGAGATATTTCTGAACATTCTGTATTAACTTCTACATTGAAATAATTTTGGTAAAAAGAAAATAAATAAAATAGTATGTGGGGGGAGAAATATCTTGCGATTGCAGTACTGTTCAGGATGCCACACATGGTGAAGAGCATATAATATGCCTATGATTAAGAGTGCACAGCACTGTTTTTGATCAAAAAAACAATCTAATGACATTTCTTGATTGTGAAGTGTTTGAAATTGATAATTGAGTATACGAAGGCAATATGATAAGTCAGTGATATATGTAAGAGATATACAAAAAAAAACGCCATACAAACTTTTATTAACATCTTGTATTTATTTTATGTATCCATTAAAAATTAATAAGGTTTGTGTTTTGTTTTATAACAATATAGAAAAATATAAATTTTTTATATTAATAAATTAAAATTTTTTGGGGAAAAAAACAATATTTAAAATCAAAACAAAGCTTGAAAAGTTTTATGGAGACTCTCCAACATCGTATACAATGATTCAAATGTGATTTACTGAACTGTGGTCGTACGAGGAGAATAGTCGTACTATTAATTTTCGTATTTGTTATAATATAGAAAAATTTTGCATTATTTTTCAAAAACTTTTAAGCACACAAAAAATTTTAAAAAAAATATTAAGTGGAGATTATTTTGACCTTTGGTTTTCAAAAAAATATCCCTTCTAGTAACTTTTGTGATCTCATATTGAAATTTTTAACAGAACTTTTTCTGATAACTAATAGCAATTCGGGCTATATTAGTAGATATCTCAGTGTCGCTAAATTAGGTCACAAAAGTGAGTATGCAAAACTTTTTTGAACAGACACCTTATTATTATAACATAAAGAAAAATCTTTTAAATCTCACACTTATAAATGATTATTTTTGAAAAAAAATTTAGCCAATTTAATTTAAAATTAAACTCAAATATATAAAAAAATAAAATATTATTAAAAAATACATGAAAATGTATACAAAATGAAAATAGTATCTATTCTCGAGACTGCATTATTCATCTTTTGATATGTTATTCTATCTGATATAAAAAGACTTATGTATTAGTTATCATCGAATTTATCCTATTTAAACAATTATTTTTGTATAAGAAATAAATTATGTTAAATTTAAGAATCAATAGAAATTTTCATAGAAAAAAAAAAGAATTTTTTTCATTAGCATAAATTGTCTACTTGGTTGAATATGATAAAAAAAAGTTAAAATATGGTAATAAAAAAATTAAAATTTTACTTGCATTTGTTTAGTAGTAAAGATTAAAAAAAATTCTATCAAAATATTATTAATTAATTTCGAAAACTTAAAACAAATACAAAAGAAAATTTTAATAAGCAAATAGAACCAACCCCATTATTATAAATGATAAAAATTCGAAATTTAATCAGTATTCTAGTAGATTTCTTTAACACATGTTCAAATTCTGTAAATAGTAAATTGGGAATTTTAGTATGCACAACCATCCATGCATATTACAATATTTGAGAATATTTTACTGAGGAATAGAGTATCTTTGAAGTACGATAATACGATGGTGAATGGTAGAGGACGTTTGCAAATGATATGAAATCAGTGAATGCATTTTAGAAAATTGGAACGCTTGAAAGGAACTTTAATTTTCGTTAAGGGCACGTGCTGTAAGCACATATGATTGGCATACAATGTATTCCACATGAATAAGAGCCATCGTCAACTACAGTACCGGTACTCATTGGCCGAGGATGTGGACATGGACATAAAATATGCACGCAATACGACCAGTACAGTGTATCATTACGTTGTGTGCAAATGGATAAGAACAGACAAAACTGCATTTTCCCTTCCGCCTGATTCAATTCGGTAGCTTGGCGTGGCTGGATTTTGAAATTTTTAACCCTTACGAATTTTTAGGTTTCTGTCATGATCGACGGTGCGGTCCTGTCTAGTAGATGTAAAATTCATTTCGACTCTCATTAAAATGGGGTGAGCTGGTGTTGTTAGCTGCCAAAAAAAAAGAAAAACAGGCGGAACACCAAAAAAAAAAAAATAATAATAAAACTACAAACAATAAAGCACGTACAGTAAGTGCATGAACGATATGTGGCACACATCCTTGCATATTACGAAATCGTTATATAAAAAAATCAATATGCCCTGCAGGACCAAGTTTAGGTTTGGTCAGGAACCTTACTTGTTATAATATGTACGCTATTAAAAACTAGAAATTCACGGGCAAATTGCCACACGCACGCATACACCTTCGCCTGGTTATATGGACTTCCGACAACAGTAATAATTCTATACGATAAAGTACAATCAAAGAATCCCTGCATCTCGTTTTTGTGAATGTAATTTTTTTTTATTTATTTAAATTAGAAAAGAATGCGCCTATTATTTAGATCTGCTTCTAATGAACATGATATTTGGTATGGGATAACCGTGCAAATTAAAAACGGAAGGAATGAAGGCAAAAATAATCAGAAACAATCTCCATACCTATTCCTTCTGTTTCAATTCACCATCAAGTATCCCCTACACAACTAAAACAAGGCGGCAATTAATGCTCTTTTGGACGTTCTTTAAACACCAAATGGTCCATTTCAGATTGATTCAATGCATTTCGTTTTGTTTTTATTCTATAGACGCATTGTAATTACTTGCAAAAAGTTAAGACCTTTTTGAAAAAAGCATTAGGGATTGATATGTAAAAAAAGAATACCATTTTTGTAATACTATGCATAAGCAAATATTGATTCGAGTGAGAATTTTGTTAGCTCATTTCTGAATTGATGCAAATCAAAAAAAAGTTCAAAATAATTTACGTTTAGGATAAGTTTTTGAATATAAAATTTCATAAGAGGTTCATTTAAACATAAATAAAGAATAATTAATTTTTATTTTAAAATCTATTAAATAGATTTTGTGAGCATTTTAATTATCCAGTTCTATTTCCATTAGAACAAAATGTTGTTTCAATAAAAGAATTGTATTTATTCAGAATGATGTCATCATGTCTCCTCTTTTTCTTTTCTTTTTTAAAGTGTATTTATTAGTATATAAAGAACAAAGATCATTCAATAATGTCTTGCACATTTTGTTAGATAACCTTTTGCCATTTTTCAGCGTCGTTCATAAAAGGAGCTGTCTTTATTGGCAAAGAATTGAACAAGGTGAATTGAAGGTCATAACACGCAAGGAGTTTTGAAGAGACACCTCTCCTGTTGGCCAATTTTGGACGCTTCTGGTCAATTGCTAGCTTCAAACCATCCAATTATTGACAGTAGAGTAGATGGCTCCTTTCCAGTCCCACCAAATGCACAGCAAAACCTTCCTAGCCGTTAGTCCTGGTTTGGCCACCGTTTGGACCGCTTCACCGCGCTTTAACCACGATTGTTTTCGCATAATAAAGTCGTATGTGACTCATTTATCATCCCCAGTCACTACCCGTTTAAGAATTAGGTCGATTTCGTTCCGTTTAGCCAAGACTTTGCAGATGGAAATTTGATCCATCATATTTTTTTGCGCCAATTCGTGTGTTAACCAAACATAGATCTTCTTTTTGAATCCAGAGCTTAATGAATATGGTTTAAAACTGGTTTGTGATCGATCCTTAGCTCATAGGCGATGCTACAACTGCTAAAATGCCGGTCTACTTCGATCATTTGCATTATTTTATCGAAATTTTCGACGACAGTCATACCTTTGCAAGGTATATTTTTAACATAGAAAATATCGGAACGGAATCGACGAAACAAATTACAACTGTGACAGTATCGGTATCGGGAATTTTATCACCATTCAGAATTTCTGTTCCCTATCTTGCTTTTTCGCCTTTATCAAAGCAAAATTGCAAAATATACCGAATTTTCTCCTTATTAACCTACATCTTTTACACCCTATAACTCACATCTGGATCAACAATCAAAAACTGAAAAGAATTTTTTTAGTACGGAATGCCGCTTTTCCAACGAGCACAAGCCTGAACTACAACAATTTAACGAAAAAATAATGGATTTCTTTTGCCCCAGGAGTTGTGGAAATAAAAGAGCGAAATTCTTTAATATGTACGTATAGCCTACTGATTGATTTCAGGAATAAATTTTAATATTTTTCTTTTCAACTTTCATTTTACTTATATAGTCTAGGCATCTGAAAAAAAAAACTTTTGGTTAAAAAATCTCAGTATAGCAAATACATTTGGAAAAATTCCTGAAAACCTTATATATTGTATATTATATGATAACATCAACAGATAAAGATTTGAACTAAAATTTTTTCCACTCATTTTAAAATTAGCTATAAAGTTTTGCATCGCACTGTATAAAAATAATAAAACAAAAGTGGAGTATCAAAATTATGCTTTATTTATAATTAAAGATTAAATAAAACTTTTGTTGTATTAAAATAAACTACTCTTGCTGAAAATCAATTGCAACATTTTATTCAATTATTGTAGAGTAAAAAAGTGTGGAATGAATTTAAAACAGTATTCATTCCAATATTTAAGAGTAAAAATGTGCAATTTAAAATCTGTATTGGTCGACATATTTATCTTAACCAACCGCTGCATCAATGATATCCACATTATAATTACATTGTAGTTATCGACGCATTGTTTCCATTTTCTATTTCATTTTCATCGCTAACTGTCAATGTACCTTCGTCATCTGTAACATCGGCACTAACGCCATCGACAAGTTCCCCTTTTTTGAATTTGTTTACTTCTATAAAATATAAAAAATAAACGTTTTAGACAAATATAAATTACATTATATAAAAATGTACGCACCAAACATTGAAAAATCGCCATCTAATAACCTCAGCATATGTATTGTGTCATTTTTATCAATATAAGCTCGAAGGCTTGATGTACCACGCCAACCGACCAAGACTAGATTCAAATCATCATTGTACTTGTAATTGAGAACACAACTTCCAGCGTCTATGAAATTGCAAACAAATTACATAAAGTAAGCAAACATAATTAATACAATACGAACCCAATTTCTCAACTTGTTCTTGTGTAGCTTCAGATAATTCTGTTAGAGAAGGCGGTTTAGTTGGATCGGTGCATTGCAATAATTTAATTAAATCGTCTTTACATAAATTAACACGTCTTATGGAACTGATGAAGGGTTTACATGTATGCAATCCTTCCTGAGCCAAACGAAACGCGCACTTCATATGTTTATTATCACATCGAACAAATATTTTGATTCCAGTATTTATCATTTTGACATAGTCTTCATTGTTTTGGACAAGATCTTTAATTGCCTCTGAACAGAAGTAAATATTTTTTTTCTTTCCAACATAACAACGCGTAAGTAAGCACTTCGAATCAAATGCATCATCCAATCCATAAAAAGATTTTATAGAGTCCCAAACTTCCTCATCGGCCTTAAAAAATACGTATGGGTCTTCCTTATAACCGTGAATGCAACGTTTCTTACGTTGCGGTCCCCATGGAATAGATTTTTCTAAGCCAGTCTTCTCCTTTATTTCATTCTTTATATATTTTTTATTAAAAATAGCCTACATTAAGATAATGATAAAAATTTTCAACCTTTGCTTTTGCATCGCTTCCATTAACTTCAACGTTTTTTTCACTTTCCCAGGGTAAATTTGATTTTTTTCGAAGAGCTGCTACGAAAAAGGCACCTGTATTTTGTTTATGAGGCAAAACACGAATGCTATGATATGTCGATGAATATTAAATGAATATCAATACTAATAAATTTAAATACTCGTATACATGAAGCGGACTTTTTACGTACCATTTTTCTAATCCTATATTTCGAATTTCTTCAGGGGGTAGAGGGAACATATTTGGCCGAATTAATGTTCGATACTTTTCGGGAACTTCGTCAGCAGATGTGAAAACTTCTAAATCCCGAGAAGCTACCTTCCAGTCAGTCAGGCCGGATGAATACTTAAGACCCGGAACTAAATGCGAAACATCAACTATCTCTAAGGCACCTTCCGACTCCTTTACAATACGTTGTAGTACCGCTTCATTTTCAATAGGATTTAAGGAGCATGTCGAGTAAACAAGACAACCACCTACAACAAGTAGTTCAGCCCCACGTCGAATAATTCGATATTGTATGCTTTCGATTGTAAATATTATATTAAACAAATTTCCATTCAGATAAAAGTGAAGTAAATAAGTCAAACATACCCGTGAAGACTATTCCCTTGACTTGCATTCCATTTATTCCATATATCGGCATTTTTTCTCAAGGTACCATCACCTGAACATGGAACGTCACAAAGTATCTTATCAAATTTCAAATATTCTTTCCCACCATCTGGGCTAGTGCGCTAAGATTAAATAAGAATTTTAGTTTTATAAAAAAAAAACCAAATAAATATGACTCACAACGAAATTTGGCAGATATGAACTATCATGATTCGTGACAACAAAACAAGGCGAATTTAAACGCTTCGCTTGATGTACTAACATATAACAACGATTATTGTTAATATCGTTTGCGACAACAAAGCCACTTGGAATCGGTTCATCTCCGGCATGTAAAGACTCTATGAGCTGAGCTGTCTTTGAGCCAGGTGCCGCGCACATATCTAAAACCTTAACAAAATAAATACAATGCAAAGAACAGATTTGTATGAACAATAAGTACTTTGTCATTCGGCTTAACATCCAGTACCAGAGGTGGAATCATAGAAACCGCTTCTTGTCGACTTATACTACCGGCATTTGTCTCAGCAATAAGAAAATTATGCAATCTAAACAATGGCTCAGACCGTCGAATGTCTTTTCTTGACAATTCCATTTGCCATGCGAATCCATTCGGATACCATGGCAAACACGTTGGTTTACTCACAGCTGACACATCAATATTGTGAAGTTCGGCAACTGCCTGGGTATATTCCTTGAAGAATTTATCCTTTATTATGTCATTCAAAACGCTTGCCTCTGGTCGAAAACCTGTTACTCGGAATGTTGTTGGTAAATTTGATCGCAATGCAGCAAGGAAATCCTCCCATTCGGTATCAGGACATACCTTTTGACACTGTAAATAATAATAAGTGGTAACTTTTCAATTGACAATCGATAAAAGAATACTCAACATAGTATGATATCAGGCAACAAAAATAGCGAAACCTATTTATGGTATAAAGTATAGGTTGGTGTATAGAGAAACGTAGATATCAGGTTGTTGTATAGAGAAACCACGAACATATACTATCAATTGAAATAAGACGACCCAAATGGACAACAGCCAGATCAATCCACGTTCAATCAACCCATTAACAAATCCACGTACGATTCCCATGGAGAAATCTAGAACATAGTCTTCTTCGTTGAGCCAGACTCTTTTACGAAAGACATTAAACGTACAGTGTCAATGTTAAATAGGAATGACATTAAAAAGCAGCATTACGTATTATGAATGTCGGTATGACCGTGTATACCACCTTGATCAAAAAGTTACCGAAATTTATTCAGAAAATTAAAAATACAAGTTTATTCATCTAAATCTATATTGTTCCCTTCGAAGTAATCCCCATAGACTTTAACACACTTATGCCAGCGCTTGATCCAATCCTCGAAACATTTTTTATATTCGGTTTTCGGTATGTCCATCCGTGCTTCCTGCGATTTTTCCATTACTTCCTCTCGGCTGTTGAAACGCGTTCCCCGTAATGGTTTTTAAACTCGATTGAACAGAAAGAAGTCACAGGGAGCCAAATCAGGTGAATTCGGTGGTTGTTGGATGG
This sequence comes from Atherix ibis, assembly GCA_958298945.1. Classification (NCBI taxonomy): domain Eukaryota; kingdom Metazoa; phylum Arthropoda; class Insecta; order Diptera; family Athericidae; genus Atherix; species Atherix ibis. The sequence continues at coordinate 9,146,479 of OY282610.1, forward strand.
TATTTGTTGCATTTTTCGTCAAAAAATTACGAATAATGATGGCACTGTGCAACGGTGCGTTATCATGGTGCAAAATCCACGAGTTTTCTGCCCACAATTCTGGTCTCTTTCGGCGAATTGCTTCACGCAAACGTCTCATAACTCCCAAATAATACTCTTTGTTTACTGTCCGGTCTTCTGGCAAAAATTCATGATGCACTACACCGTTGTAATCCATGAAAACCGTGAGCATTGCCTCCTTTTTTGACTGAAAACGACGTGGTTTTTTTGGTCTCGGCTCATTTGGTGAACGCCATTCACTTGCCTGATGTCTGGATTGTGTGTCGTACTCATAAACCCACGTCTCGTCTCCAGTAATGATCATTTTGATGAATGTGGGATCGGATTCAGCCTCGCAAAACACGGTCTCTTTTTCGCATGAAATTGAGGTCTTTTGGCACCAACTTTGCTGCTACACGACGGAAACCCAAATCATTAACCAAAATGTCTTGGACGGATCCATAGGCAATGTTCAAGTCCTCCTTTATCTCTCTGATGGTTAATTTGCGGTTATTGACCAACATTTCTTTTACTTTATCAATGTGTTCGTCGGTTTTCGATGTCGATGGTCTGCCACTGCGTTCATCATCTTCGATTGACTCACGACCATTTTTGAACCGCTCGTGCCACTGGTAAACGACCGTTTTCTTTAGAGAATCGTTGCCGAAACACTTTTCCAACATTTCCAACGCTCGCGCACCATTAAATCCGTTTTTTACGCAAAATTTAATACAAGTTCGTTGTTGCAAATTTAAATCCATTTCTAAAATTGTAAGAAATCGCCAGCACACACAGAGATAGAGATAGATGTATGCCGTGGAGAAAATTATACAGAAGCAATCCCGTCAGGGCAAAGTTGAGTATAGAGTGAAATGGAAAGGATGGATCAGTGCTATAATACATAGAAGCCAGAAGAAAACGTACTTGATCGTTTAATTGATATTTTTGTATAAAGCATTAAAGGATCTAACACTTCATCGAGACGAGTTCCAAAAAAGAAGGAAAGAGAACATGACGGATACATTTTTGGATGAATCTGAAAAGTAAACAATTTCCGAACAAGAAAAGAAAAAAGGGGCACTCCACATTTATTTGGCCGCAGAGTGCCATAGAGCAGATTAGGGGTAGACCAGGGAGAGAAGAACCAGCTAAGCTTTCTCAGCAATGTCGACAGTCGGCTACACTCTTTATTTTACTTTTCTTTGCTTTTGGGCTCCTCTTTTCTAGTTTTCTTTTTAAAATTTTTTAAACCTTTCGAATTTTTTTTAAATTTTCACCTTCCCTCTAAATTTCTGTTCGTCCCTTTTTTGCCTGGATAGTTTTTTTTTGTAACTGTTTTATTAGTTTCACCATTTCTTCTTCTTTCTTCGCCTTCCATAGAGAACTTAACACCTTCGAGTGGCGCCATTATCCCCTATGTTCCGGGATGCATTTTTCTAATTATGGTAGGTGTAGGAGCACATCTCTGCTAAAACTTCGCATAAAGCTAGCGACAAGCATGCCTAGCAGAAACATGTGCTTCCAGAATTTGGTCGTTATTGGCCATGCTACTATAGAACTACACGATCAGCAAATCTTTTATTTGTATCCAAATTTGAATACCTTCTTGTCATTTCCAACACCTAAAAATACACGAAGTATTCTTTTCCAACCATTACAAAATGGGAGGTCAAACCTCTAAAGAAGAAATAATTGTAAGATCAACAAAACATCAGATGCACCATTCTTCCATTTAAGAACCATACTGACCTTATTACTACAATTTGCCTTGGGATTTGATGGTTTCATTTATTATTTTCAAAATAAGAACAAATAAAAAATACATTCACCAACAATTCAAATAAGTTATATTTTTACAAAAAAAATCAATCGAGTTACTTAAATTAAAAAGGAGTTTTTAATCTATGCAACTCGATTGAAACAAACAAGGAATTTGTTCAATTTGATAAACAAAATATAGCAGTTCTTTGATGAAACTCACCGCAGAATTTGTAATAGTGATTCTCAACCAGAACTAAAAAGTTCCAAAATGAGAAATGTCTTGTTGGGCTGTTAACGCAGTCTAACATTAAAATACTAGAGACACATGTCTTTACAAGTGCGTCAATATTTACAAACATCAGAAATCGTAGCAATTCATCAGAAATCGTAGCTTCTATTTTTTATAAAAAGAAAGGAATCCGCAATCACATTACTATCTGTGATATCAGAATATACTCGTTAACCGGTAAGTGAACATTTTCAGTCAAATACGCTTCGAAAACTTGTCCTCTACGTTGAAACTCGTTATGTGATTACTCAATGGTCGAATGTAAAAAAAAACTTACTTTATAATATTTGATAAATGATTCGTTGTCTCGAACAATTTCTAAATACGGCTCTGAACGCCTCTCTTGCTTTGTTGGATCCTATTTAAAATAGAAGAAGTTATAATTAAACTATAATTGGTAAAATATTATAAAATTCTTCAACAGTAGAACCATTTAAGCTAACGTGTTAGTACTGGCATTTAACCACAAATATTTTAGAAAATAAATTATTTATTTTGTTAATTGTAAAATACATACAATATGTGAACAAATGGACTATCAATAATATTAATAATTATCATAAAAACTTGCTCTTCGAAACACCACAAATAACATACATTTATTTTCCTATTTCGCTTCTTTTGAGCAAATGAATTAACTTTTCTATCGTTGCGACGACCCATTTCCTTATCTTTATAAAATTTGCTTATCGTTTTATTTAAAAAGAATTACTAAATCAATGTTTGGCCGAGCAATTTCTATTTAAACTAATTTTTGATTTACAAATTCATAAAAACAAAGCGGCACAATAACGTGGACCACGAAACTCGTGCTAATTGACAGTTTCAGTTGTCATTTTTGACATAAAGGTTCGAACCCAATTGCTTCATTTGGTAAGATGAACGTCCATACGCAATCAACAAAAGAAGTTGGCTTCTATACTCTCCATGAAAATTAGTTGCATTGAAAATATTTTTGTAAAATTTCTGCAGTTCCTGCTTACCAAAATTTCAGATGGAAAATTACCTTAAAACTTTGTCTGAGAAAAAATATACAATAAAAATACTAAAAAATTCGTATGAGAATAAAAAGCATTTTTTATGACAATTATTATAAAAACATCATATTCGGTTAATTCTTATTTTTCTTATAGAAAATTCTTATTTTTCTCATAAAAAATGCTTATTTTTCTCATACGAATTTTTTATTTTTCTTATAGGAAATTTTGTTTTCTTATATGAAATTTGAATTTTTCTATCTGGTTTTTTTTTAATAAAAAATCTTATTTAAATAAAAATACATATAAAAAAATTTCTTTTTGAAAAATCTTATAGACCATTTTGACAAAATATTGTATAACTGAAAATTAGTTTTTCTGAAATTATTTGTTACCAAAACGAATATAATCCACTTTTTGGATTAAACCTAGAAAATATCTCAATCCTCGTGATTATTCAATAAATAAAAACAAAAAACTTACGTTGCAACTGAAATTGCGTGCAGATCCTCGGTTGCACTGGTTTGTATTGCATCAACAATAACACGATGATGGCCTTTCAAGTGTTTTTTTTATCTTGGGAAACAAAAAGAAGCCACACAGAACAGTGTTGTCATTACTGGATCATTCTGGGTCATTTTCGATTATGTCAGTCAAGGCACACATTCATTCAATTGGCTTCCTGTTCAATCCTAAGGTTTTCTGGAACCACCTTGGCAAACTCAATCTTGAGTCAACATCTGATTAACTATAACTATGAGTTTCTAAAAAGTTTCGAGAACAAACACACTTTTAACAATCACATAGTCTCCAAAAAATTCTTTTACAACTAGTCTTTATAAAATTTTCAAGGTTCTGCAGATAAATATTCCTTAAGGTAATAGAGGAATTATATTTGCCCAAATTGATGTATGATACTTTTCGGGAATTCTATCAGCAAATATGAAAATAAGTCAAGGAGAAGCTACTACCTACATCCCAGTCAGCTAATGCGGGTGACTACTTAAGAACCGCAACTAAATGCCAAAACATTTAGTTCAGATAAATATTCCCCAAGTCCTCAAAAATATTCTACATCTATATGTTGGCAAAAATATCGATAAACATTATTTTTTTAGGGATATAGAAATAAAAGTAAAACAAAAAATAATATATGAATATATTTAAGAAAATCAAAATCACAATTTTGATTTATTCAAACATCGTTATTAATTCATTTATCATTATTATTATTATTATTATTATTATTCTTAATATTATTAGTATTATTATTATTATTATTATTGTTATTATTATTATGTTTTGTTTCATTATTATTAATATTATTCGATGATATGAGTATTGTATATAAAAAGCATTTATCGCAAAATTTTTATAATTATTCTCTAACAAATTTTTTTATTTTCAAATTCATTTTATTCCATATTCCATAAATTGAGTTATATTTATTTTGTGTAGTTTTTTTTTGCCATCTCGTTCCAGTTTGTATATAAATAAGTTTATTTTTTTTGTAATTGTTTCTCTTTATTGGAATTCACATGGTTTTTATTAACTTTAAACAAATATTATTCTAGTGATACAGTACTGAACAAAAGTGCTAACTTCAAGACATGATCAGGAACGATACTTTTCTTAATGTAAATGAGTTTTTTTTTAAATAATTCAAACGTTTTTTTTTCTTTCCTATAAATTCCCAATAAAGTTCCATTAAATCAATTAAATGTTCAATAAAAGAACATAGATAAAATTTTTATTCTTTGTATTTTAAGTTAGCACTCCAGTTTGGCACGATTTACAATGTGGGCTATCAACAATACACTATAATAATAGTCAAAATAGGAAAAAAATATGCTTCCTAACTAAGTAATATTGTAATTAATATTTGTTGGTACATATTTTGAATTACTTTATAAATAAATAACAATTTTATCAACTTATAATTTTACTATAATAAAATATAATTAACAAGATTATGATTTCATTTCAATTAAGTAAATATTAATATATAAAAATTATTGTTAGTTTGGAAATAAAATTTTGTTTATTCGTTTAGTTAAAATATATCCAATAATATGTTTTAGATCGACAAAAATAAGTTTTTATTTTATAATCGCAATAAGGTACATACATTATATCATATTACAATTATCTATTCAAAAATTATACAATTTAATACAAAACAATATTTTTCCTATTTTGATAGTGTGATAAATAATTTTTTTTGTTTTACAAAATAACATAATTATTATAAAAAGGACATGCTCACAAACATACACATTTATTTACAATTTGACTTTTGGTTTATTTATTTGATTTTGAAGATGAATTTGGTAATTTTTATATGAATTCGTATCAGAAAATATCTTTTTCTTTTTAGAAATATAATAAATACAAAAATAATGAAGAATATACGATATATTATGCACATACGTGTAGTTATGAGAAGGTATCCATTCTTTGAATAAATTTTTTTTTCTTCACATCACTTAAATTTTTGATATATTTTGCTGTCGATTGATCATCTATTCAATTTAAGATATCCTAGATTTTATTTAATTTCAATAAAAGTTCGATATTCTTTCAAATTAAAATTTTTATATATACGTATAGATAAGCATGAATTTGTTCGTGCATATCTAGAAATAATTTCAATTATATTTATTATATAAATACAATTAGTTTATTTATTCAATTTACTTTCTGTTTGATATTAAAAATGTTTATTTCGATAGTAAATCGCACAACTGTCGGATATTTCAACAAACTTCAAAAGTTTAATATTAAAAATTTTTCTCACAACTCATTTTTTTATTACCTCATATTATAATTTATAATATATATAATATTGTAGATTTTTTTCAATTGATCTATATATATATATATTGTACAATATATATTTTTTATCTTTGGAGTTTTTCGGTTTTATATTCATTCTAATTGAATTAAACAGTAAGTTGATAGAATCACTTTTGACAACTTACTTATGCTTTTAAAGTAATGAACTAGCAGAAATAATTATGGCGCTTAATAAGTGATAGATTTGTGTAAATAAACTTCAATATAAGAAATAATTTAACTATAATTGAACAAAAATCAATCATTACGAACAATTTATGTTATTTCTAGCAAATATTTGTCTCTTTAGTAATTAAGACACTCGTTACTGATTTTGAATAATTTTTTTTTTCTCTAAATTGTCATGAAACAATTATCTTAATGTACTCTCATGTATTAGAAATTTACACCACTACCAAAACAGTTAATAAAAAAAACCATGAAATTTTTTTAAAAAAATATCCCTAAAATTCGTAAAAAAAATTAAAAATATAAAATTGATTTAAAAAAAAAATGCTAAGCCATAATTTTGAATTATGACATTACTAAAAATACAATCGATTTAAAGAGGCTCGACAACTGTAATATCAATGGTTTTGGAGTGATAAGTGTGACTTGATCATTAGTTTTCGATAAGCAAAAAACAAAATTGTTTGCCAAAATTCCTTAAAATTCGTAAAAAATCAAAATTTTAAATTGAAATGCTACGTTACGACAAGCAAATGGCATTACAAAAATACAGTCGATTGGTAGGGGCTCGAGTACTATAATGCAAAAAACCTGAAATTTTTGTAAAAAATTTTAAAATTATTAAAAAATTATAAATAAAATTTTTTTGTAATGCTAAACAATGATTATTAAAGGGGATTTTTTAATATGGTATTACCAAAATAGAGTGTATTGTTAGCCGCTCGACAACAGTAATACCAACGGTTTTAGAGTTATAAATACAGTTTATTTAGTAATTGTTAAGCAAACGGAATAACAAAATTAAAATGTTTACAAGAAATCCTTAGAATTCGTAAACAAAAATTAAAAATTAAAAATAGATTTTTTTAAAAAAATGCTAAACCATAATTTTGAATAATGACATTACTAAAAATACAATCGATTTAAAGAGGCTCGACAACTGTAATACCAATGGTACTTGATCATTAGTTGTCGATAAGCAAAAAAATATTTTACCAAAACGAATTTAAATTCGTTGAAAATAAAAATTTCCAATTGAAATGCTAACTTATGATAAGCAAATGAAATCTTTGTACTATGGCATTACCAAAATACAGTCGATTGATAGTGGCCCGAGAACTGATAACGAAAATACATCAAAATTTTGACAGAAATTCATAAAGTTTTTTCAAAAACTGTTTTGATAGTCATTCGACAACTGTAATACCAACTGTTCTAAACTATAATACAGATGAAAATTAACTTACTATAAATTAATATGCAATTTTGTAATTCAGTAAACATTCTGCAATAAATTGAAAAGCTACGAGAGTATGGATGTTTTTTAGAAAGATGACAATTGGCTATTTCTATAGTAAAATAAAGTACAAATTTTGGTAGCCATACTTTAAATAAATGGCATCAATATATTTTTCTTATACACTATACAAAAGTTGGAATGGTCAGGCAGGTCTACAATGGAATCCAGTTCAATACACTGCATTCATGCAATATAAACTGACTATACAATCGTATGTCGCTGAATTCGGTTTTCTTTATAATTTGATATTAAAAATTAAAGTTAATTCAATAAAAAAATGTTTTTCATAATATTTTATATAAAATATAATGAATAATTGTTTTTTCACCTTCTTATTCTTTGATTCAAAAAGGACAATCGCTGACGTTCAAAAAAATATCGTAGAATTTTATGAGACAGCGTAAATTTCCATTAAAAACTATACGCGTACTGGTTTAGAAGTTTAAAGACTGGTGAATGCAATTTGGAAAATAAAGATCATCCAGGATAACCAAAAAAAATCTTTAAGATAAGAAATCGTTGGTTTTACCGAATAAAAGCTTCGCTCAAACATTAAAGGCATTTGCAAATAAATTGGGTGTTGGGACAATCAATAATAGCTGTATTCAATTGGACCAATTTTGCTACAGCGCTGTAGACTCTCAATAAAATGAACATATCACTTACAGCAGTAAAATACAATCTCACAATAGTCACGGACAATACCGAGTTTATTCACACATAAACAATAAAAACAAAAATATGACATTTCAACATAACCAACGAACCCGCAATTATATCTATTTTCACTGTAGCAATTACAATCCACCTACCGTACATTGTATGCGTAACTCCAAATGAAAATTACTGCTCTGTTCGAGGTAAAGTAGATGATGACAGATACACAACTAGTGTAGTAGCAAAATGATCGACTAGAGATCATATAAAAAATTCAGAAAGAGGCCTTTAACATACATGAATTGTCTCTATTAGCGGTAAAAAACCGATAAAATATTTGTATTTATTTGCTATTATGACTGATGATAGAAAATAAATTCATTGCAATAAGGTTACTTCGGGAGAATCATCAAAATTTACAGCAAAGGAAAAAAACTTATGCTCTGTATTTGGCAAGACTCTGAGGATATATTCAATCACAATTTGGAACTATTAAATGTGAATAAAACTAAAGCCAAATTTAGATTCGAATGAAAATAGATCGTTAAACATTGATTAAGATTTCGCCGAATTTCAGTAAATTCAGTTCTAAAGTCACTCGACATACATAATAATGACAAAATAATTGTCACTTTTATATATGGGACTTTTGAATAGATATGATTAATCTTTGACAGCCTAAAACTTTGACGTTTCAAATGACACCACTGTCATTCTTATACGTTTGTGTTTTGCTCTTAGATTCAATCTAAAGGTTTACTATAGTCAGCATTTAATCAGAACATGAAAACGAACTTCAGATTAGGTAAAAAAATCGTTTTGCAGCAGAATGGGTATATAAAGAAGAAAAATTGTCGGCTTTGAGATGAAAAACTTACTGCCTGGTGTGCCTTTTGATCGGGCAGAATTATGTTTGGTCGGGCCGTACTGCTTTCGAAATGGGACTGGCATGACCAGTAACTGTCAATGGCGAAAGGTATCGAGCGATGATAACAGATTTTTTTTTAGCTCTAATTGGACAAGATGATGTGATTTAATATCTTAAGACATTTTTCTATGAGACTACATTAAATCAATGTTCTATACCAGAGGTGGGTAATTCCCTTATCCCGCTAAAAAAAATAAGGAAAAACACCTCAAAAAGACATAATCCATCAGAAAACGCGGTTTTTGAAACAAAAAGATAATCGTGGATAAACACCCGTATTGGTCAAAGACAACAACCCGAAATGGACGACAACAACTTCCTACCGGATGGAAGCATGGCACCGCACCACAAACTGCAAGAAAATATGCAGTACGATAGCTGCAGCGAATCTAAGCGAAGACAAGTGCAGCGACATCTGCCTATGTCTAAAAATAAAAGAAGCCATTCCAACTTAAGCGGAAGAGTCATCCATAATTAGACCTCTCGGATCAGCTCCTGCAAACGATGTAGAAACCCTGGAGACCATTTGAACAATGTTATTTTAAAAAAATAATGGTAACTGCAATATAGATATATGAAGACTACAGCCCTGACCATAATTCCGCCGAGCGGCGATTGGTCAGCTGTCAAAATTTTTGCAACTCTAACAATCTAATGAGTGTGTACGCAATTGCGACAAGCAACGAGACCGAGTAACGTTTTTTGCCTCGATTTAAGTCTAATTTTTATGCACGTAGTTTTCTGTCACACATTTCAATGTTTGGTTATGTTGTTAGCATTGTTCGTTGACAATTCAAATTGAAATCGAAATAAATTTTTGGAAATTGAATCAAGTTTAATTTATAAATAGTTAAATTATTAAATTTTTTTTTGAAAAAAGGGGTGCAATGCCTCAAATGGGAAAACTTGCTCAAGCAATTCGATTTCCTCAAAAACTATGAAATTTCTTTAACTCGTTGCAATTATGTTCAATTTGTTAAATACTTAGATTAAAGAATACCTGGATAAACCCCAACGTCAGGAAACACAATTTTCTGTCTGAATTATTGCAAAAGCGGCGAGAAATCGTACTGCTTGCATACATTTGTGTAGTTTTTTTTAAGTAGACATGACACCCACTGAATTCTTGTTTTCGTAATAGAAATTTATTGAATTCCATAAGCATAATTAATATCCATTTTAATTCAATAATTCCAAAAAGAAATATAATTTAAATACGACAGAAGGCAACATTTATTTTTCTCCCAATCTTCTAGTATTAAATCAAATTGTATTTTAGGTTTATTATGTACATATATTTTGCAAATATCAAGCAAGCGCCTCAATTTTGTAGATTTTCGGAGAGTTTTAAAAGACGCCATTCTACTAGAAGTGGTAGCATACCGAAGTACTTTTGTTGACATTTAGATATATTAATCAAATATCAAGCAAGCGCCTCAATTTGGTAGATTTTCGGAGAGTTTTAAAAGACGTCATTCTCCTAGAAGTTGTAGCATACCGAAGTACTTTTTTTGACATTTAGATATATTAATCAACTATCAAGCAAGCGCCTCAATTTTGTAGATTTTCGGAGAGTTTTAAAAGACGCCATTCTACTAGAAGTGGTAGCATACCGAAGTACTTTTGTTGACATTTAGATATATTAATCAACTATCAAGCAAGCGCCTCAATTTTGTAGATTTTCGGAGAGTTCTAAAATATGCCATTCTCCTAGAAGTGGTAGCATACTGAAGTACTTTTTTTGACATTTAGATATATTAATCAACTATCAAGCAAGCGCCTCAATTTTGCAGATTTTCGGAGAGTTTTAAAAGACGCCATTCTCCTAGAAGTGGTAGCATACTGAAGTACTTTTTTTTGACATTTAGACATATTAATCAAATATCAAGCAAGCGCCTCAATTTTGTAGATTTTCGGAGAGTTTTAAAAGACGCCATTCTACTAGAAGTGGTAGCATACCGAAGTACTTTTCTTAACATTTAGATATATTAATCAAATATCAAGCAAGCGCCTCAATTTTGTAGATTTTCGGAAAGTTTTAAAAGACGCCATTCTTCTAGAAGTGGTAGAATCCCGAAATGCTTGCATACTTCTATTGATACTTATATACTTATCGCGAAGTGAAAGTTTACGTGCGATTTTATTACTAATTAAATAGTTTACGAACATGGAAGTATAAATTAATACATTTGCATAAATAATTTTTTCTTAACGACAGCAAATAGGAAGTTTCCTTTTCAGAATACGAAGTGTTTCGTGAAAGGTTATTTTGCAAATGTGTGTGTTCTTACGAAAGTGTTCTCGGAACAGAATATTTGTGTCTAGAGGCGTATCCAGTTCTTCTATAATCTAAGGTTATAGTCAATTTTCGTTCATCGGAATTTTGTGTTCGAGTCTTCTCTCCGTAAATTTTTTTTATATTTTGTTGTTGTTATTATGAATAATTATTGTACATAAATATTTGGCAATCCACAAATGTACATATATATATATATATAGCCTATAATAGACGTATTATTATGGTTTCTTCTCAAGTTTACGTAAAATATATGTAAATTTATGAAGTTACAATACTCGTAATATAAATATCATATCAATTACATATAATATTTCGTTACTAAATCATATAATTATTTGCCATTTATTTTATAATATATAATTTTTAATATGATTTTTATTTAAATATGTGTAGTAACTATTCTCCATACATATTGTGTGTATACATATGTATATGTATGAATGCATTTTTCTTCTAAGTTGAAATTTCTTTAAACAATATCAATTTTTATGTACGTGTATAAACAAATAAATAATTATTTCAAGTAAATTTTTCTTATATATATATATATATATATATATATATATATATATATATATGTGTACTTACGCTAAATATATGTATATATATATATGCTCGTCTATATATTTTTTTATGCTTAAATTATTTTTTTTTTACCATATACAAATATGTATGCATATGTATGTATGTTTGTATAGATTATTTAATCTTATAGTTAAAGTATGTATGTATAAAGTTTTCTAGCTAAACTTTTCTTTGTCTATTTATTTAATATTAAATTTAAATATTGTATCGTATCTCACTCGCATAATTTTTTTTTTGTTGTTGTTAATTTCTTTTAATTTTTTTTCTTTCAATAATTAATTTATACATAATTTTTTTATTTTTTTGGTTTTTTACTTCTTTTTTTTAATTTCATAATGTATTTAGATATTTATTATTTTGTTATTAATTAGAATTTATATGGAAAATAATTATTGATTATTTTATGCATTTATGTATTTATGTGTGTATGTATAATGTTAGCCAATAGTATGCAACCAACCCACCCACCTTGTTAACAATATATTCTGTAGACAATTTTAGTTTTAAATCTTAATAAGTCGAAAATTGATAGTGTTTTTTTTTGATTGAATTAACAAGTATTAATATAGTATTATGGTAAAGTGGATTAAATATATTATTATTTCCTTAAACTATTAATCATAATTTTAAGTTAGTGGATCATTTTTTTTTTTGCCATAAAAGTTCAAGTGTAATTACAAAATGTTCAAATTCTTGCCTCAGTTTTTAAGGGGTAAAAGTAATTGTTAAATTTTTTATGATACTGTTTAAGGAAATTCAAAGGACTGATTAGACTTTATCAAAAAGAATCAAATTAATTCTTGCATATCAAAAAAGGCCTGTAAAAAAATTATTCTATTTTATGGTATGGCTAAAATTACTAGTGTAAGTAACTAGTAAAAGTCCTTTCACAACTAATAAAAGGAATTAGAGTCTTACAGTAATATAAATTTTGTCTAACTAAAATAAAAACTATACCAAATTAGTGTATTTGATAATCGTGAAAAAACTATTGAGAAACTGCTGGTCTATTTGAGTAAGTGGCGGATAAGAAGTGATTTGACGATTTTTTTTCAATAAAAAAAAACAATTGGATTAAGCTTTAATTCCATTTAAACTTGAGTGATGATGAACTATAAACATTTTACGTTCCAACAGAAATAAATTAGCTTAGTGCTAGAGAAAAAATTCTACCGGAAGCTGTGATGTCCATCGTGAAAGAAGATGGTTTTTGGGGTTGTTTTTCTTAAGACTGAGAGTAGATATGGTACGAATGTAAAGGAATTTTAAAAACAGGACAGTATCTAAATATTTTAAATATCAATAATTGTCTATTAGGACCTGCGTTTATTGGTAAAGAATTTGTTATGCAGCAGGATAACGATCCTAAGCATATTAGAAGTTTGGTTGGTTGGTGAATGCTTCTTTATAGAGTAGCAAACCGATCCCTTACATAGTTTGATATTATGTAGAGATTTTCTATCAAATATATAAAGAAAATAAAAGCATTTTGGATGGTATAACGTGCCTACCACCATCACCCGATCCAAATCCCATGCTGCCGGAAGCTGCGATGTCCATCGTGAAAGAAGATGGTTTTTGGGGTTGCTTTTCGACAGGCTGAGAGTAAATTTGGTACGAGTTAATGGAATTTTAAAAACAGGACAGTATCTAAATATTTTAAATATCAATAATCGGCTATTAGGACCTCCGTTCATTGGTAAAGGATAACAACCCTAAGCATATCAGAACTTTGGTTGGTTGATGAATGCTTCTTTATGGAGTAGCAAACCGATCCCATACATAGTTTGAAAATAAATAAAGAAAATAAACCACTTTGGATGATATGACATGGCCATCACAATCACCCGATCCAAATTCAATTGTATTTTTATGGATAATATTTTAAAGGATAGAAAAGGGAAAAAAATTGATGTGTCACCAAACGCAAAAAGTTCTTTTCGACAAAAAAGCCATTTGAGCATTTGTTTTAAAAAAAAAATTATATTTTTAATTTTAAGAAAATAATTAATATTGCAGTAATAATCCATTTTTCTCTATATAAAATTCAAAATTAATATATAATTTTTAAAGAACAAAAAAAAATATATATTAATTTTTTTTTTTGTTTTATCTAAAACCAAAGTGGTTGCATATTTTTGGTCTATACTGTATATTTATGTACGAGAAAAAGAAAAATATAAATATTAAATTGTAATTATTTATTTGAAAAGAATATTGACTGTATGATTATTTTTGTTGATTTTTATTCTTGTTAATGTGTAGATTTTCTAATATTCTTAATTTGTTTTTTATTTAATATTGTATAAACATTTTGCTCAAAATTATTCTTAATAAAATTTGAAAATTTATGCTTTTGATTATTAAACGGTCAGTGTAATAAACATAATTAGTTTCCCAGGACACATAAATACATACATACCATGCTTGTGTATATTGTTCGAAATAAAAATATATATTTTTCTAAAAACACATGAAATAAATTTGATTTTGTTTAAATATTATATTCATAATTTTTATTTATGTTTTTATGATTTTTTGTTGTTGAATTTTTTTTATTATTTTGATACTGTATATATAATATATAATCTATTTTTAATAAATTGTTTTATTTGATATTAATTCATTTTCAAATTAAATTTATTCAATACTATAGAAAAATTTCAATAAAATCCTGATTACATTGTTTCGTTTCGCTTAAATACATATTTTCTACTATTTATTATTAATTAAATATAATTTTACATAAAATCCATTTTAATTTCTATAGTTTCCCCTCTTTTACTTATTTTTTTTTGATTCGGTTTTTTTTTGGTTATTATTATAATAATATTTTTATGTTTTTTTTTTGGTTTGGTTTTTTCTTTCTATTAAAGTTGTTAATACTAAAACATTTTATTCTCCTTTTTTTTTTTTTTTAAATAAATACTATTATTATTATTATAGTATTTATTATAAATTATTATTATTATTATAAATTATTATTATTATTATTATTATTACTATTATTATTAATTATTATTAAAACGTTCTACTCGAGTTGACTATCGTTTTAATTATCACCGAAACTATAAGGACGGAAGAAAAGAGCGATACTGACACAAACGGTGTTGGACTCTTACTTCCAGCGTGCTGCATTGCAACTGGCTCTTCGCCTATAAATAAAAAAAAAATATAAATAAAATTAGAATTTCTCTATTAATAATATGAAAATATTTAAAAGAAAAAGAAAGGTAAGAAAATTTTCACTATTCATAAATGAAAAGGTTTTTTTTTAATTTAATATTGGAAGTTTTTTTTCTTATAATTTTTTAAGGTTATTTAAAAAAAAAATTCTTTTTCCCAATTGAATATAGAACTTTATTATCTATCCGTTTATAACTATACTATAAAATATAGTTCTGTCAATAAACAGTTTATAAATATAAGGTATAGTAAAAAGAAATCCATTATTTTTGCATTAAATTGAAGGTTTTATTTAGCATAGATAGAATGATACGATTTAGGTCAAATATCCACCGTTTTGTTCGATAACTTGTTGCCATTTTGGAGGTAATTTCATAATGCCTCTCTCATAGAAACCCTCGTTCCTATTGGCAAAAAACTGGGACAGTCGATTTTCACAATCTTCTCTTGAGGCGAATTTTTCACCTGCAAAATCATTCGTCATATACAGGAAGAGGTGGTAATCACTTGGTGCCAGGTCCGGACTATAAGGTGGATGCATAAGAACATCCCAACCAAGGTCCGGGAACTTCTGGCGAGTCCCTATCGATGTATGGGGCCTGGCGTTGTCCTGATGGAACACAATTCCTCTCCTATTGGACAAAGCTGGCCGCTTCTGGGCGATTGCTTCTTTCAGACGGTCCAATTGTTGACAGTATAGGTCCAAATTAAGAGTTGGGCCATAGGGGAGCAGCTGATAGTAGATGATTCCCTGCCAGTCCCACCAAACACACAGCAAAACCTTCCTGGCTGTCAATCCTGGCTTGACCACCGTTTGCGCCGGGTAACCGCGATTTGACCACGACCGTTGTCGCTTGACGTTGTCGTAAGTGACCCACTTTTCATTACCAGTAACCATCCGCTTCAGAAATGAATCGATATAGTTGCGATTCAGCAGATGGAAATTCGGTCCATGAGGTTTTTTTGCGATAACTCGTGTGGCACCCATACATCGAGCTTCTTTTTGTATCCAGCCTTATTTAAGTGGTTTCAAATGGTTTTTTGTGCAATGTTTAGCTCCTGGGCAATCGAAGCAGTGCTTATGTGACGGTCGGACTCGACGATTTCCATTATTTTATCGACATTTTCGACAATTGGCCTTCCAGAGCATGGTGCATCTTTGACATCAAAATTACCGGAACGGAATCGACGAAACCAAAATTACGCATAATTGGCTGTTACAGTATCAGGACCATAAACACTATTCACATTTTCAGCTGCCTGGCTTGCGTTTTCGCCTTTATCGAAGAAAAACTGTAAAATATGGCGTATTTTCTCTTTGTTGGTGTCCATCTTTGACGCGTGCTAAAAAAATACTGAGTCAAGTAATCACAAAACTGTATGAAAAGTTTTTTTTAGTACAAAATTTTATCTTTCTAACGCTATCTAGTGCAATCCGATGGCACTTTTACAACGGGAGATACAGACTCCTAAAGCCATCTATTGGCAAAATAATGGATTACTTTTTACCACATCTTATATATTGTAGTACACATTTTTAATATGGCACCGAAATGGGGAATGATTTGCCAAAAGGGAGGTTTGCAAAAAATTGAAATTTTTTTTGAATAAATCCGATAAAAAGAAAATTTAATTAAATAGACAAAGAAGAAGAAGAAGAAGACCAAAGACCATTTGCTTATATGAAAACGGGAAATTTTTTTAATCAAAAAGAAGGGAAATTTCACAAAAAAAAAAAATGCACTGACATTTTTTGTCTTGTAGAAATTTTTGGAAATTAGAAAAATTTTCTCCATTTTGTGTGACTCTATCAAAAATGATCATTTTTAATATGGCACAGTAGTGGAGGGGGAAGGGAGTGGAAATCATATTCCAAATGGGTCTTAAAAAAAGGGAAAATAAGAAATAAAACTAAATTTTTTGTTCCCAAAGACCATTTTTCCATATGAAAACGGGAAATTTTTCTTATCGAAAAGAAGGGAAAAGTACAGTGGAATATTAATTTTTAATATTTTTTTATTATAGATTATTTGACTATAAAATAATATGAAAAAATTTTAAAAGCTTGTTACAAAATTTCATGATTCTGTCGTAGCAATGTTTCTCGTTTTAAGAGAAGCGATGAGGCTTATTTCTACCTCGATGGACATGTATTGGGTTGTCCGGAAAGTAATTTCATTGTTTTCCAATAGAGGAATTAATTGTATTTTTTCACAACCAACTTCACACTTAAGCCGCATAATCATATGTATTTTGACAGCTGACATAGCAAGAAGGCTTGCTTATGAATAAATTCGATTGATTCTGCGCAGTAGTTTTTGGTTGATATCCTTTTAAATATGTAAAGTGAAAAACAGCATTTTCGGCATATTTTACTTTTTTACTATAAAAATGCTGTTCAAGCAAGAAAAAAATTATCTGATGTGTATGAGGAAGATGTGGTAAGTGCCAAAACTGGTTTGCAAAATTTCGATCTCGAAGATGCACCACGTTCTGGAAGGACAGGTGAAGCTGATGAAGACACAATAAAGGCATTAATTGATGCAAACCGGCGAATAACAACACGTGAGATCGCTGTGAAATTAAATTTATCGAATATGACCGTTCATGATCATTTGAAATGGCTAGGTTTAATCTCAAAGCTCGACATATGGGTTCCTCATCTTCTTACAGAAAAACATTTGTGCCGTCACATTGATGTTTGTGATTTGCTTGTCACATTGACGTTTGTGATTTGCTTGAAGCGTGTCATCACTGCGGACGAGAAATGGGTTATCTTCAACAATGTAAAGCGCAAACGATTCTGGAGTAGAAAAGATGAACCAGCTCAAACCACTTCGAAAGCCAATATTCATCAAAAAAAGGTTATGCTATCTGTTTTAGTGGGATTTCAAAGGAATCGTTTATTTTGAGCATCTACCGAGCAACACAATGATCAATTATGAAGTGTACTGTTATCAGTTGGACAAATTGATGAAGAAAAAAGGCCAGAATTAATCAATAGAAAAGGTATAGTGTTCCAACAGGATAAGGCGAAACCACATACAAGTTTGACCACTCGGCAAAGCTTTTAGCGCTTGGATAGGATATACCGCAACACTCACCATACTCTACAGACCTATCACCTTCCGATTATCATTTTTTGCGGTCTCTACAAAATTTTTTAGACGGTAAAACATTTAATTTAAATGAGGAGGTCAAAAATCACTTGTATCAGTTTTTTGCCAACAAAGGACAAAAAATTTATGATCGTGAAATCATGCTACTGCTAGAAAGATGGCAAAGGGTATTGGATCAGACTGGACAATAAAATATTAATTTACTATAAGGAAATCATCTATCATTTTTATTTTAAAAAAACGAAATTACTTCCGGGCAACCAAATAACTTGACCAAATCGCCATCTACACAGTTACAAATGGCTGTGTTTGAAAGAGAACATCTGTCATCCGATTTACATGAATTTAGGTGCGTTCGAAGGAGTGCCGTCCAAATTTAATAGACGGCGCTGCATGTTGTATGATTTAAAAATAAGTTCGGTTATTTTTTGGGCAGACTGTGTTGATACTCTGAAAACCCACATTTTGACTGTATCTGTGAAAAGTTACTTTCTGGTATGTATTTTGGCATAAAATTTTTATTGAAGATGGAGAGGATGTTACTGCAAATTCCCAAACCTGAATTTAAATATTTCCCCGATTTTGTTTGTTTGAATTTAGATACTTTAATGGCACCACCACGGGCCACACGACACAGAAATTAACAAAAAAATTTTGTTTTATAAAGTGAAAAGTTATGCGGGCGCGTAACTTATAGAGCTACTAAAAATATGGTCTTATTAAGATAATTTACTTTTTTATAGAGCTATTAAAAAAATGGTCTTATTGAGATAATTTTAAAACTTTAAAGCATTGGAGAATCACCACCCGTCAAGTAATGGCCGAATTATAACCCGAAATATGCGAAAAATTCATCAAAAACTCTGCAAAAAATTATCAAAATTATATTTAATACTAAATGGAAAAGTTTAGTTAATATAATAAAATAAAAGTTATATTAAAATTTAAGTTTAAAATTTTACTAGATTGTACTTTCCAAAGTGAAAATTGGTTTATTAATTATTATTTTTGAAATAGCACAATTTGAATTCAGTCACTTTGAGACGGTAATGCGTTGGTGCTGCCTTATATGCATGTACCAACTTTATAAAAAAAAATTCTTTTTTCATTAATTATCATTTCAAGTAGCATTAGTACTGAAATGTATATTCTAGTTGTCACAACACCAAAGAAAATTTAACGATAAAGAATATCAATATAAGAAAATCAAGGTACAAATGGAAAGTAAAGCTGGTTTTTTGGGAATTAGCGTAGGACTATGCCTGAGTTAGCTTCGAACCCACGACCCCTTGGATGGGTATTCCAGTATGCTAACGACTTTATAAAATTTCTTTTTCAATTATAAGCCATCATTAATTTGGTGCACACGCACAACGCCTGAAGAGATATTTTTATTACATTTTTTTTAAAATTAAAATTAAGTTTATAAAAAGTTAAATAAAAAAATACTTGATTAAAAAATATTAAAAAATACTCGATTGTGTAAATGTAGAAAAAACTAAGAATTATATACTCGTAATTTATTAGCCTTTCGAAGAAAAAACTCTATTCGTTTTCTCATTTTTTTTCGGGAAATTTTTTTTTCAGTTTCTAATAAATATTTTCAATAGAAAGATTTAATTTTCTTCTTTCTTGAGAAACTCTAATCCCTGACATGGCAACACCTTATATACAATACAAACACACTACCCGACAACTGTTTGGCACCACCTAGCGTGGTGCTAGTAGAAACTTTTGTTGTTTGATTTTGCTTTAATGAGGCTTTTTTTTCGGAGCAACTTTTTTAGTGAAAATGATCAAAATTTTAATAATAATTAACTGTTTGAGTCCGTTAGTTATTTTTCAGCAATTTTTGAGAATAGATGTATAATATTATTTAATTAGCAAATAAAACAGTAATTTAAGAATTAAAAGCAGAAATATAAATTTAATAGTGAAGAAATTTGCCAAATTAAACTTGGTTTAGAGGACACAGATTAATGACTTCAAAAAAACCTCACAACAAGAAGTCCAAAGGTGTGAAATCCCAACTTCTGAGGGGTAATAGCACATTGGTATTTCTTGAAATTATAGACTTGCCAAACTTTTCCCACAATAAATCAATTGTGGTATGGGCTGTGTGGCACGTAGCACCATTTTGTAGGAACCAAATATGCTTTAAATCAATATCTTCCAATTCAGGCTACAAAAAATTTATTATCATCGATCTGTACTAATTACCATGTACAATAGCAGCAACTCCTTCCTCATGTTGAAAAAAAAAATAAGGACTGATGATGCCACCGTGACATAAATCACCCAAACGGTCACTTTTGCAGAATGTAAAGTTTCCTCGTAATAATTTGTCCAGTAACGATAATTTTCTTTATTTACCGATCCAGAACGATAATTTTCTTTATTTATATTCCAGAGTAAAATCAGCAAATTCACGCCTTCAATTCCTATGTGATAAGAATTTTTTAATGATGTAAGCCCAAATCCAATCGTAAAATGCGCCGTATTATTGTGGCAACGCCTTGAAGTCGATAAAGTTAGGCATCAACGCCAGCAGTATTCTCGGTACTTCGACCACATCTTTGTCTTACTAGTATGCGAACATTATCAAGAAGGTACAAATAGATCCTGGGAATGTTATCAATGAACGATTATTCAATAGAATAATACAATAATATCTGCTGCAAGGATTGTAAAGGAATGGTTTGCCGCAAATAAAATTAAGAGTCTGGACTGACTGTCACAATTTCTTCACATAAACATAATTGAAAATGTGTGGAGAATACTACTGCGGAAAATTCATGATGGATGAATACCGTACAAGGTTCTTGAAATTGAAGCTGACCCAGATTTATTATTGTCATAGATGGCCGGCTAAAATGATCGTAAAAAATCAAGCATTTCTTCCCGGACGATCGAAAGAGGCGGAGAACAGTTAGTAGTGCCACGTCATCAAATTGCGTATGGCTTGGCATTACCAGTTGCCCTAACGATATTGGTCCAGAAGTGGTTAAATTTTATGGAGCAAATTAGATTGTTTGCGAAAATTAAAGAGACCTAGGAGCTCCACACTGGAAAAAGACCTAATAAAACAAATTCTGTGTTAATTAAAATTTTCATAAAATATTTAGATTACTTATAATGCGTTGTTTAACTACGTATCGTTCCATGACCAAAGCCTGTAAATGAGAGTTGTCTACACACACAAAAAAACCCTACAGCGGACAAATAATCCCTGTTAAGGATCTGCATATCCATTGAATTATCTTTTATTTATAAAGTAGCTAGTATTCCTTGCATATTAATAAATTTCAATGAAAATTGAAAAGAGAATTTTTTTTCTAAACTCAACTTACGTACAAACACACAGACATAAATCCATTCAAAACAGAAATTTAATAAAGGTCGTTTATATATATTGTTTTTTTTTTTTTTGCAACAATATGTGTTAGCATACTTTGAATGCATTTAAAAATAAAGAAAACGGGAAGATAATTTGCATATGTTATATGATTGATGAGTCTTTAAAACGAAATGAATCAACTCGGAAAGTGAAAGTTTGGCAGATAACATATTAAATTGGGGCTGACTTTATAAAATGTGGAAATATGTTTTGGCTTTTGTGCAACAAGTGAACTGAATAGATTATTTTTGGGTGTAACTTTGCCAAAAAAAAAAAAACTCCACCAATGTAAAAACATGTAATTTTTTCAATAATACCCCAAAATGCTGGTTTGTTTATATGTTGCTGCACATACGAGGTATGTTCAAAAAGTATCGCGATTTTTGAATTTCCGCGGGTTACGTATGTTCGCTTTTCGATTTTTTTTGTGGCGTTTTGTTGGTATTCATGTCTGTCACTTATGCCGTCAAGTTCGGCCTTTTTGAATGTTCAATTAATTTTTGACAGGTGCTTTGCTTGCACGTATTTTGGCTCGTGTTCGATTGTTGCCCATTTTCGACAAAAAACAGCCAACAGCTCCTTAGCAATGTTGCATTAACATTGCTAAGGAGCTGTTGGACTCTGTCCGCGATGATCTAAATTTGCCTCAGACGGTCATAACTGGTGACTAATTATGGGTTTATGGTTATGACGTGTAAAT
The DNA here is from genome assembly GCA_958298945.1 of Atherix ibis. Classification (NCBI taxonomy): domain Eukaryota; kingdom Metazoa; phylum Arthropoda; class Insecta; order Diptera; family Athericidae; genus Atherix; species Atherix ibis. The sequence continues at coordinate 9,168,740 of OY282610.1, forward strand.
CAAAGTCCAATCATCCCAATGGAAGCTGCCGCACGAGCCAAGACCGACAAAAAGCGCGCCAAGTTCGGTCGAATGTGAAGGCTTTGCTTACAGTTTTCATCGATTGCAGGGGCGTGATGCATCATGAGTTCTTGCCACAGAGTAGAACGGTTAATAAGGAATATTACCTGCAAGTTATGTGTAAGTTGCGGGAAGCAATCCGCCAGAAATGCCCGGATTTGTGGAAGAACAAAAATTGACTATGATAACGCCTCTGTTCACGCATCGTTGCTTATGCGCGAATTTTTGACAAAAATAACACACTAATAATGCCACAGCCACCGTATCCCCCAGATCTGGCCCCCTGTGACTTTTTCTTATTCCCGAAATAGATTCTTTGATCCATTTTTTGGAATGGGCAAAAATCGAAGACGAGCCAAAACACGTGCAAGCAAAGCAGCTGTCAAAAATTAACTGAACATTCAAAATGGCCGAACTTGTCGGCATAAGTGAGAGACATGAGTACCAATATAACGCCACAAAAAATCTAAAATCGAATATACGTAACCCGCGGAAATTGAAAATTCGCGATACTTTTTGAATAGACCTCGTACAGTGGGGGTTGTTAAAAGAGGACAAGCTCATACAGCAGAGTAAATTTTTCAATAGGAGACATATTAACTTGCATAAATTAAAACTATTATTACAACAAAAAAACAACAAAAAATATAGTTCGAATATAAAAAACATAATGACATAAATCAGTGTGTGGCTGAAAAGAGTGATTTGGCAACACTGCCGATTTCTCTTCCAAATAGCTTGTACTGCGTCCGGTAACTACGTGATCCTAAAGCTTGCTCAATCAGCAATTTAGACTTAGGAAAAGTTCCAATGAGCCTATGGGAGAGTTATTTCCATTTATCGCTTTTTATTTAATTGAAATTATTTATTTATTATTCTGTAATCGCTAATAATTAATAAATTACAAATGAATTTATAGCGATTGTGTTTATAAGTTAGCATTTTCAAAAGAGGTAAAAGACGAAAACTATTACCAACAATTTACCTTAATTTGGATAAAAACTGTTTTTTGTAATTTTTTTTTTTTTAGCTTTACATTCCGTAATTAATTGAATGTGAATAATTTTTAAAATTTTTACGTTTATTTGGTGATCTTTTTTAAGAACAAAAACAATTTCTATTTATTTTCTAATACATAGTTTTAAGTATTATCCAAAGTGTTAAAAATTTCCAATTTGAATTAAATTAACAAATATTACACGAACTTTGAACAAATTTAAAAAAAAAAATTTCTTGATTTTCGATTCATTTTTAAAAAAAAAAAAAAAAGAAATAAGAAAAGTTCGACAAAAATAAAAATAGAAACTTTCAAAAAATGGGATTGAGAACAAAAAACCAATTTGTGGATTAGTGATATTTGGATTAAAGTTTTTGTGTGCAAATTGTCAACAAATTGTTGATGGTGGTACTATTCCTGGTACCATTGTTTATCCAACTTTAAAAACTGATATTAATCCAACTATTGTTAGTAACAAGGAATTTCAAAAAAAATTTACCAAAATAAGGAAAATTCTATTCAGAAAAGTCACTTACAATTATTATTCATATTTATCTTAATATTGATTTTATCAAATAGTTTTTATTGTATAAAAATATCGATCCGCCTGGGTTTTTAATAGAAAAAAAAACCGAAAATAAATAGAGCTTTTGTGCTAACAAAATTTTATGCATAAAAATGTTACAAAAAAAAACGTTTTCATAAAATAAGTAAAATATATAATAAAGAAAAAATTGTAAAATAATTATTTATTTTACATTTTTTTTTTTTGTTAATAAAACTTTCGTGTGCCTCGATTTTAATATGAAAACGTTTTCATTTTTAAAAAAATTAATTTAACCGAAAAACAAAAATTTGTTTTTTTTTCAAATAACAAATTTGATACACAAAAAAAACATTTTTATAAGATAAAAAAAATTCTAATAGAAACATTCATTTTTCTAATGAAAAAAACACAATTTTAACTTGGAAAACACAAAAATTTAAAAAAAAATTTTATTTTGTTAATAAAAATATCGAGCAATAAAAAATCGTTTTTATAAACAAATAAAAATTCACTAAAAACTATCAATTTTAATTAAAAAAACACACAAATTATTTTTAAAAAAATTATTTTATTAAGTTTTTGTACATGAAAATATCGAGCATTAAAAAAACAAAAATTCACTAAAATATATCAATTTGAACTGAAAAAAATAGAAAAATTATATAAAAAAATTATTTTATTAATTTTTGTACATAAAAATATCGAGCATTAAAAAAAATTTACTAAAAAATATCACTTTTAACTAAAAAACACAAAAATTACAAAAAAAAAAATTAAAAAAGAAACAATTTGAACAAAGAAAACACAAAAATTTCAGAAAAAAAATTTATTTTATTAATTTTTGAACATGAAAATATCGAGCATTAAAAAAATTATTTTTATTAAAAAAAATATTCGAACTCAAAAAATACAAAAATTGTTTTAAAAAAAATTATTTTGTAAAATTTTTGTACATAAAAATATTGAGCATTAAAAAAATTCACTAAAAAACAAAATAAAATTAATTTTATTTTGGTAATTTATGTATATGAAAATATCGAGTATTAAAAAAAACGTTTTTCTAAAAAAATAAAAATTCACTAAAAAATTTAAAAACACAATAATTATTTAAAAAAAATCATTTTGTAAATTTTAGTACATAAAAATATCGATCATTAAGGAAACTTTTTGTAAAAAAATATTCACTAAAAATTATCAATTTTATTGTAATTAAAAAAACACAAAAATTACATAAAAAAGTTTAAAAACAATTTGAACTGAAAAAACACAAAAATTTTATTTTGTTAATTTTTCTACATAAAAATATCGAGCATTAAAAAAAACCTTTTTCTAAAAAAAATAAAAATTCACTAAAAAATGTAAAAACACAAAAATTATTTAAAAAAAATTCATTTTGTAAATTTTAGTACATAAAAATATCGATCATTAAGAAAACTTTTTTGTAAAAATAAATTCACTAAAAATTATTAATTTTATTGTAATTAAAAAAACACAAAAATTACATAAAAAAGTTTAAAAACAATTTGAACTGAAAAAACACAAAAATTTAATTTTATTAATTTTTCTACATAAAAATATCGAGCATTAAAAAAAAACCTTTTTCTAAAAAAATAAAAATTCACTAAAAAATGTAAAAACACAAAAATTATTTTAAAAAAAATTCATTTTGTAAATTTTAGTACATAAAAATATCGATCATTAAGAAAACTTTTTTGTAAAAAAAAAAATTCACTAAAAATTATCAATTTTATTGTAATTAAAAAAACACAAAAATTACATAAAAAAGTTTAAAAACAATTTGAACTGAAAAAACACAAAAATTTAATTTTATTAATTTTTCTACATAAAAATATCGAGCATTAAAAAAAAACCTTTTTCTAAAAAAATAAAAATTCACTAAAAAATGTAAAAACACAAAAATTATTTCAAAAAAAATTCATTTTGTAAATTTTAGTACATAAAAATATCGATCATTAAGAAAACTTTTTTGTAAAAAAAAAAATTCACTAAAAATTATCAATTTTATTGTAATTAAAAAAACACAAAAATTACATAAAAAAGTTTAAAAACAATTTGAACTGAAAAAACACAAAAATTTAATTTTATTAATTTTTCTACATAAAAATATCGAGCATTAAAAAAAAACCTTTTTCTAAAAAAATAAAAATTCACTAAAAAATGTAAAAACACAAAAATTATTTTAAAAAAAATTCATTTTGTAAATTTTAGTACATAAAAATATCGATCATTAAGAAAACTTTTTTGTAAAAAAAAAATTCACTAAAAATTATCAATTTTAATTTAAAAAACACAACAATTTAAAAAAATATATATACAGCATTAAAAAACGTTTTTATAAAAAAAAATACTAATTAAAAAAAATCAATTTTAACAACAAGAACACAAAAATTAGGGCTGAGAAGCAATAGAAGACGGACTTCGCTAAGGCAGGCCTTGAACATTGAAAACTGATGAAAATGTGAGGGTTTTCGTGAAGTCAGACTGTCGATTAACATTGAGGCTGATTAGTAAGTCCTTGAAAGTTTCAGAAAAATAATTTCAGACACTCTTGGGTTTCAATGCATTTTCTACTAGTTTCTTCAATTAACCGACAGTTCTTTTTGTTTCGCGATTTATATTATTTCTTTAGAACATTATATTCTCCGACCCATTTTTACGAAAAGTTAACAGAAACAAAACGCACTTTTAATATTTTCTAAAAATATATAATACAATACATTATTACCTGAAAAACTAATTTATCAAATTTAACTTCTAACAAACTATTAAATGTTATATAAACAAATACGTGATAATATTTTTATGGCCAGAATAAACTGAGAATTTTGAATTAATGGGGATCCCCCGGAACAGAAAACAAAAGTATTTTCTTGAAGCCCAATCAAAATAATAAATTTTATAAAATTTTGTAAATAAATTTAAGGAAATATTTTAAATGAATTGTACAGAATGGCCACTGAAAAACTGAATAATTTTTAAAGCGTCCTATTTAAACCGATATTTTACCAATAATCCATGGCATTGGAAAGGTATGCATGATCGGCTTCAGAATACAAGAGTTGGCTTCTATCAGCTGCTTGTCTTGGTGGATATATTAATACAATACTGCCATGGTTGGTTCCCTTTGATTATCCCTATCCCCAACACTGGGTAATTTCTACTCTCGACTTTGTTCTATTTAATCTAATTTTTTGTGTGGTCTAGTGTATAGCACTATTCATAACATCTCTGGGGCCAAAAAAGTGACAAGGGGTGGTTTAGTGTATAGCCAAGGATGGAGTCAAATTAACATGACAGTTCCTCTCTCAAAATCTCTCCTTCCTTGACATTAATTAGCAATTTTTCTTTATTCTCGTCTCTTTGGAGAAACTCACATCCTAGCTGTGTCCTGAATAAATAAGCTTGCTATGAAAATTATTTTTTTGGTATGTTCGGATACGAAGGCGATAGTGCAAGGATAAGGAGCGTAAAAGTACTTTACGTACTGACGCAGTCCTTAAAGGCTTACCTGCCTCTACCAATTACTTCATATCAGAAGATTCTGGAACTGTATAAGCTTCACTAAATAATAACAATTTTTCTGAAATTCTTAATATTTAAGTGATGGGACCCATTTCTATTTAAACGGGTACATCAACAAACCAAAAAGTGTAGATTTTAGGGCACCAAAAATCCCAGCGAATTATATCAATTGATGTTTTGTTTGGTACACTAGTATGGCTGAAATGATGAAGGCCTATCAGAAAGGATCAACTAAGGATCAAATTGAATTTTTTTAAATTTTATGCCCAGTAGTCATTGGCTCGTATTCCTTTGAACATGAACAAGGAGAGACTGTCACCGCCAATACTGAGCGCAATAGTCATGGGAGGACTAAGTTTTTTTTATACTGAACTTAAAAATTTAATCTGGATCATATGTGATTTTAATAAGGTAGTATTACAAGCTATAAAAATTTTCTCTTTATTTCGCAAAAAAATTTTAGGACCCGGAATTTTGAGATTTTGTTGATGCCAATTGTTCTCCGAGGTCTTGCGATTTGATGCTGTTAGACCGTTTCTTATAAGACTACTAAAGAAAAAGGTTTTATTAATTTTAGAACATTTAAAAACCAACATCCATCAAATAATCAAATTGAAATTTTTATATTTTATGCCCAGTAGTGACATATAATCAGGAGCTACTACGCACACTAAGGACCTCAAGACTATGAACCTCGAGCAAGAAATTTTCGGCGAACAAATAATTTCCAATCAATTGTGATTTAGTTTAATCTCCGATTCCGCCTGATTTCATAGTACCAGACTTCTTTTTAAAAAAGATGAACTTACACATACGTAAATAAATCTTGAATAATTAAAGAACTTAAGGAGAGTATTCGAACGGAAATCTAACGTTTGGGATCTGAAACCTTTAATAACATACGTTAATGGTAAATGCTGTGAAAAGAGTCTGTCTGTAACTACAATATTAGCAGGAAAATGATGATCATTTGAGAAATGTTGTTTTTTATATATAATCCTTTAAAAAATCCAATTATTTAAATTTTTAAATTTAAAAAATAAAAAAAAGTTTAGAAAAAACACATGCAATTTTTATTTTATCTTATTCAGTTGTTCAGTTTTCACACTTCTTGGCTCTCTTTTAATGACCACCACTGCACGAATACATATGTATATATTGTAATTTTTATGCATATAAGTAAAAAAATATGATAAAAAATACGAGTATTCATAAAAGATTACTTACCATTTAAAACATGCACAACCACAGTAGCTTGAATTTGATTCGTTAGTATGCAAGTATAGTTGCCAGAATCCTGTCGATTTGCATTTGCTATATAAAGTCTACTCAATGCTTGTCCAGGTAATAAATCTGTTTTTACACTAAATAAAATGAAAATTCTCTCTTATTGCCTTTATTTGCAGTTAATTTAAATTTCATTTTTAATAAATCAAATTACATAACCGAAAAAGATACAAAAGCACTCGCATTTCTGTTTTTATGAAAATAGGGAATTTTTAAAAGAAAAATATTCTCATTAAAATGTTTACTTGTTATGGAATAGTTTAAAAAAATTAATAAATATGGAAAAACTTTGGTTAAAAAATAATTGAGCAAATTTTTACCCACGCTCATTGGGGGAAAAGACACTTCATTATTTTTTTTTTCTTATTTTTTTTTTTTTTTTTTTGATTGAAAATGTTATTGTAAAATTATTCCCAAAAAGGATAAGAATTTTTCAAATAAATCAATATTATTTTTTTTACCTTATACCACCACGACTGGTGTCATAATTAAGTATTCTGGCATTATGCTGCCAAATTATGTAACTTGTCTGCTGGGGGATTTTCGAAATAACACACAGCAGCTCAATAGTACTTCCGGCTTTATAGTATTTATCTGTCATCGATGATCCTCTTTCATCAAGGATTTCTACACGTGGAACTGCAAATGAAATATGAAAAAGAAAAACAAATAAGAAAAACAAAAAATAATAATTAATTAAATAAAAAACCAGAACGTGTGCAGAATTTTTGATGCAGGGAAATTATTCAACATATCCGAGAGTACAGGAACCAGTATATAAGTGATATGATACTAATTAATATATATATATTAATATTACTCAATTGAAAATGACCATTTGCTATAATGTAATAGTGGCGAAAATATGGTCGAACGAAAAAGTACTTATGTAACAACATATTTGCTAAACTACTGGATTATCCATTTTACAATTTGGAAAGTATTACAATATTTTACAATTTTTAAATTTATATATTATAAAATATAATTTTTATTTAGATATATATATTTGCCATTTTATATTTTTACTTCAAATAATAACTATATATATGGTTTGGGTTATAAAAGATACACGAATTGGGTGCTCGAACAACAGGCTTTCAATGTTGTTTTTTTCAAACAAATTTTCTTCAGCGATGCGGTTTATTTCTCGTTTGGTGAATATGTCAGTAAGTAAAATTACAAAATATCGAATTCTAAAAATCTACAAGTAACTGTGAAGAAAATCCACTGCATCTGCGAAAAGTGACTTTGTGGTTTGCATTTTGGTCTGACAGTGTTATTGGCTCGTATTCCTTTGAACATGAAGAAGGAGAGACCGTCAGCGTCAATTCTGAGAGGTATAGTCATGGGAGGACCAAGTTTTTTTTAGACTGAACTTAAAGATTTAATCTGGACCATGCATGATTTTAACAAGGCGGTGTTATAAGCTATAATATACAACAAATTTTCTCTTTATTGCGCAAAAAATTTTTTAGGACCCGAAATTTTGAGAGTTGGTGATGCCAATTGTTCTCGGAGATCTTGCGATTTGACGCTGTTAGATCGTTTCTTATAAGACTACCAAAGAAAAAGGTTCTCTTAATTTTAGACCCTTTAAAAACCAACATTTTTAAAAACCAACATTTAATCGAAAATCACCTCAAAAGAGTCGAGTTACAAAGAACGTGAATGGACATCGGAAAAATGAAGACGCAGAACTGTTAGAATTACTTGGTGAAGATTCTTCTCAAACGCTTGAGGATTTGCCAACTGCACTAAATGTTGATAGATCTACTGTTGGTAAGCGTTTACATGCAATTGGAATGGTCCAAAAATTAGGAAATAGGGTCCCATATCAATTGAAGGAGAGAGACATCGTGGGACGTTTGGTCACGTGCAAGATACTCCATGGACGACAGAAAAGATAGATTTTTTTTGCATTGTATTATTACAAGCGATGAAAAATGGATTTACTCCGATAAGCCCCAATGACCTAAAGTATGGACAAAGCCAGGAGAACCAAGTCCATCAACGCCAAAACGCACTATCCACGGTTTGAAGGCTATGCTATATATCTAATGGGATCAGAGAGGTGTTATTTATTCTTAACTCTTAAAATCGAGCTTTCAAAAAAAACCGCCCGGAATGGGACGATAGACGTGAAGAATTGACTCTGCTACATGACACCCGTCGTACTGTGTCTTCAGATTTCCATTTTTTCTGCTCTATGCAGTCGATCCTTTCCGGAGAGCAGTTCATTTTTCATGAAAGTATCGAAAAATGCCTTAATGAATGGATCAAGTCAACAAAATAAAAACAAATATTTTTTTTCTTCGAAGGATCTGATAACTAACCGGCTGGGATATAAGAAAAAAAAGTCGAATATGATACCATAAGAGTTTCAGGAGCTTCCTTAATACGCAGAAAAACTTACTGTCTGGTGTAAACTTTGGTCGGCCGGCATTATCCGGATGAACTGCTCTCGAAATAACGCTGGCGCGATAGTAACAGTCTATAGAGAGAGGCATTTTTTTTTGGCATCATTCGGATGATATGGTTTCAAGAGGACTTTCCACATGGCAATTGAAACAAGGGACTTATTGCAGACAAAGTTTCCAGGTCGCATTAACCTCGGACATGCATATATATGAGACTACGTTAAATCAATGGTATATGCCATGGGGGGTGGGGGAAAATGTGGCTCTTATTGAAAATTTAAATCCACGTTTTTATTATTTCCAGAACTTTTTTCACGAATCTTATTAAATTCGTCCAAGTTGAAGGTAGTTGCTTCGATGGTAGGTCTTCGTTTAGATCGGTTAATGTAACTATGCTGTGCGTCTATATAATATATGAAAAAACCGGCGCTATGAAAATACCGGCTTTCGTGGTCTATGTCAATAAACCACAAACACTTTCCGAGCAGCAGAACAACATCACTCAAGCGTTTGGTTAGATTCAATCTGATTTATGTGGAAGAGTCATTCCCAAATCAGATTATTTGAAATAATAATTGAATTAAATATTCTTTAATCGATAATAAATTTATTTACTATAGATTAAATGAAGCTTTTTTTTTATTTAATTTGAAAAAATAAAATGGCCCTGAAAAATCTCTTTATAAATAATTGACAAACTTTGTTTTAAAAAAATCGCCAAAATCTTATTCCCTAACACAATAAAGATAAACACAATGAAAATTTTCACTTTATATGAAATTCGAATAAAATATATTTGAACTTACCAATTACAGCTAAATGTACTAAAAGGATAAGTGGCGGATGGGAGGACACCTGACATTCATACGGACCTTCGTCGTCTTCTTTCGCATGCTGTATAAGCAATTTCCAATCATTTGGCTGTTCAAAGTCCAATGAATATCGAGAGTCACTACTGTACGTGTGCAGGTCAAATGTTAAGAGTGTTAATTTATCTTCTTTTCTTCTCATCCATGATACCTAAAATAAGGATATTAATATAAATTCTTAAATTAATTTGGAATTATCTTCGAAATAAATTTTATACCAATGCGAAAAAGGAACAAAAAAAGAGCGAATCTTACAGTAGCTACCAATGATGGATTCGGTAATCGTGATTGAGGTGATTTCACACATTTAGTACTCAATTTTTTAATGAAAATTTTATTGAATTCAAGTTTATTACAGGTGTAATATAATTTGTTATGGAGCAAATTATTCAGAATTTAAAAATTCTCTCCGCAACATGTCATGAAAAACTACGTACATCGGGCAATACTAAAAGAAGAACTTTTAACTATACACAAAATTATCAAAAAATTCCCATTTAACCGTACCGAAAATCCCGTTTTCATGCTGTCTCGTTCACTATCATTTCATAAAAAAAGACATTAAAAAATTCTAAACACTATCCTGAAAACAAACTACAGTCGACTAAGACACAGAGAGAGAAGAAACATAGTCAAATCTGGTTTTATTATTTCTCCTTTTTGTTATTCTTCCAAAGAACGAGATGCAAATATTCTAACTCAGCTCAATTTTGTAATAAATTCTTTTCTCTTTTCTCTTTTCTCTGGTTTGATTTCGCTCAGAAACACAAAAAAAAAACTTAATAATACAGCTTTTCATGTCATTACGTTTACTTGCATATGAAAGAAAGAGAAATAACGAAGAAAAAAAATTCTACAATTTTTATTTTTCTCATTCCCATCAATACATCACACCGAAAGAGAGGCAAAGAATCAATAATACAAATTAAACTGTCTTTTTTACTTAAATAACCGTTCATTCTTATGAATTTGTTTTGTTAAGTTGGAATTAAATTTTGACTGTAAACTAATGAAGGCCTTCAATATATTCGTAACTACTGTAGCATTAAATTCATAGAGTACCTAGGACTTAGATTAAATAATACCTGGATAGGCCCCAACGTCAGTATACGCAATTTTCTGACTGAATTATTGCAAAGGCGGCGAGAAATCGTACTGATTGCATACATTTGTGTAGATTTTTTTATATAGACATGACAACTACAGACATCTAGTTTTCGTAATAGAAATTTTTTCATTAACAAAAGCATAATTAATATCCATTTTAACTCACTTATTCCAAACAGAAATATAATTTAATTACGACAGAAGGCAACATTTATTTTTTTCTAATTTTCTGGTATTAAACGAAATTGTATTTTAGGTTTATTATTTATTTTGTAAATAAAAATCAAATATCAAGCAAGCGCCTCAATTTTGTAGATTTTCGGAGAGTTTTAAAAGATGCCATTCTCCTAGAAGTGGTAGCATACCAAAGTACTTTTCTTGACATTTAGATATATTAATCAACTATCAAGCAAGCGCCTCAATTTTGTAGATTTTCGGAGAGTTTTAAAAGACGCAATTCTCCTAGAAATGGCAGCATACCGAAGTAATTTGGTTGACATTTAGATATATTAATCAACTATCAAGCAAGCGCCTCAATTTTGTAGATTTTCGGAGAGTTTTAAAAGACGCAATTCTCCTAGAAATGGCAGCATACCGAAGTAATTTGGTTGACATTTAGATATATTAATCAACTATCAAGCAAGCGCCTCAATTTTGTAGATTTTCGGAGAGTTTTAAAAGACGCCATTCTCCTAGAAGTGGTAGCATACCGAAGTAATTTTGTTGACATTTAGATATATTAATCAAATATCAAGCAAGCGCCTCAATTTTGTAGATTTTTGGAGAGTTTTAAAAGACGCCATTCTCCTAGAAGTGGCAGCATACCGAAGTACTTTTCTTGACATTTAGATATATTAATCAACTATCAAGCAAGCGCCTCAATTTTGTAGATTTTCGGAGAGTTTTAAAAGACGCCATTCTCCTAGAAGTGGTAGCATACCGAAATGCTTGCATACTTCTGTTGGTATTTAGATACTTATCGTGAAGTGAAAGTTTATGTGCGGTTTTATTACAAGTAAATATAAATTAATACATATGCATAAATAGTTTTATTCTTCACGACAGCAAATAGGAAGTTTTTATTTCAGAATACAAAGTGTTTCGAGAAAGGTTATTTTGCAAGTGGGTACGTTCTTAAGAATGTATTTTCGAAAAAATAGGGGACAAAATTTTTGTGTAGGAACCTCTCTTAAGAGCTACTACAAGATTAAATTACTAAATTTTTAAAGAATTTATCTTCTTTTCATAAAATTTTGTTTGTTTGTTTTGTTGTTTCAATGTTAAAAACAGGATAAAGTCAATATCAGATTTTGTTTCATTGGAAATTAGCTTAAGTTAAAAATAATTTTTTTTAAGTCAAAGCAATTGGTTGTTTATGTTCCAGGTCGATTTTGTTTGATCGCCATTTTGGTTTTGATGACATTTACCTTTTGGCATTTGATAGTCGTAGAGAGTGGTCGATAACAATTTATTATAAGATATCCAACGCCAATTATTAAAATATTTTATTTAAAATAATTTTTCAATTATGAATACACGGAGAAAATAACGTGACTTTTTTGGTGTTAATCATACACATATGCCAAGCAAGTCGGCCATTCAGCGTGTAATGAATAATTTTTACACACTAAAAATATTCATACACTGAGAGATAAAGCGAAGACTGATCGATAATTAAGCCAACGTACACCTGAAAAGATTGATGCCATGGTTCAGAGTATTGCTGAATGTCCGGTTACCTCTCGTCGACGACGTCGAGAGTTACCTCTCGTCGACGACAAATCATGTTTGTTAAAAATTCTCAAAAAAGATTTGCATTTTTATAGAGTAGAAAATTCAATTGACACAACACCTGCAGGCAACTGACCATTACCGGCAGTAAGACTGGAGTACTCGATTTTTACAGCTCGGTATAGACGACCACCATTTTTGCTAAAAAATCATTATGAGCAACGAAGCACACTTCGACTTGAAGTCGCTATTGGGGCACTGAAAACCCTCAACTGATATACCAAAGGCCACTACACCCTCGTAGAGTAACTGTATGGTGCGCCATTTGGGCCGGCGGCATCATTGGGCCATATTTCTTTGAGGTTGCTAGAGGCAATGCTGTAACAGTTACTAGTGACCGCTATCGGAAAATGTTCGAACATTTTCTTCTGCCCGAATTCGATCAATTAGGCCTACAGAACATGTGGCTCCAACAACACGGTTCCACATCACACATAGCTCGAGCTATGATGCAAATTTTGAGAGATACATTTCCTGACCGAATAATGTTAAAAATTGGTGATATCGACTGGCCCCCACAATCCCCTGATTCGAACCCTCCCGTTTTCTTCGTATATGGCTACTTGAAGAAAAAGGTATGCACTAACAAAACAACCATAACCTCGATGCTTAAGGACAACATTCAAAACAAAATGGCTGAAATAACACCAGAAGTCTGCGAAAAGATTATAAAAAATGGGCTTAAAAGAGTTCACCTTTTCGCCATATGGTATAATCAATCAATAAACTATAAATTATAAAATTACAATTAATTTAAAAGTAATTAAAAAAAAACGTCAACCTGGAACATAAAACGGTTCCTGTACTTCCTGTTATGCATTTCCGTTGCATTCACAAAATTACTCCCGCATACCGAAAACATCTTTAAAATTGAGAAAAAAAATAAAGTTAAAATCTAAATAATACTTGCAAAATTATCATTCTATTATTTATATTCTTTATGTAATAAAATATAAATAAAAATATATTTTTTTGTCATTACTTTCAAGGATATTTGTACCATACGAAAAATGTACATAAAATATTGTATAATCTAAATTTTATTCGTAGTTAAAGTTCTGTTAATAATATTCGTAAATACTTTTTAAAAAAATTGCTTACTTATAAAATTTTTTTATTTGAAATATTCCCTTTTGCCATTAATTTTTATAACATTTTCAATATTGAGTCTATCATGTGACAATCACATATATGACATAAGGATCAGAGTAAAAGAAAATAATTTGATCATTTACAGCCTTCGAAATTCGTACTATAATTTGTATGTACACGTATGTGTTGTACCATCTCGTATAGCTTATCGGACAGAGTTTTCAATATATGAGAAATACTTAAGAGGATAAATCTGAGTGACAGAGATTATCTGCGTAATATTTAAACAGAAAAAATGGCCCCAATATGGAACTGAATAGCTATAAAAATGTTAAATATTGTGTAATATGCTCGTACTCCGACAATACGTCTTGTATGTCCTTAAAGGTCATTTAATCAAGAACAGGGCCAAACTAAATATTGTGAATAAAGAGCAATCAGTCTGCTATCGTCGTACTCTGTTAATATTTGCTGAGCATTCTTGAAAAAACTACGAATATTCAGATAATCGTGGACATTTTGAATAGCGTCTGGAAATGTGGAAATTGCTAACACTTTTCAATTGGGTTATGAATTAGACAAATGCGCATAGAATACTATCTGACTAGCAGACATTATAATGATCCACAATTTTTTTTCTGCTCCCTTCTGCACTGTTTGTCCCTTTACCGAACTCAGTTTGTTAATTTTTTTTATATTCATTTCACTCCGTTAAATGTCCTTAGAAGTTATTTTAATCAAGAGAAAAACGATTTTCATTTATTTGCTAATGATAAGATTTCTTTGAAAATAGCGCCGAGACTGGAAATTCAGCAAAAGGGAAAATTTCTAAATAATGCTTATTTGGTCGATATAATTAGATCCTTTTGAACACTTAAAAACTTTCCCAATCAGTACCCAAAATACCGTAACAAATACATATGGTGATATAAATACTGTACAAAAGTCATCAAGAACAAATTATTATTGTAGAGGAAGGACTACTTACCGGTTTAGTTGACTTTTCAAAAAGTTACTCAGCTATAATATCATATAAATCACTAAGGATATTTTTACAAATTCTTTTGGAAAATATGCAACAATGGCGACCAGGATAAAAGATAATATTTTTTATTATAAGAAATTTACAAGTGTATATATTCGCATAATTTCATTTCGTCCTTTTATAAATGCATTTAATATACGAGCATAAATCATTTAATAAACATTATTATCCTTTCTAAATTTATATTAATTTGAATTGAATACCTTCTTAATTAGAAAATTTTCATTATATTAATTTATTATTAATAAATTTTATTAAATGGCCATATCGAATAAATTATTTTTATTATATTTATATTGTTAATTATGTATATACTGCTTGACAGCTGTTTGGAATCAGGCATATTTTCAAAAAACTGAAATGGGACTGTTACGTTTCTTCTTTTACAATGTTATACTTTATTCAAAATTATTCCTTATAGCGAGGGTGTTATTTCCACTCTTCGTAGCAGTGCTGGAGGAAGGCTGCAACGGGAATCACCTTCAGCTCCTCGGTTGCATTCCTTTGGATCTTATCGACAGTACCAAGATGACGTATATTCAAGTGTTTTTTTTTTGTTGATTTTGGGAACAAGGATATCTTAGATGTGGTTTTGGATTTTGGGCAAGAAAACAAAGTCACACGGAACCTTGATCGATGGTAATGTTCGTGTTACATGTGACGTTGTTATGGTAAGCACCCCTTTTCCTGTTACTTTCAAGGACTTTTTTCATCAGTTTCAATGGTCTGATGACAAGAGCCCTCACTCAGTTTGAAGACTTCCGTATGCAAAGTTCGTCTTACACTACCTCCCGCCCCTTCAGAAATACTTTATGCTACCGAAATAAATTGCACTCTTGCTAAGGATATTCTCCATAGGCTCATTGCAGTATTTCGTAGGTGAAAATTAATAATTAACCACACTTAATATAAAATTTGATGGCACATCCTTGCTTTGAATTTCCAGTTCTGTTTTTCATAACGCACTAGGATAACAAAACTGCACTAACGACTCTGTATAGCGTCGCGTAGCTACCGGATGAGACTGAAACTTATAATGCACGTCTACGAGAGACTAACGTAAAATCTATATGAAAGTGTCATTACTTCTCTGCTATATATTGTATGGATGTGAATTTTATATTTGATGAGCATGAAAAAGAGCATGACTACTTTTAGTGAAATTGAACAACATTCAAATGATTGGCTTTTATTAGAAAATATGCCATTCCTAAGTGCGCCAACTGTTTTATGTTTTATGGTTTGCGGAATTTTTTTTGCAAATAAGAAATAAAAGTTGTTATTTAAGAATTAAAATAGTAAAGAAATTTACTAAACTAAGGCACTTAAAAACTAAAATGATTTTTATTTAAAGAAATTTCATTGCTAAATTGAAAGATGCCATAATCAGGTGCGTATTTCGTTTTTAAAGATATAGAAACTTATGGTATTTAAGCAAACGAGAAAAGTAAAAATAGCCGCAATAGTGAGGGCAATTTTAAAGGAAGCATCGAATTCCGCTTTGAGCACAAGACAGATTACGGCAATAGTTGGAGTATCTTCTAATAAGAGCTTCTTCTACTTTAAAATAGATTCGTCCCTGAAAAACAATTTTTTTTTCATAATTTCGGTTATAATTTGCGCAACATCACAAATACGCGGTATGTTCAAAAAGTATCGGGAATTTCCGCCGGTTACGTATATTCGATTTTGGATTTTTTGTGACGTTATGTTGGTACTCTTGTCTCTCACATATGCCGACAAGTTCGGCCATTTTGAATGTTCAGTTAATTTTTGACAGCTGCTTTGCTTTGATCCAAAAAATGAATCAAAGAATCTGTATTTAATTTTGTATGAAAAACAAAATTAATTGCGCGGACGCATTTCGAATGTTGACTGTGGCATATGGTGAACCTACCTTGGACCGAAGCAACGTTTATCGGTGGTACAAAATATTCTCAGAGGGCCGAGGAGATGTGAAAGACGAAAAGCGTGCCGGACGCCCGAGCTCAATAATCCCAATAGAAGCTGCCGCACGAACCGAAGAAAGCGCGGCAAGTTCGGTGGAATATGAAGGTTTTGCTTGCAGTTTCCTTCGATTGCAGGGGCGTGGTGCATTATAAGTTCTTGCCACAGGGTAGAACGGTCAATAAGGAATATTATCTGCAAGTTATGCACAAGTTACGCGAAGCAATCCGCCAGAAACGACCGGATTTGTGTAAGAACAAAAATTGGCTTTTGTACCATGATAACGCCCCTGCTCACGCATCGTTGCTTGTGCGCGAATTTTTGATCAAAAAATAATGCCGCAGCCACCGTATTCCCCAGATCTGACCCTTGTGATTTGTTCCTGTTCGATTGAGGAGATAAAAACGGCTTCGTAGGAAGAGCTGAACAATATCACAAAAAATGATTTTTTGAAGTGCTTCGAGGATTGGAAAAAACGTTGGCACAAGTGTATAATATCTGGTGGGGACTACTTTGAAGGGGACGAAATAGATATTCATAAATTCGCGATATTTTTTGAACAGACCTCGTATGAAAACGCTGACTGGAAAGCGATGATATTTTCAGGCAGGAAATTAACTTTTCTAATTTATTTTAATTTGAGGAAGTTCCTCTCCACGATTTGAGGAAGGACCCAAAGTATTTGAAATATCCCCATAGTAGGTTACGTTCAATTATGGTCTGGGAAGCCATTTGTTAATGTGCTGCTGTAAGCCTTGTTATCCTATCGGGAAAACAAACCGCAGTCAGATACAAAGAGCTCCTGGGAATACAGTGCATTATCAACGATGGCTTTTCCAACAGGATGACGCACCAATAACTAATACCACCGGCAATGGTCTGACGAAAAAAACATTCTCCTAATCTGCTTATTATCAAAAATATAGAACACTAATTTCCGTAATAGTTCTAACAATATTTCCAAAAAAAAACTCTTTGATTCCATTCAAAATAATTTTTTTGGATTAATTTAAAAAAAAATGGAAATAATAACCATCATTAGTTATATACTAACCCGCCTTTTTTAACAATTTTGATTGAAAAATATTCATTTTTCTGCTATATATCTAAACGTTTGTTGCACTGCTGGCAGTTTGTTTTTGCCGTCCAACAAATGGACCCAAACAGTTGTTGCACTACCAGCAATTAAGAAACAACCATTTAATTGATCAGTTATTCTACTTACCTTTTTACCTGGAGATGAAAAAAATAAAAATTCACATCATTACAACCCAAAATAAAAAAAAATATGACTGGTTCCAAACAGTTGTCGGGCAGTGTATTGCCGTAATTAAATATTTTTCATCTTTAAAATTGATTTAAAGAAATAAGTAAACAAAAGAAAATGTTTTCGCATCTCTTTGCAAATTTCATATTAAATTTTCGTATCCAATTGAGAAATATCTATTATGAAGCAACGAACGCACAAATACTATTAGATTCCGTAATTTTCAAATCCTATTAGACTAATTTACATAAAATTAATTTAGTTTCGTATTATATAGCAACTCCTTATAAACTGGGGATTTGTCATTCCAATTTTAGTCATTTGTGTTCGTATATTTCTACAACTAATTTTATTGCAAATCAGCAACAATTATTAACAATCTAAAAAGCATTTGCAAATTGCCAAATAGCCAAAAATTGATTATTCTCTTCGTCCAAATTATTATGGGACACAATCTATCTCAAAAAAAAAAACGTTCACTTTTAATTAAATTTTGGCTTTTATTTTTCAATATTTTTTTTTTTTTTTTGTAATTCAAGTTAAAATATTTAATAAGTGAACTTTGAGCTTAAATATGAAATTGGAAACTCGTTTTCTTGGTCTACGTAGTCTGTTTTTTTTTTTGGAGATTTGAAAAAGGCTTTTAATCGGATTTGCCCTTCACGAACTCGGGTTATTGATACACAAACCTTCGTTTACTCAAGTCGTACCTTATTGTTCGAACTTTTATGGGTCGAGCAAATGGTTTCTATTCAGCTTATCGCCATATGAAGAATAGAGTTTCGCAGAAATCTCATCCATCCACAACTATTTTTATTACAAATATAAGTTCTCTATCCTCTTCATTATCCGACAGTCTCCATTCCATGTACATAAAAATAATTTTTCCGCCCAAAAACTTTTTACCACGCGCCATCGAATTAGAGCTGAACGCTTTAAGAATTGCGCCATTTTCAATATTAAGAAAGCGTCATGTTCCTCACATTTTTATGCGTTGTACCTTAAAAATGGCGCTAGTATTAATATTAAAATAGTGTCCTCTCTACATGTCTATCGTAAAAAACTCTCCGATACCACTCGAGTATCGTATGGTGAGAACAAATCTTGTCAAATACCATAAGCGTTATCCTTAAAGCCAGAAATCGGCTTATCGTTGAAAACCTCGACTACTCTTACTATTCAACTACAGAGTTTATTAAGAATATTTCCAATTTTCGAATTCGGAAAAGACACTCATCCTTTCATTTATCCTGCTCGTAATTTAAGACAATCCTAACATCCCACTTCGTAACATCCCAAATCCCCGTCCTGCTGACGCGTTAGCACAGTTGATAGCGAGCTGGTTTACAATCGAAGGGCTTTATTTTCTCTGCAACTTTCATTCCATTATCCCTTATCCTTCCCTTTCAAACTGTTAGAACGCTTGAGCAACAGCGTCTGGCAAGGTTTGGTGGCTCTTTAGTAACATACAAATACCGGTCCAGACTGGGTGGTTATTTTCAGCGATAGCTGCGCTGCTTCAAACGCAGTTCGTGGTACTAAATGAGATTAGACATATTTTTTTTTGATAATTTTACAGCAGGGACCCGTTACTAATGGTACCTAACAGCATCTTATGGCAACTAATAGCATCGACCTCTACCAGACGCACAGAACGGGGAAATAGGGAGACATTCCTCGCTAGAAACTTGTATTCCATCGCCAAACTGATTTATTAGACAGACAATCTAAAATTAAGGGCAACAAAATAGCTCAAAATTTGTATTGGTCACCAATAATTTTCTTCAAGGTAATCGTGAACATCCTATCTACCACTGTTGTACTATTCGTGTAATTATACCACACACAATGGCCGACTCCCATGCAACACATACTGGCAGATTGTTATGCAACGCACTTCTCCAGTTCCCTTCTCTCTGCTTGGAATCGGGTACAGCAAAAAAAGACAAATTTCGAGCTCTTTACCACCCCGTCATAATCAGGGCTTATTAGCCTATTTCAATCGCAGACCAAAATTTTCAAGTAGCTGAGAATATTAAGTATTCTAACATATATCTTATCTCCGCCGGTGTACGTCAGGGAAGTATCCTAGGTCCAACCCTTTACAATATTGATAACCATGACATTCGTTATCATAGTGATATCCTTATTGCAGTATATGCAAATGACACGGTCATACTCCTTGAGGCAGGAATTGACCGAAATCACAGCTCTAAAAGTCTGTCACGTAAGCTCCCAAATCGGTGCGGTTCCAACATCAGCGACTGGATTTCTTCGGCGTCAGAGGCTTGTCAACACAATTCTCTAGCTCTCTGCTCTCTGCTTGTAGTCGGCTACAGCAAAAAAAAGATTTATTCCGCGCTCTTCACTACCCCGTCATAATCAGAACTTATTCCCCCAACAAAAATACATGGATTATATCCCATTGGTATAGGTAGTAGGCAAGCTAATCGTTACATCAGACAATCCATGGATCCACCGTGGGTATGATATGGTAAGTCTATCTGCTTTAGAAGACAGAATCGTAACGGCTCTGGTATCACCGCCTGAATTCCTTTCTTTCTTACGTATAACATCGCATGGCGCTACTGAGTTTCTTCGACTTCAGTGGCGGTATGGTCATTACCGGTCGCCCGCCAGATTTTGGATCGATGTCATTCAGGCTATAATAAATATGGCTTCCTATGATACCATGCGGTGTGCGCAAACTATGCTTTATGTGCTCCTACGATAGAGGGATACAACTTTTCGTATTTAGGTTGTTTGACTCAGTGCAGCTGTCCAAATGGGTACAGCATAGATCAGGCTCGACCTGGCCACGGTCACCAACAGTGTGCTCCTCTTCTGTCTGGCTACCCTAAACCTCAACATTAGGTACGACAATGCTATCGTTATCCTCGCTTCGTCCAGAAACCTAACTATCACTTCCAGCTATCTCAGCGATAGTCCCGACGTCACCTCATGCTCATCACCGATGGGCCAGACGGTGCTAGATTTAGTTTGCTTAGGTGGTTTTTGTTCATCCCGGACATGATGTTCTGTTACCTATTAACTTGACAGGAGTTCTTCTATTCGTCATCAGAAGAGGCGCCCCATGGAACTTTACCAACTCTACAGAGGAGTTTGCGGAAGCTATTGTCATGCCTTTTCTCCATATGATCTAAATATAATTAATGTTTTTCTTCTCGATTATTATCAATAAAAATCTATTGATTTCGAAAAAGCGAAATTATGAAAAAATAATCTTTTAAATTATTTAAAAATTACAGGATATGAAAAGTTACTTTGTTTTTCTTTCGAATATTTTCTGCAATCACTTTGAGTTATCAAAATCATAAAATTGTAATATGAAAAATTTTCCTATTCGCTTATTATATACTTTTTAGGTTTTGGGAAAAATATGTTTAAACTGATTATGTTGATTGATGTTCAATTACGAATTAATTGAACTTTAATATGAAAATTTATGATGAATAATATGAAAACTATTCTGACGAGTCTATAGAAAATAATACGATGCTATTCGATAAAAGTTATTCATTTTTTATTCAGTCATTCATATTGATGGCAAATATCCTTTGAACAGAACTGTCCTTAAATGAATTTCATATTGAAATTGAGAAAAATATTTTTTTTCTTTCGAAATTTGCATTGATAAAATCTTTAACGAGTACTCATTTTGGCAAATGATGAAAGCCATTTTTGATAAATGACATCTTATCAGGACTATCGTATTATGGTTTGCAATAGTCTTTTGTTAAAGTCTACAAAAAGTCTGTACTGACCCAATTCTATAAAAAGGATATTTTTTTTTTGGTTAGTATTCAAATTGTATATATTTTCGTATTAATATATACGAACAAGATTTTTACTAATAAGAAAAAAATTCATGAAAAAAGATTTCGAAATGGATATTGTGGTAAATACTATTTGGAGACATTTTTTCATGAATAAGTTTATAATATAATATCTTTGAAATTTCTATTTTATACTCGTTTGTAAATATATTTATTGAATTGATCAATGACAAAATGGTAATTTCATTTATTGCAAGATTAATCTTTTTTCAACAAAATTAATGCATATATTAAATATATTAATTTGAGGAATGGACGATTTTTTTTCTTCTTGAAAGGATTATTTCATATTTGTACCATGAGATGTAGCAGATATTTTCTATAATATATTTTAGATTAGTCCCTTCGAGATGTGCAATACAACTTTTAACCAAGTCTAATGACTACGCCGCTGCCCCATACACATAGAACGTCATAAGTGAAGTTGTGTATTTATTGTGTGTTACAAAAAATGTAACAGCAGAATTTGGAGCAACATAATTTTATTTTATAAAAAGTTAACACGAATATTCCTTATCAAAAATATAAATTTTTCTGTAGTATAAGACTTTGTATGCATGTTTAAATGTATGGGGTCTGTCCAAAAAGTATCACGAATTTTTAATTTCCGCGGGTTACGTATATTCGTTATATTGATACTCATGTCTCTCACATATGCCAACAAGTTCGGCCATTTTGAATGTTCAGTTAATTTTTGACAGCTGCTTTGCTTGCACGTGTTTTGGCTCGTCTTTGATTTTTGCTCAATTTCGACCTAAGGAGCTGTTGAACTCTGTCCGTGACGATCCAAATTTGCTCCAAAGGGTCATAACTGGTGACGAATCATAGGTTTATGGTTATGACACGGAAACCAAAGCTCAATCATCCCAATGGAAGCTGCCGCACGACCGAAAAAAGCGCTAAGTTCGGTCGAATTTGAAGGTTTTGCTTACAGCATTCTTCGATTGCAGAGGCGCGGTGCATCATGAGTTCTTGCCACAGGGTAGAACGGTCAATAAGAAATATTACCTGCAAGTTATGCACAAGATGCGGGAAGCAATCCGCCAGAAACGACCGGATTTGTGAAAGAACAAAAATTGGTTTTGCACCATAATAACGCCCCTGCTCACGCATCGTTGCTTGTGCGTGAATTTTTGGCCAAAAACAACACACTAATAATGCCGTAGCCACCGTATTCCCCAAATCTGGCCCCCCTGTAACTTTTTCTTGTTCTCGAAACTGAAGAGCCCCATGAAAGAACGACGCTACGTTACGATTGAGGAAATAAAGACGGCATCGAAGGAGGAGCTGAACAAGATCACAAAAAAAAGATATTTTGAAGTGCTTCGATGATTGGAAAAAACGTTGGCATAATTGTATAATATCTAATGGGGAATAATTTGAAGGGGACAAAATAGAATAAATAAATAAATTATTTATTAAATTATTTATTTATTCTATTTTGTCCCCTTCAAATTATTCCCCATTATTCATGAATAAATCAATAATTTTTTTTTTTTAAAACACAAAATTCGCGATACATCACCGAGGCGATGCAGGTTCTCATGGGTGAAATTCCATGGAGCATGGAGGTGCTGCATGGAAGCATCCACTACCGTCTACGACGGGGCATTCCTCTTGCTGGTTGTCCGGTTACGAATGAAGAGGTTCAGGCCCTGAATAGAATATATGAAATTTGGCAACGTCGATGGGATGAGAGTGTGAATGGCAGATGGACGCACATGTTAATTTCGGATGTGTGCTTTGCATCTGCGTATCGATTTGAATTTGGTCTGTACCTTGGGTATTTACTCACGGGACATGGCAGAGTGAATGGGTTCCTGTACGGGCGTGGTCTGGCTGCGGAGGCTTCATACCCTTATGGGGCAGCGGAGGAGAGTTGCGTGAACTAGGTGCATGTTGAATCGTGATGAATGATGGGACTGTGGATGTGAGTGGAATGTTAGCTAGGAGATAATGGTATGAATACCTGAATAGATTTGCCGTGGCACTTTTTGAGTGTGTAATGACACACAAGATGGCTACAACCGGGTGAAAAACCAAGGTCGATTCCGGTTATATTTTCGGGTCTTGGCGAACCCGCAAACCTCAGCGGGCTTAGCGGTGCCTAGGGATTTACAATATTCCTTACCGTAGCTCAATGAGCGGAGTACAAACCGATGCACTATTAAAACAAAAATTGGTACTATGAGAGTCGGGGTGCCCCATGGTGTTGGAACACACTGTGCCCGACAATGGTGAGGCGCTTTAGGCAGTAACGTAGCGACCGTGGTTGATACCTATATCGCGGGTACGGTTTACGGATCGCTGGTGAGAGTCGCTGGCACTGTTATGACAGTAGAGGTTTAGATAGTACTCGCCACTAACAGTTTGAGGAATCAGCTTACAAATGATTAATGAGTGTAAACTGCCTGAAATGGTGGTGCGTTGATTGAGTGTAACTCAATCCCTATGGTCGTAGGCGACTCGTGCTTTTATATTTAACTACAGATAAGTCACGTTAAATAATATATTATAAATGTAATATAAGGCATTTTTCAAAGGTTGAGAAGCAGCAGATGACGAATCTCCTTTTGAAAGGCATTTTTGTCTTCTGCTGCTTCTCAACTTTAATAAAAGGCATTTTTTAAAGGTTGAGAAGCAGTAGAAGACGAATCTCCATGTATAAGGAAAAATGGTGAAAAGCAAAAAATTGTTGCCTCCTGTCATCCAAGTTGTTTATAAAGAGACATTGAAAGGCTTAGAAAAAGGGTACTTTACGTCCGATTGGACATTGCACAGATTTGGATAGTCCACCATGACAATTCCACCTGTTACACGTGTGACCCACCCAGTGTAAAGGAAGCTATAATAAAGTTGAAATATAACAAAGCAGCTGACGAGGGTAGGATTACGACCGAATTACTATGGGCTGGCAGTAGAAACTCATATCAGAAAAATCTGGGAAGATGAAAGACTGCCCACATCTTGGAAGAAAGGCATAATCTTGAAAATATGAAAGAAAGACGACTTGAGAGAATGCATAAACTAAAGAGGAATAATCCTGCTTTACTCCATATAAAAAATACTTTATCTTCTGTTCTTGAAAATAAGATGGAAGGAATTTACCTAGATCAAGCGACATCCACGCTACAACAGAACATCTTCATAGATTAACATGGTGCGCTGGATTGGAGATAAATATCCGGGACAGAGGAGGCATTACTATCGAAGGAAAGCTCGTCGAATACGTAGAAGATAGTTTCTAATAACTAGGTTGTATACTAACAACAGACGGTAGTGCAGAAGCAGATGTTGAAAGCAACTGTGACATATACGGAGAAGTCCCCATTATCCCAGAAAAATGACACTCAGAAAATAAAACTCACGTAAAAAATTAGCACTGAAATCTGGTAGCGAAACCTGGACATAGAAATTGCAAGTATTCATCAAAAATTTGTCTCCTTATAAAATGTGGAACATCCTGGACAAGCATCATCAATAACGTGGATCTTTTGAAAACTGCAGTAGAAAAACGAATTGCGAAAAAGATTAAATCTTTAATTAATCGCACGTAGAAATGGATCGGAAATACCATCAGTAAAAAAGCCGACAGCATTACCGGAATGGTATTAGAGCGAAATTCTTAAGGGAAAATATTAAGGGGTCGTCCCAAGAGTACATGGGGATGATTGGTATTCCTATTGCTTCCACTTGGCATCTCCATACAAGCAGAATAATAAAGAAAAAGAAAAGTTTAAAAAAACGTGCCTATCCCCATAGTTGAGTTTTTGTTGGAAAAAGGAATTATTTTGGTTTCGCAACCAACATAAATATTCACAATTCAAGAATAACAGGAAAATTAAAGAATTTATAGGTTTTTTCACAGTTTTTTTTTTTACAATTCTGTTTAATAATTATCTTTAAGTTGATTTCCTTAATTTAAGAAAATCAAAAATATTTTCTTTTTAAAAAAAGGTAAATCGAGTCTTAATCGTCAAATTATCATAAGGAATAAACTTTTTGAAATTGATTTTTTTTTTATCATAATCGATGCGGTTTTATATCCTGCACCAAATTTAATAATCAAATTCTTGATAACTAAATAAAAAAAAGACAGGAAACAACAAAAAAAGCGATATAAAGAATAGATTTTTATGGTGAACGTTTTGTATCCTTACGAGAAATAAAATAAAAAGAAAAGCCCCGTCGTGTAAGATAATATTTTTGGCGTTTATGGTAATTTTGCAATTAGGACTTAATTTTTTACTTTTTTTCGTCTCTATAAAATGTATATTTTTTTTAAATAAGTGAAAAAATTGCTCTCATAATATATTCAAATCTTTTAACTCATTAGCTGAGTTCTTGTTTATCTAAATACAAATAAGATAAAATTTATAAATCATTTTAGTTAATCGATCAAAAACAAAAAAAAACCCTAATTCAATCGCTTTCAAATTGATCCTAAAACCCAACAAACCCAAAAACCTTCCTACCGCATATACACCTACCTATAAGCCTTTTATCAAAATTCTTAGACGTATTCATCCTATTTCTGAAACCGAGGGAGGGATTCCGCATCCTTGATTATATAGCGTGTTTGCTAGAGCGAAAAAGAATACTGCCCAGGCGTATTTTTTGACATTTCGCATGCTTTCACCGTGTATGGCATGCTGGATTGCCTTAGAAGTTGCAGCGTGTCCAACCCTCTGGTTATTTCCACATCCTAAAAATCTATCTCTTAGACCGAACTTTTTAGCTAGCTGAAAATATGCAGTAATCTTACATTTAACCTATCTCCGCTGGTGTCCCTTAGGGAAGTATCCTAAGTCCAATCTTTTACAATATTTACACCCATAATATTCCTCGTCACAGTGATATCCTTACCGCAATATATGCTTATGATACAGCCATCCTTACATATCACAAAGATCAATATACTACAGAACCACATTACTAACCTGGTTCAAAAGGTCCACAGAATTATTCCACAAAAAACGAGCGTGCGTTATCTTGGAGTCATATTCGAAAAACGGTTAACCTGGGACTCTCATACGAAAACTAAAAGAAGTGAACTTAACGAATGATAGAAAAAATTACTACAACTCCTAGACAGGAGGTCAATACTGACAATACTTTTTACTATATAATACAATACAGAAACCGATAAGGACATATAAAAATACCGTCAGCATTTTAATACTGCTACAGCTTCCATTGATAAGAAACTTAATAACCCGTTTTGCTGAGCATGGAGCAGTATTTGATGAGCCACAAACAAATGTTAATGGGACCTGTTCGCAATGAACAAGATGTGGAGGCTATATGCGACAGTGTCATCGATGATCCATCTGTATCTACTTGCTGACGTGCTACTCTATTGAGCATCTCTAGATCATCGCTCGATGATCCAGATCATACAAAATTCGATGGGCCTCAAAATTATTACCAATAGATTTATTCAGCTGGCGACAGAATTTTTGAACAATCTCATAATGAGCGATGAAGCACATGAATATGTCAATAAACAGAACGGCCTAATTCGGGGTACAGAAACTGTCTAATTACACCCTCCAAGATGCACTGTTGGCTGTGGAATTATCGCCGATAGAGTTATCACAACACAACTCTGGGGATATATAAATCCAGCAAGCGATTCTTCGAGAACTTTTCAATTTAAAAAAAAAGCAAATTTCGCTTGGCCACCTCGTTCCCCAGATATGACGATCCTCGATTTTTTGTGTGGACTTTCTTGAAGGAACGGCCTTACAAACGATTCGGGAACTAAAGCAGAATCTTCGAACAGAGACGAGCTACCATCAAAAAACTGGACATCATTTAAGGGATGATATTTTTCAAACTTAGATTAAAAAAAAAAAACAAATAAAAATTTTCAAAAATTTATATTCATTTTAAATCGGTAAGTCCAAGTTGGCCCACTCTGTAGTAGTAAGTAGTAACTTAATTCAATCGCTTATATTTATTTTCATAGTGTAACCAACTTCAAGATGTCAAATTCTCTGATGGCAGCTACACATTTTCAAAACCTTCCCAATCTTTTGGGGAATGTACACAATTGTGTCGACCGAACAAAATCAGTAATGACTTACTCGTTCTCGGATTAAGTCTAGTTAATGAGTTGCATAGTATTATACATCGCGCGTGTACAAAATATTTGAAGGGATATAGAGAGAGCGAGAGATGTCAGTGCGCGCTTTGCTGTTAAATAGCAAAGCTTTGGGAAAACCGGCTGTGGTAGAGTATTCCATATTCGAACTGAAAGAGAATCTCTAAGTCTTACAATACGTTTGAAGAGAGGATTCAGGGTAAATTGATGTGCGTTCTTGGCGAAACGGGTATTCGGGTGGAATAATTGTAGGAGGAGAATGCCAATTCCCGCAAACTGTTTATGGAAAATACGATAAAATAAGAAAAGACAGGACACCTCACGCCGGTGTTCCAGTGAGTCTAATGATGATACTAATTTTATCGCTTATCCGTCTAGTAAGTGCAATGACGTTTTAGAAGCGCCTGCCCATACATGGGAAAATATATTTCAGCTTGGGGCGAATATTGGCTAGTTCAGATGAAGTGAGAAAGGAAACCTTAATATTTTGCAGGAGGTTGTCATTAACACAAATTCTAAAGAATGGAAAACTTTTCGGTTTGCCATCAAATAACCAGTGAATATATTACTTCGGAAACCATATTGACGGTCAGTGAGCAGTTTCCTTGATTCACGCTTGTACGAATGTTACAATAAATCGTAATGTTCAGCGATTATTTGTCATACAACCTTTTTAGAAATGAAAAGCATCAATCACCGCCATGAATTTTATGGATTTAAAATCAAAACCGTATTTTTTTTTGCCAAAAAACTGACTTCTAAAACGGTTAATCAATTTCAACACTGTATTTTTGTGTGCCGGACCATAAGATGTGATCTGCGTCGCAGTAGAAACTTGATGGCAAAAGACTGAATAAGTTAAATTTTATTGAATAAACTGATGGTCATGCCTTTCAAAATTCTGAAGGTTGAGCACTTTACAGATGATCAGAAAAAAATGCCGTTGAAGGGGGGGCTCGTTTGTGAAGATTTGGAAAAGTGCATTTTCACTGCGCAGCAATTTCTGAACAAGCAAAACAATCCGATTTTTGGATAATGGAATGCTCTGCTATGAATATGGATTGCCTGCGGACAAACTGTCGATAAAAACCAGCGTCCGTGATGGTCTGGAATGGGATAATCGCAAACGGACGTACTACGGTCGGTCGTATTTGAACCTGGAAATACCAAAATTAACCAGTTCTTCTCTACAATCGCTATCAAAGCCAAGATTATGTAAGTTAAAATAAATGGTTTTATTTCAACGGTGGATTAGCCTTCGTTGTCGTCTGATCTCATCTCCATCCAATGGACTTTACCGTACGGGGAATTTTAGAGAGCAAGGTTTGTAATAAAAATTACGGAAGCATTGAAGTCTTGAAGTGTGCACTGGTCTGTGAATGGAACGAAATAAGGTAATACCTTCGCCGACAAAGTGGACACAGTGATCCTATTCAAAAGCACCTAATATACAATATAATGAATATTTTCAAAGATAATTTAATTTTAATGCAAGCGAATCTTCTTTATTAATAGATCCGTCAGTTAAACTATTAACTAGATTTTTCTTTTCTTAATATTATACTATAAATGAAGATATTTTTAAAAAATAGTATAAAAGATTCTCTCAAACTTTAATGAGCAGACATAATACTTACCCACGATAGATTCAATCAACATTTTGTCTAATTGTGCGAATTGTTTTCTAGCAAAACTACTACGAGCAGATACTTAGTACAGATTGTTTTCTGTTTAGTATTAATATGAGGTAAAGATTAAATAGAAGGAATAAGAAACGGGGGATCCTAATGAATAATTGAGTGGACTCAGTCTGCAACGATTCAGTTTTACCGCAAAAAGTGATAATTAATCAAATTGGAAAGCTATGCAGAAATAATCAATGGGCGATTAAGTGTGAACAAGATGGAAAAATAAATTGACAAATTCATCATATCGTTTCGAACGTAATAGTTGGATGTTTGTTTGTAATTGAAAATTAATTAACGAAAACCAACCTACCATTTTGCCTTGCAAATCATTAACACGGCAGTGAAGGTACACGTGTGAATCTAATTGGACGCTAACATTTAAGGTGGTGTAGGTGTCAGCGAAGAACGGGAATGGTTCGTGGGTTGTTGTCTCGATTTCAGCTGTTTCTTGCTCTTTTGGTGTATCCGTAAACGGTGATGAGAACTCCTGCCAAAAGTCCTTTGGATATGTATCGAACGGATCTCCAGAAGGAGGCCTTTTTACTGAAACACAAAAGAGAATCATTATTAAAATATAACCGAAATTTTACATAAAAGTATGATTGACAAGTCAACTTTAATTAATAATAAATAATACATACGAAAATAAATAATTAAACAAATTAGAAAAATATTTAAATATGCGCTAAATAATTTAAGTCTTCATTAATAATTATACGATATTATTCTTAAGATTAGAGAAAAGGCGAAAACACTAATTATTCAACAAATTATTTAAAAATACCACAGATCGTTCAACTTTGTTTATTATTTATAGAAAAAAAAAACTTATAAAATACATTTCTAATTAGAGTATTTTCTTATTCTGAAGGGCAGAAAACTAATTCAACCTTCGACGAGTTTATTAATTTCCAGACATTTTGTACTGTCGCTCACAGTTCACATTTCGTTCTTCTTAACCAATATAATTAAAAATTAATTAATCTAATCTATATTATACACAGGTTGCGTTAAATGTTCCAGATCGAAATTTTTCTTTAATAACTTTTCAATTAAATACAATTTTATAATTGATATTTTATTGATTAATTATATGGTCTTTGGCATTATGTATGGAATATGATGTCAGTCAAATGCCCGTTTCTGGCCACGGCGAAAAGGCGAGCTCTTTTAAGCACATTTTTCATAAAATTTTCGCAAACTTCTATTATTATTTCAGCAATTTTGTTTTGAATGTTATCCTTAGGCATCGATGTTGTGGTTGGTTTGTTAGTGTACACCTTTTCCTTCAAGTACCATACACATAAACGAAAAAATCGGGAAGGTTCAAATCAGGGGATTGTGGGAGCCAGTCGATATCACCACTTTTTGATATTATTCGGGTGGGACAAATTTCTCTCAAAAGACGGCGCCACATCACACACACGAGCTGTGTGTGATGTGGAACCGTCTTGTTGGAACCACATGTTCTGTAGGCCTAATTGATCCAATTCGGTCAGAAGAAAGTTTTCTAACATGTCCCGATAGTCGTCACCAGTAACTGTCACAGCATTGCCTCTAGCAACCTCAAAGAAATGATGCCGCCGGCCCAAATGCTGCACTATACGAAGTCTGTTCAAAATGTATCGTGAATTTTGTGTTTTTTTCAAAAATTATTTATTTATTCATGAATATCTATTTTGCTCTTCAGTTTCGGGAACAAGCAAACGTAATGGAGCTCTTCAGTTTCGGGAACAAGCAAACGTCACAGGGGGCTAGATTTGGGAAATACGGTGGTTGCGGCATTATTGATTTGTTGTTTTTGGTCAAAAATTCGCTCACGATGCGTGAGCAGGGGCGTTATCATGGTGCAAAAGCCAATTTTTGTTCTTCCACAAATCCGTTCGTTTCTGGCAGATTGCTTCCCGCAACTTGCGCATAACTTGCAGGTAATATTCCTTATTGACCGTTCTACCCTGTGGGAAGAATTCATAATGCACCACGCCCCTGCAATCGAAGAAAACTGTTAGCAAAACCTTCACATTCGACCGAATGTCGTTCACATCTTCTCGGCCCTCAGAGAACATTTTGTACCACCGATAAACGTTGCTTCGGTCCAAGATAGCTTCACCATATGCCACAGTCAACATTTGGAATGCGTCCACGCAATTAATTTTGTTTTTCACACAAAATTTGATACAGATTTTTTGATCCATTTTTTGGAATGGCAAAAATGGAAGACGAGCCAAAACACGTGCAAGCAAAGCAGCTGTCAAAAATTAACTGAACATTCAAAATGGCCGAACTTGCCGGAATAAGTTAGAGACATGAGTACCAATATAACACCAAAAAAAATCGAAAATCGAATATACGTAACCCGCGGAAATTCAAAATTCGCGAACAGACCTTGTATAGTTACTCTACGAGAATCCTAAATAGAAATTAGCTGCTGCCTTCAAAGCAATCTAGGATACCATACATGGTTGAAAGCATGCAAACAGTTAAGAAATATGTCTAGTCATCCACTACACGATGACGCAGCTGGATAGTGCAATGCTCAGTTCTAAGCCTATACTGATACGGGGGAATCACACCCTCAATGTCAATGGGATGATAAAAACGTTTTAGGACTATTTTTTTTAATCAAATTATAAAGGAGATTTATGGGAAGGAAATTTTTATAAATATCAGGTAATTTTATTTTTGCTGGTTTGTTTTTTGTTTTTAATTTTGACAGATCCTGCGTAATACGTGACGTATGTCAAAGTTAACAGTGCTCAGTTAGTATTGCCATTAAAAACCCTTATACTATAATGTCAGGACAATAATTTTAACCAGCTTTCCTCAAGTTTTTTTTTTTTTTTAAATTTGTCAAGTCATACCCTGGAATTTAGAAAAAGTTCAATTGACACATGTATTTCATATAAGCTGTTAAGAAATGACAGTTAATTATAATATTACCCATATTCCTGTGAGGGCATCTTGTTGCACTAAATTATAAAATATCCCTCAAAAAATTCATTTGGAAATTTGAAATAAAACGTAATAAACAAAACGACCAAATAAATAATTATGAATATCCTATCTGCTAATTCTGCAAAGTTCAACAAGCAATTTTTTTCGGAACAGATTTATCCTAACACAGAGTTGCTGGAAGAATACTCTTCAATCGCTCAATAGAAAAACATATATACTTTTCCTCTGTCCGAATTAATAAAAAAAACCTATTCCAATTTGTCTAATTTGATTAGTTAAGCTGTCATACCTGAGACGCCAAATTGCCTCACGGTCGGCGTGCTTAAATAAGTTCCTTGGCACTTGTCTTCAGGACCTTTTATACAAACAAACAAACAAAAAATATAAATGTAAAATATATTTTTGAATAGATTTTTTTTTTTGAATTACAATAAAAGATAATTGTAATTTATTTAATTGACTTGTGAAAAAAATTGCTCGTGACTCAGCATTTGGCATGATAGGAGGTATCATGCTCATAGGGTCCGTTTAGATTTTAGCATACGCTGACAACGTCGATATTATATGCCAATCAGAAAGAGCTACACGAGAGGCCTTCACCAAGCCTAAGTCGATGGCAAAAAATCTTAGTCTGCATCCTAAATGAAGGTAAAACAAAGTAAATTGAGATCGGTTTGTAATAGTCTTCTACAGAGTTAAATCATTTTGCTGTTTAGGGTCAAGTGTCGCAGCCGATAACAACGTGGAGGAAGGAATCCGCGCAAGGCTACTGATAGCTAACAGATCCCATTCCAGTCAGTCTAAATTATCGTATTTCTCTCAGAAATTTTAACCATAACATCGAAGTTACTGCTCTACAGGACATTAGTAATTCCAGTCCTCATGTATTCTTTGAGAGCTAGGGTTCTCAACAAACACCATTGAGAACTCTTATCCGCCTTCGGAGGAGGATGCTTTAAAGAATTTTTAACCTCTTATATATTGGGTGTATAACCTAAAAATGCGGGATTGACAACAGATGGCATAACTTTTACACATGGTTTGTGTTAATAATAACTCATATGGCATTTTGGAGGTTAAACATCTGTCATTCATTCTCGATTAGTCATTGAACGAAATAGTGTAAACAACAAAGTTTTTTTTGCTTCAAAAATGTCGAATTTCGTACCAAAAAAGTCCAATTTTCGGGAAGTGTTGATTTACTTCTTCAATTTGAAAAAAAAGTGCAGCGATTGCTCACCGAAGCTTATCCTGAATATGTTCCATCGATTTCAACGTGCGAGAGATGCTTTGTCAGGTTCAGAAGTGGTGATTTTGACACGGAAGACAAAGAACGACCAGGTCAGCCAAAAAAGTTTGAAGATGAAGATTTGGAGGCATTACTCGACGAAGACTGTTGTCGAACTCAAGACGAAATTGCAAAATCATTGGGAGTCACTCAAGCAGCCATTTCGAAACGTTTGAAAGCAGCAGGATTCATCCAAAAGCAAGAAAATAGGGTCCCATATGAATTGAAGCCGAGAGACGTTGAAAGGCGATTTTGCATGTCCGAAATGCTGCTTGAACGGCAGAAAAAGAAGTCGTTTTTGAATCGAATCATTACTGGCGACGAAAAATGGATTCATTACGACAACCCAAAGCGCAAAAATCGTATGTGAAGCCCGGCCAACCAGCCAAATCAACGCCAAAGCCAAATATCCATGGCGCCAAGGTAATGCTCTGTATTTGGTGGGATCAGAAGGGTGTGATCTATTATGAGCTATTGAAATCGGGCCAGACGATTACAGGCGACCTCTACCGAACACAATTAATCCGTTTGAAGCGAGCATTGGCCGAAAAACGCCCGGAATATGCGACCAGACACGAAGCCATAATTTTCCATCATGACAACGCTCGGCCTCATGTTGCAAGACCGGTTAAAAATTATTTAGAAAACAGTGGCTGGGAAGTTTTGCCTCATCCGCCTTATAGCCCAGACCTTGACCTTGACTACCATTTGTGTAGATCCATGCAAAACGCCCTCACCGGAATACGCTTCACTTCAGAACAGGGCATCAAAAAATGGCTCGATTCATTCTTGGCCTCAAAACCGGAGAGTTTTTTTGGCGCGGAATCCATATGTTGCCAGAAAGATGGGAAAAAGTAGTGGCTTCCGATGGACAATATTTTGAATGAAATATATTGTAACAATTTTTCAAAATAAACACTCAAAGTTTGCCAAAAATCCCGCATTTTTAAGTTATACACCCAATAAGAATGGACGATTCCGGAGTATATTCAGTGAAGAGAAACTGTCCCATTGTAAATAAAATTAAGCTTAATTGGATACTATGGACTGGACATTTAATCCCTATGGATGAGGAAGATCGTGTCCGGTGAGTCTTCAATGGCTCCATTTCAGGTCCCAGAAAACGAAAAAGGGCTTAGTTTCTGTGGAGCGACAGCGATAGCCAGGACGCCAAAAACATTTTAGGATTGTTCAACTGAAAGACCACGGTGTAAAGTCAAAACGGCTGGAGTACTTTTATTCAGCAGGTTAAGAACTGACTTTCGGTGGTGCTGTGATTACACCAAAAATATACTCAATTCAAGAGAGCAATTTATAAATCGCATCAGTTAAAATTTATCTAATGTACTATGATTTGACTCGATCAAAGTGATTACATTTTAATGTAAAAGAAAGAAAAAAAACAACAACAAAAATTACTTATTTTACTTAAAAATACTTACACAAAAGTCTTTTAATCAAATCAGAAAATATCATTTTTATTCTCATACGTTACAATAGCAACAGTAACAAGAAATATAAATTTTATCAAAAAATTATTGCCACAATATATTATGTGAACTCAAGTATGTACTATATTATGAGTATGTTAAGTGGTTGTTAGTAAATTTACATTCACTCAGCACCATTAAGATTGCTGATAGCATCGTTATTTCCTCCGAACATAAGGGCAATACCATCATTAGCAATGACATCGTACCAAATGTCATTCATATTATCCTCTTCATCACGGTAATCATCATTTTACATATATTAAGATCACCTCCGCCATTCTCACATCGAACATTTTCATGATAATATATTGTTATTGCCAGTTGACATTCTACCACAAAGAATTCCATCATCACTGAAATGAAGTCATTAATTAACTTTCGAATTTTCCAACTGACTACGAATACCAACTATCACAGAGTGCCTTATCCGCTTATAGATAAAAAGGAATTCATTAAAGATATATGTTTGTATGGAAGTAACTTCGTAATTATCCTTCTGCGGAATGCGAACGTTATGAGCATCCAAGCACTATAGCTGCTTCAAGCACAACGCGTTATAGTTAACAAATATAATATAAATTGCAGTTAGGGTCAAAAAAGCCAGAGGGCTTTGTTGCTTCTCGATAATGCACAACTGCTGAATAAGATACAGAACGATCCACACCTATTATCTTTGGTACATTCTTCTTTGATAATACAATATATGTGTAATTAATCATCAAACCGATAGTGGATTATACAAACTTGGAACGGTATCTTCTAATTCTTATCAATAAAGATGGGATGGGGGGGGGGGGAGAGATATATGGCTGAGTACTAACGAATTTGTAAGTCATTGCTAATAATTTGCTGTAACTCAAAAATTATAGTATTCCATTGCGAAAGACTCGCACAGGATTTCTAAATGAAAATTATTTTCGAAATTCGTAAATTATTTCTACTTCTCAGAAATAAACTCAAAACCATTAAGGATAACATTCCCAACCGATTATTTTATTATATTATTAAACAAAATGTAATTCTTTTAAATCTTATTTTTTATAGATTCACAAAGTTCCAAAATAAGTCACATTTGCTTGCAAATTTATTGCAATTGATTTCAAATATTTTCTCAATTTAAAAAAAATTATTGAAATTGATTTTGCAAAATCTCTGGCTGACGAGCGTCGAATGATTGTAGAAACTTATGGCGAAGCTTTTATTAATCGAAGAACGTGTTACGAATGGTTCCAACGCAACAAAAGTGGTGATTCCGACGTAGAAGACAATGAGCATCACGGACTGGCTAAAACGTTTGAAGACGCACAATTGACACAAGATTCATGTCAAACGAAACAAGAACTCACAGATTCATTGTGTGTGACTCAATAAGACATTTTACATCGTTTAAAAGCTTTGGGAATGATCCAAAAGCAAGGAAATTGAGTGTCATACGAGAGACGTTGACTTGGTTGAAGCCGAGAGACATCCGAATGCGTTTTTTCACGTACGAACAACTACTCCAACGACAAAAAAAGAAGGGTTTTCTGCATCGTATTGTGTTTGGCGATGAAAAGTAGATCCGTAACGACAACTCAAAGCAAAGAAAATCATGGGGACGCCGCGGCCATGCATCAACATTAACGGCCAAGCCAAACATGGCTCAAAGCTCATGCTATATGTTTGGTGGGACAAATAAACCAGCTCGGCGTGGTATATTATGAGCTATTGCAATCAGGCAGAAACTCGCCCATTTTTCAGCGGATCGGTTTGACATTTTTAAGACTCTAAGGATCTCCAAGAATGGTCACTTACTATTGGCGTTGGCTTCGAGGTGGCTATGGGTTTTAAATATATGCAGTCTGAGGTGTAAGCGTTGGAAAGGACGCTTTCCAACAAGTCCTATCGATTTTCCTATTATAACGCACAAAAATGCTTAGCTTAACCGTGAGAGTGGGTGGATTGAAAAATATCTTTTTCATCATTAAAACTTGTTTAAGACATCACAACTTATACGAATGGCCTGAAAAAACCATCAGCCATCAGGAACACGAAAATATCAATACTAGTTTCAGGAAGGAAAAACCAATCATGGACACACATCCGTATTGGTCAAAATGGTAATAATTTAAGGAGGATATAAAGAGCCACATAGTCATAAAAACACTCTGACCAATAAGGTCTTTGGTGTTAAATAAGCCTAACCCAGATAATAGTAATATTGAGGCTTTTAGCGAACCTTATTATCATATTGGTTGGTAGTAGAGAATTTTCGTGGGTATCAGAGAAGCCCAAACCAAGATGCCAAAGACTCTGGCGGGAAATGGCCTCGAAATCGCAGGACGTTTCTTCCTCTCCCGCAGAACGATTGTTGTGTAAAAAATTTTCCCACATTATTACTAAATGAGTAGCCAGTGAGTAGTCTTAGATCTGGTTTGTTGAGTTTAAGGATCTCAGCCGACCTTTTTTTTAAAAAAAGGCGATAATTTTTTTTAGAGTGCCCCAGTGTAAGCTGCTAATCCCGCGTTCCCAAGACTCAATGAACGAGTGGTCGCTGCTCTTTTGGCAAGTTTGTCTTCTAGTTCCTTACCCTCAATACCCTCATGACGTGGCACTCACATCAAAGTTACATTGCTGTATGTTTCCAGTTGATTTCGAACCGTGAGGATATCCCAAACCAGCTTAAATTAATCATCAGATGAGACAAGAGCTTTCAATATAGCTTGTCTGTCTGAGATAATGTAGGCCATTATGTTACGTAGGCCTCTTTTGATACCCTCTCAATGGTATATATTTCCCTCTCAATGGATACCCTCTCAATGGTTAAATCCCTATCCATTTTCATATATATACCATACCCTCTCAATGGTATATATATAAAAATGGATAGGGATTTAACATAGACGGTAATAAGGTCCGACTACAACCGCCCCAACACCCACATCCGTTTTAAAATCGTACGTGGAAAAGACGATCCACACTTGCTCAAGTGATACCAACCCCCTTCCCCCCGCCCCCTTTCAAGTGCAACAACCAGTAATCTTATATTATTTAACGTGACTTATCTGTCGTTAAACATAAAACCATGAGTTGCCTACGACCAAAGGGATTGAGTTACGCTCAATCAATGCACCACCAATACAGGCAGTTTACAGTCAGTAACCAGTTACAAGCTGATTCCTCCAACTGTTAGTGGCGAGGACTATCTAAACCTCTACTCTCATAAGCGGAGACAGCGCCCGAGATAATTACAAGTATCTCCCATCAGCGATGCGTAGACTGTACCCGCGATATGGGTATCAACCACAGCCGCTACGTTTCTACCTAAAGCGCCTCACTAATGTCGGGCACAGTGTATTTTAATACCATGAGGCATCCCGACTCCCGTAGTACCAATTTTCGTTTTAAGAGCACTTCGGTTTGTTCGCCACTCATTGAGCTACGGTAAGGAATCTTGTAAATCCCTAGGCACCACTAAGCCAGCTCAGGTACGCGGATTCGCCAAGACCCGAAAGAACAACCGGACTCGACCTAGGTCTTCCACCACATACTCACTCACACACCATTTTCACTCTCCTCTCAAAAATTGCCACGGCAAATCTATTCAGGCATTCATACCATTCTCTCCTACCTAACACTCCACTCACATCCACATTCTCATCATTCACCACGATTCCACATGCACTTAGGTCACGCAAATCCCCGTACAGGTCACACTCAATGAGAAGGTCTTGGCACTCTCCTCCGCTGCCCTACAAGGCCATCTAGCCTCCGTACAGGAACCAATTCATACTGCCATGTCCCGTGAGTAAATACCCAAAGTAGAGACGAAATTCAAATCCAGACGCAGACGCAAAGCACACACATCCTAAATGAACATGTGCGCCCATCTGCCATTCACACTTTCATCCTATCTACGTTGCCAAATTTCATACGCCGCAGGCCCCGCCGCAGACGGTAATGGATGCTTCCACGCAGCACCTCCAGGTCCCATGGAATTTCTCCCATGAGAACCTGCATCGCATCGGTTGACACGGTTCTACATACATTTAAACATGCATACAAAGCCAGACGCTGAACTGAATTTATACCTACCCTTGCATATTGGTAGCGCATAATGCCACCCCATACACACGACGCATACCTTGCATACAGAACAAATACACCCTTGTACAGGA
The DNA here is from genome assembly GCA_958298945.1 of Atherix ibis. Taxonomy (NCBI): domain Eukaryota; kingdom Metazoa; phylum Arthropoda; class Insecta; order Diptera; family Athericidae; genus Atherix; species Atherix ibis. The sequence goes on from OY282610.1 coordinate 9,208,256, forward strand.
CTTTTAGCGCTCTGGATTGAAGTCCCTATTCTTTGGGAGTGAGGCCGAAAGTTCAGCCTATCTCTAACCTTTACTCTAAGGTACCGTACCTACCGCGCGTATCTGACCCCGACCAACTCTAAACGAATATTAGGTGGCCTACTGGTCGCCAAAAAACCCTTCAGCAACATACACACAGTTTTCCTCTCTGAAACATTCACTCCCATTCTTTTCCCCCATTCAGACACCATCTGCATATAGCGGCTTCCCGTTACCTCTACCGCATACCTACTCCCCCCCCCCACAAAAGGTTTTCGACCAGTTTCAATAAGGATAAAGCTTACCCGGTAAGTCTGGTGCGCTTCACAAACTAGTCGAATGTAACGATTTACCTTTGCTTTGAATCGCCATAGGCCTCCGACTGGCTATATGGATTTATCTTCTATATTACCATGAGAAGAAAAAGTATTTACTAAAAGTTTGGACAGTTTTTAGTTATGTTTTTTTTTTAGTTCAAAATATTTTTCATATTTACAAATTCAATATCGAATTTTGGTATTGGTAAATCTTTGAAAGAAAATATAATAAATCTTCTTTATTGTATCTGAGCTTTCCTAACAGAACAAAAAAAAAATGAAAGCAGTTTTTTCTTTCATTTAACTCATAGCCCATTTCCAAATCTGTAAGGCTGCTAACAAATAAGATAGAAAACAATTATTGAGCAACATTTTTATTAAAAAAAAATAAATAAAAAATATGCACATATATTTTCTCTAGAGAAATCAACCAATAAATTTTGTATTTAATAAAAAGATATATAAAAAATAATAGATGAAAAGATCAGAATTCGGAATTAACTTTTCAATATGAAACTCATATTTTCCGCAATAATTTTATTAAATATTTCAACATTTATCCTTTCTCGTACCACAAAATATATCGGATATATATTGGAATATTTGAAAAGCTCAATAAAACGATATTTAATCAAATAAAATTTCGAAATAACATCGAAAATCTACAATTGACAATACAAATATAGTAAAAATATAATTGCACACGTTCGGAAACGGAAATGGTATAAAAAAAAAATTTACAAAAATTTAACAACAACAAAAAGAAAAAGAAAAACAAAAACTAAAGCTTCCTAAATACACGTACAAGTAGTTTTAGAGAATCTGGGACAAAAATGTTTATTGAATCAATTTAAGTGGAAAAATGGAGCGCTTCTTTTAGTTTAGTTGGGAAAGGTTTCTCCCACCCATCGGTATTTTTTTTTTTTTTTTGGTTGACTCCTTGAAATTCTTGTACTCTCAAAACTCATATGCAAGGAAAACTCATATGCAAGATACAAGTTATTTGATGAAAATTCAATTCCACTCAAAACCTTCCAAATTCGATATATTTTCCATTCCATTCTACTCATAGTATCAGTTTGCAAATTAAATCAAATAAATATCTCGTTAAATTTATTTTTCATCTTCCGTCTTTCCTATAGGAAGAAATCTTCCTGTTGTCTACTTTAGTTTTATCTATTTTGTTTATTAAATTATTTTCCCAGATATACATTATATTTATCTGTATTTTTTTTCTTCATTCCTCCTTTTTTTCTATTCTTGAATAGTTAATATTTGATCGGCAACAAATAAATATCTTCTATATGAGTTATTTTATTTTTCTTTTACAAATTTTTATTATTGAAGATACACGTATATATTTTTTTTTGTATATTTAAGAGAGAAAATTTAAGAGAAAAATAAATTTCATATATAATAATTTCTGTAAATTTATGGAAGTATCTAATTAGAAAAGCAAAAAAAAAGGAAACACGAAAAAGCACTATAAAAATTCTGCAATTTTATCTATGATAGAAAGGATCAAATTTAAGAGAAAGTTACCGATTTTGAAATAATCAATTTATATTATTATTTAGTAAAATTTCTTCTAAATGGAATGGTTGGTTTCTTCGTAACAAAATGAAATACAATATTATAAAATAAGAAAATTGAATAGAAAAAGTTGTAAAATAATTGTTATGGTGACCAAGGAAGCTTAATGGCATCCTGAATTTTCGTCTATTACTTAATTGGAATAAGAGGAGTTTTTCCTATTTTTCTTTGTGGATTTCCTTTTATACTTTTGTGTAAGATTATGTAGAATTAATTTGGAATGGAAGAGAAATTGTAAAAAAATACCAAAATCCCAAAATAATAGGTGAATACGAAAATAAAGTGAAATATTTTGCTCACTAATTGAGTTATTATGTATTGAAGAAGAAATATGCAGGAAACGAGGAAAAATAAGTTAACGTTGGTGATTTAGTTGTTATATTTAACAATTGCTGGAAAAACGTGAAATTCGAGAGGTTCTTCCACAGCAGTGTTTCCATTGTTGTTGCCATGCTTGCTTGCCAGCACTGGCCTCCCAATGGGGAATAGGGTTCGATATTCGTAGTGAAATATGGGCCATACATCTACATGCAGAGAAAATCATACCAGGAGATACATTCTCTATGTACACTCTACCTGCGCTTGTCCTAAGAGGTACCTAAGTTAATTGGCCACTTCTGTATGGTCATGAAGACGGACATTTTACGACTTTTTTCTTTTAATCCACCCACCCTCATGGCTAAGCTAACCTTATGTGTGGATTATAATAGGAAAATCGATGGGACTTGTTGAAAAGCATGCGAAACTTTCGAAGCCTACGCCAATAGTCGTTAACTTATTGAAAAGCGTTCGAAACTTTCAAAGCTTACGGCATCTCGAAGCCTACGTCAATAGTCAGAGCCTATTCTTAGCAATTCTTAGGGTCTTAACAATGTCAAACTGGGCCGCTGAAAATTGGGGGGCCCTTGACTGGTTGCAACTGCTCATTATATACCATGCCAAGCTGGTCCCACCAAATACAATACATAGCATGTGCTTCGAGCCATGTTTGCTTTGCTCGTCAATGTTGATGCATGACCGCGGCGCCCCCATGATTTTCTTTGGTTTGGATTGTCGTTACGGATCTACTTTTCATCACCAGTTATAATACGATGCAGAAAATCCTTACTTTTTAGCCGTTGGAGCAGCTGTTCGTACGTGAAAAAACGCATTTGGATGTCTCTCGGCTTCAACCAAATCAACGTCTCTCGTATGACACCCAATTTCCTTACTATTGGATCATTCCCCATGATTTTAAACGATGTGAAATGTCTTGTTGAGTCACGCCCATTGAATCTGTCAGTTCTCATTTCGTTTGACATGAATCTTCATCAATGACGCAACTGTGCGTCTTCAAACTTTTCGGCCGGTTCGTGATGCTCCTTGTCTTCTACGTCTTTGCTACTTTTGTTGTGTTGGAACCATTCGCGACACGTTCTTTTACTACTCGTAATACAAGCCTCACCATTAGTTTCTACAATCATTCGACGCTGCTCAGCCGCAGATTTTGTTCGAATTAAAGGTAAACAGCAAAACTTCCCGTAACTGACGATTATTTGGTACAAATATCGACATTTCCACACACACAAAAATATATAACGCCGATAAAAAGTAATGATGAGAAGTTGTTGACAGATGCCTAAGCTTAAAATCTGACATTTCTGATCCGATATTTTGAACCAGCATTTACTGCTGACGCCATGTATTGGGAAACGGCGGTTCTTATAACAATTAAATTTATTGTCAAGAATTTACATTTATATCCACAAAAAAAAAATATTGACATTATAATGAATTGTAACTAAACTGATATTTTTATTTAGGGTTCCTCCTCCCTACGGAGTACCTGTTATCTTACAATAGCACTACCCTATTTTGGCCGCGGAGCGCTATAGGTTCTCCCAACTCAGTCGACGGTCGGCTTAATTAATTTTTTTTGCTTTTCTTCTTTCTTTTTTTTAGGAGTTTCCTTTATGCGTAATTCTTCTTTTTATTCTTTTCCCTTTTAATTTTATTTTTCTTCCCTCCCATTTCCTATTCCTCTCCATCTTTATGCTCTCTGAGTATGGGAAACATGTGCTCTCTGAGTATGGTCGTCATTGACCATACCCCTGTGGAACTTAACGTTCATAGAAATTTTTATTTCTACCCAAATATTAATACCTTCCCGTCCTTTCCAACACCCAAAGTATTCTTTAAATTTTTTCAGGCAGACGAGACTTCAAATTACCCAAATGCGTTTTTAAATTCGTTGAATTTTTCTAATGTTTCACTCAAAATCATTTATTTGCGCAACATTAATCCACTTCGATTGTGCAGTTGAACCAGGGTCGCCACTGTCAAAAAACTATTGCCAAACGTCATCGAAACGGAGATTATGAATAGCACGTTAAAAGGATAGGGTGTGCTGTATAGATTAAAGAGTTCCTGGATACGTCAGATTTTCGTGTATGTACACACAGTTTTCTGTCTGAATTATTGCAAAAGCGGCGAGAAATCGTACTGCTTGCATACATTCAATATTTTTTCCATACCATAACAAACTCATTGAGATGATGGTCCGATAATAGGTGTCGTTGTCATGGTAGAGCATCAAAGTATCTACAATATCCGATCTGACACCTTTCAAGGTCTTCTTTATATAAAAAGCTTGGTGAACAGTTTGTTTTCTATCAGTTTTCTTCTTTTACTGCTTCTCAACCATCCAAAAAAGGACGGTTTTAAACGTTACACACATTATTTGTTACAAATTAAAGGCACTCTCCCCTCGGATTATGAATTTGAAATTGTTTACCATGTAAAAAAATTATCGACATAATTTGCATATCTCAATAAACAGAGGGTAAAATACAATAGTTATTTAAATATAAAAATCAATATTTTTTACAAATTATACAATAGATAAAAAAATTAAAAAAAAAAAACCATAATTAAAAATACATAAAACTATCATTAATTATAGTCACCTTGTGTGAACTAGCCACAAAACCAAAAACATACAAGCAAAAAATTGATTAAAATTTATTTAATTATAGTTTATATGTTCAAAAAGCAATTATCCAATATTGAATAATTACTTTTTGAACAATACAACAAAAAAAAAGCCATTTCAAAAATACAAGAATGAATGTAATCCTCGTTAATCGTAGAAGAAGCTAAGAAAAAAGGATTTAGTTGGAAATATTGTTATTTTTGTATAATTTTTAACTCCGAATATTTTTAATAAAATTAGTATTCAACAATAATGAGAACAGGTGCTCGATAAGCTCAGATTATCTACATAATTGACGTTACCGCCTCTTATTGTGAACTGTTGCCAGACTCTTATCAGTCCCTGCTGTGAACCGAACATAAAATGCAAGGAATTGCCAGTTGGTATTCTCCTTATGAGTACTTCCACAAAAAACCAAAAATTGCTGGCTTGCATGTCTTTATTTCTAATATATTAACTTTGTTCAATTTAGTTTTTTTGCACAGCCTCGTATGGATACGATTATCTTCTTTCATCGCATCAGTTGCTAGTGCCAAAAAAGTTAATATCAAAAATACATTTTTTTAAGAATGTAAAAAATATTTCATCTTCAAAAAAAAATAAACTGAAGTGTTAAGGATTCCATCTTGTATCGGTTGTCTAGAAAGTTTTGAGCATTTTCTTATGTGCACGCTTGACCGATTATAGGGAAGTTGTCTCTTTCTGAAAAATCTTATTATTATTATTACATCACTTCAAGGGTAATTCTTTGCTCTAATTGAATTGGCGAGTCTATGGCGAATATTCATTATCAATATAGGCACACATTTTTTGGCAGCATAAAAAATTTTTGGAGGTCGTAAAAATAGTGGAAGACTGGAGAGCTTTCGTAAGGCCAGACCGTCATTCAACAATTAAGCTGAAGAGCATAAAGTCAAGAAGCCTTTGAAAGTCAACGAAAACGTATTCTTTGCAGCAGATCGGACATCTTGGATGTCTTACCAAGACAACGTCTCATGTCATAAGACCAACTCCATAAACGTGTTTTCGTCAGAAAAAGGTATTCCTCTGGTTTCCCAAGTCGCTTATTCATCTTGTTCATCTTAAAAAAGATATCGTCTTGTCCTGTCGAAGACAACTACGTCGAAGCGGATAACCTTGATGTATAAAAGTAAAATTATGTTGGTTCTGCACCTCGTATGTCATTTTAAGGTTCTCTTTAATGGTTCTTTTTAATGACAATTGTGTGATTTGCTTATTACCTAAATTTTGAATAGATGGCGCACAAATCAGCCAGACTGTGCATGGAGTTTTCGGTCAGTTTTAGTGCCGCTGGCAGCACTATTTCCATAACAGTCCAAGATTCGAAGATGCTAACTCGTGTTATTCTCGTATATCTTCGTACAATACGAAGTTATACGAGAAGAATACGAGTAAGCCGACATTGAACTCGGTACATTGGCTTTTGACCGATGAAGATTAATAGACGTGAGACCACAACTTGCTGTCTGTGCCTTTTTTTTATATATAAAAATTTAAATTAATTTCCGTATCCGTGTGCATTAAAATATTTCCAACTAGTCTATCCACTATTTTTTATATATAATTTTGATTAAAGACTAAATTGTGGATGTGTAGAAAAATTGAACTGGTGGCTTGAAAAAAAAAAAGATAAAATCGGCTTCGCCTCTTTTGCATTTCTTTTTGGTTTTTTTTGGTTTGGATTTTTTTTTATTATTTCAAAATTCTTCCCAATTTGTATGCCTCCTTCCTTATTTCCTATTCCCTTCCCTTTGCCACCATGGTTGTTTTTTCTTCTAATTTTTTCCCTTAAAGTAAATAATTTTTTTTTCATTCTTTTTCTATATCTCCATTCTTTCTTCTTTCTCTCTTTTCCCTTACCATGGAGATATTAACATATTTGGGTGTCTCCATTTAACCTAATAAGTTTTCGGCACATACTTCGAATCTCCCGCAATCTCCGCATAAAGCTAACGACAAGCATGCATTGCAGGATAAAGTGCTCTCTGAGTATGGCCGTCACTGGCCATACTCCTTTAGAACTTAAAGTGCTCAAGGATTCCATACGGACTTCTATTGTGTCCTGTCAAGAAGCGTTCATGGAATTTCTCTTTTAAGAGATTTTCTCCAGCAATTTTTGATATCGATTCCAACTAAAGTGATGCCTTATGCTTGCACGCTTGTCAACTGGAACTCTACAAAAAAACACTTTAACGGGTGTGTCTGCATCAATTTTGTAATATTTCCTGGGGTAGAACGCTCTTTATTATTTCGAATTTTAGAAAACGTGTATTTGCAAACAGTCTCTATTTATTAATAAGACCTTATAAGTCTGTATTTTAATTACACGTAGAATTTTTTGTACCAAAAAAAAAATAACACTCAATTATGGTAGCGCGACATTCATTTGGCAGAACACAAATCAACGAAACTTCAATTTGGCAACAATGCCGGTGAAAAATTCTATAATTCGACCGATGATTCGTTAAGCGTTCGTTAAGCAGGTGCCGATTAACAGTCGGTGAGTGAGAGTCAAATGGAGGGATTTTGTTGTTGTCAGCGGCGAAGAGTTTTTTGGCAGGCGTTATTTTGATTTTTTTTTTCTCTTTCTCTCTTTTGTTGATCTCTTAGGTTGGGTTTGTGACTTTAGTTTTTAATAGAATTTGAAAATAAATTGTATCTCCTCTCTTGAAGAACTTAACCGCTTCTGATGTCTCCAAAAAATGATTTTTTTTCTGTGTTTTGATGTATGGGCACTTTCATTACGAATTTCGAAATCTCTATAAAATGCTACAACAATCCAGGGAACGTATAAAAATAAAATAAAATTCCCAGCCAGTTAGCACAGTTGTTAGCGTGCTGGACTACCACCCAAGGGGTCGTGAGTTCGAATCCCACTAAGGCATGGACCCATGCTAATTTACAAAAGCCCCTTTACTTGCTAACCTATTTTCCTTATTACATTATCCCTAAATATTTCAGTACTAATATTACTTGAAATAAAATAGAATTAATGGGAAAGAAATCAGTCTTTTCATATATCTGTCATATCTCGTATAATATAAAAAATCAATGAAAACCGAAATAGAAAAGTTAATATAAAAAAAAAAAAATATCCATAATTAAATTTACTATTTTCAAACAATTCAATCAATTAATAAATAAAGTGAATTTTTTCATAATTGACTGACTTAAAAAATTCACTTTATTTATTAATAAAATCAAAATTTCCCAATTTCAATACGAACAAACGATTTTCTATTTTGCTATATTTTTAATATTCGCCATTTTTAATTTCCTATTTTAGAAGGGATTTAACAGAAAAAAATAATTTTTTTTTTTTAAATAATAAAATGCATCGTTTTCATTTATGAAAGTGGACATTTGTAAAGTATTCATATTTAAGTGGATTCGTTTCACGCACAAAAAAAAGAAGAAAAAAAATTAAAATAGAAATTAAAATCGAACAGGACCAGAGACTAGTTGGTACTCGTTTACATTAGAATCACGAAAGACCAAAAAAAAGGAAAAAAATCCTTTTTAAATAAAGTTGAATATTACTGTTCAGATGAAATATTCAATTATCGATTAAAAATTTAATCAAATTAATGAAATCTGTGCACTATAAATATTATTTGAGGCATACTACATGCGCTCTCATCTCAAGCGTACCAGTTTTTATCAAATGCGACAAATAAAATCGAAATCAAATTGATTTAATGGACGTTTCTGTCTTTCTTCATTTTATATTATAGGAAAAATAAAATTCTTTCAATATCGAACAATAACCAAAAATGTGAACATTTCCTTTAATCTTTAATCTTTCGCCCTTTTGCCTCATAATCCTATAATAATATTTGTATTTATTTTAGCGGCTCTAAACTCATATTTCTGTGGCTGTTATGCTTGTAATAAATAGAAAATATTATATCACCCTAATAATAATGCAAGGCCGTATAAAATTCATACAACCACAGTTAATATATACTATTCAAATTGATGGAATAAGTTAACATAAGAGCGGTTAACTGTTCTGAGGTCAACTGAAAGTCCTTAACAAAATATCAACTCTTTCCAATAGTACCACCCGATGGGTCATCTAATATGTAAGCATAGAAAGAGTATTTTGTAGATTGCCATCTATTCAAAGCAGGCATTTTAAATGAAAAGTAGCAAATTTATATTCGAATAAAAATGGTCTCATGTGTTTAATCCTTCGGAATTTTTCATCGAATCAACTGTTGTATTTGTGATAAAAGTGCTTTTGTTATAATATAAGAATATTCTCGTTTATACTGGCTGATGAATACTAATGTACAATAATATGAATGAAGAATTTTATAACAACAACAACAACAACAACAAAAAGGGAAGAAAAAAACACCCCTACTCGTCTATAGTTGTACAATAAATTTCGCAAAAATTTTACTCATGTTAGATTATTGATTTAACAATTTCCTTTCGTAAAAGACATTCATCATGAATACGCTTTATGGGCATAAAAACGAGCTGTCGAGATGTCCTTCAACTTAGGCAATCGAATTTGATGCTATAACCAAGGATCAATTTGGCCAATCCACAACGATAACAATACACCATCATTTATGGCATGTGGTATGACTGGATTTGGTAACGAGATGATGGCATCAAGTATAAACTGTTTCCGAAAAGTTTCAAGTTTTTACCATGGCTGTCGGTTGTACTATCAAGTCCATAAAGATCCATAAAGATCTGAGGTTGGTTATCGTCTGCAGACATACTTTTGCTCCTCATCCAATCTGTCACATATTTAAAAAGTAAATTCTGTCAGCATTTTACGATAGTACGAAACTTCCATGAAAACAGTCTGAATTGTTTCAATGATTTATGTCTATAAATAGAGCAGAAGGAGTAAAGGATCCACAAATACGAATAAATGATTATATTCAAAATAACAATTTCAACAATTCTTTTCATTACAATTTCTATATAATAAATTATGACAGAAACTTTTACTATTCTCACTTGTTTGGCTGCCGTAAGTTAGGTGAACATAGTAGCACAAATAGGAGCAACAACAACAACAACAACAACAACAACAGCCACAACGACAATGAGATAAATTTTGCATAAAATTTAAATAAATTTAAAGCTTTACACAGCGAACAATATCTAAAAAAATCTCGAGACCGTGTATTTATCGTCTACCGTCTTTTCTAGGTTGCCAAAAAATTCGTACATCCTTAACACTTAATTGTAAATATTTTCATGGCTTGGAGAATCTATGATATTTTACTGGAAAAAAAAAAAAAAAAAACAACAATTCAAGATTAATGATGGTGTATTCATGTCCATTGATAAATTTCGCTTAGGTAACTTCGATACGAAAACGGTAAGATTAGTCAGTCAACTTGATTGGATGTGTTTTTTTTTCTTCTTGGTTTTAATAATTTCTATATTCTTTTGAAGTTTTCAGGTAATTTTTTTATAACATAAAATAGAATTTTATTACAATAATAAATTAGCTAACAAATTTTTTTTATAATTTGTTTGTAGTGGGTACACATACACAAAGCAGATAACTTCCATGTACAAAAAAAAAATAGAAGAGAATAATTTTCTGTCATTAAATTGAATTTGAAAAACTTATTCAAGTGCTTTGGGATATAAGATATTTTTCGTATTTACGTCCCACTTCTGAGCATGCAACATATAACTGATCATGTGAAAAGCACTAACTTGAAGCTATTGACGTCGTGCCTTGTTGATGGTCATCGAGAATGCCAAGCGAACGGGGAACTGCATTTGTTTGACATCAACTGGCATATCGATGGGAATAGAACCTTTCTTCCTATTTCGATTTTACCACCTGTTTTAATAAATTCAAAACCTGATCCTCTTCTATCTAGAATGATTATTGGAACAATCTTCGAATCAACTTGTACAAGGATCCTCGATCTTTCTTCCAAATTTGTTAATATGAAAAGGATCCTCGATCTTTCTTTCGCATCTTATCTTGAGGAGGCTTTTTCCTCTGATCGTTTTCAAATCTCATCTACCGATTTCTCTAGAATTAACCCCTGTAAAAACTCAAGATATCATTCAGAATAGTATTAATAATCTCAAACTTGATTTATCCTATGGTCCTAATGGTATTCGTTCTATTTTAATTACATCATACTTCATCGATATACTTCCTCCTCTGAAAATTATTTTTAAAATAAAAATCAGTGTAGTTGATTAATCTCACTTAATCAGCATTGTTTTATGCCTTCTAAATCCACTACTTCTGATATATCTTATAATTTTTCTAAAGGTTTACACACTGACTGCATCTACACTGATTTTAATAAGGCATTTGACATAATTCTTCAATCGATTATTTTGTTAAAACTAAAGAAAATGGAATTTCCTTCAGTTCTTCTTGATTGGTTTAACTCATACTTATCTGATAGAACCTAGAATAAGTCTTTTCGCACGTGTTTATCAAGAGACTTTGAAGCGTTTACTGGTGTTCCTTAGGGTAGCCATCTTGGCCCATTACTTTTTACTTTTTATTCTTGCCATTAATGACAGACATTGTTAAAATAATTAAGAACTACGAAATTTAAAATATTTACGTATGATATAAAATTTTTTTCAAAAATTAAAAATTTCAACGATGCAATCCTCATTCAGGAGGGATTTAAACTTATTTAATAATTGTTGCTCTTCAAATGGCTACGTGTTTAATTTGGATAAATGTGTAGTCAAGACACTCAGCAAAATGGGTTCTTCACGTTAGAAAAATCCTGAAAGAGGGTTCTTCTTATCAGACACTTAAATTGTCCACTATGACAACGCCCCCTATCACACGACCATCCCCATTAATGAGTTTTTGTAGGGACAGAGGATATCTGTAGTTCCCAAGCCGTCCTATTCACCTGAACTTAGTTCGTGTGACTTTTTTTGTTTGCCAAGGTAAAGGAGTATAACCTAATATCTAAAGGAGTATAACCAAAGAACTAGAGGCGATTCAAGTTTAAACGTTCCAGCACTGCTATGACCTTCTCCGGTGTATGCTGCCCAAGGGAACCAAATTGAGGCTCATTCCTCAATAGATGGATATGTAAATAAGTCAAATTAAGATATATATGAGGCTCTAAAAATCCACAAGTGACTGTGTTAAAGCCATTGTATACTGTCTGGTGCGCACTTTGGTCTAAATGTATCATTGGCCCATATTTTTTTTGAAAATGAAGACGGTTACCATCAATTCGGAGCGCTATGATAGTATAATAACCAATTTTTTTTTTTTGGACCTGACTTAAAAATTTTAACTTAGATCGCATATACTTGCCATAAGATATACAACATAATTTATTTTGGCTTAATGGTGGAAAAAGTGCCCAGAACGCGTAATTTCGAGATTGGTCGCTGTCAATTGGTCTTCAAGATTATTCGGTTTGACACTGTTGGAGTTTTTCTTAATGCATTATTTAATAATTTACATAAATGCATATAATTTATAAACTTTAGATCATTTAAAAACCAAAAATTTAAAAATTACAGCCTTGAAATGTGCAAAAAAGCTATCAAAAAGTACCACAAATGGATCTATTCCTGCAAGATGTCACGTGGCAATTATTAAAATAATAATAATTATGGCGTTATGTTGGTACTCATGTATCTCACTTATGCCGACGAGTTCGGCCATTTTGAATTTTCAGTTAATTTTTGACAGCTGCTTTGCTTGCACGTGTTTTGGCTCGTGTCCGATTTTTGCCCATTTTCGAAATCATCCCATTTGCTCCAGATGATTATAACTGGTGACGAATCATGTGTTTATGGTTATAACGTGGAAACCAAAGCTCAATCATCCCAATAGAAGCTGCCGCACGAACCAAGACCGAAAAAAGCGCGCCAAGTTCGGTCGAATGTGAAGGTTTTGCTTACAGTTTTCTTCGATTGCAGGGGCGTGGGTGCATTATTAGTTCTTGCCACAGGATAGAACGGTCAATAAGGAACGGTCAATAAGGAAGTTGCGTGAAGCAATCCGCCAAAAACGCCCGGATTTGTGGAAGAACAAAAACTGGCTTTTGCACCATGATAACGCCCCTGCAAACGCATCGTTGCTTGTGCGCGAATTTTTGGCTCAAAACAATACGCAGCCACCGTATTCCCCAGATCTGGCCCCCTGTAACTTTTTCTAGTTCCCGAAACAGATTCTTTGATCCATTTTTTAGAATGGGCAAAAATCGAAGACGAGCCAAAAACGTGCAAGCAAAGCAGCTGTCAAAAATTAACTGAAAATTCAAAATGGCCGAACTTGTCGGCATAAGTGAGAGGCATACGTACCAACATAACGCCACAAAAAAATCGAAAATCAAATAAACGTAACCCGCGGAAATTCAAAATTTGCGATACTTTTTGAACAGACCTCGTTCTTCGATTATACTCCAAAATAAAATAATATATTTTATTCTGTCACATTTTGTGTTCGTTTTATTTGAAAAACAAAACATATCACTCTTATTGGAAAAATTCTGTGTTATATATGATAAAGGATAAAGGAGATGTGATCCCGCGGGGCCAATTGGAATTATGTGAAAGTGATTTAAGTAGGTTAAAATCCTATATACCATAGTCGTCTTAACCAGATTTCCCCTACTCACAAAAAAAAAAAAAACAGAGTTGCGTTCACAATAATTTCCCACCTTTCTAATTTTTCACATCAAATACCAACCGGCAAAAATGAAAATTCAAACAAGTTACCGCTGTCAAAGTCTAACCCCTTGTCACATTGTCCCAACTACAAGTTCGTAGGACAAATCAAAAATGAACATAAAAGAAAAAAATTCGTACTGGATTCATTCGAATAATTTTCCAAATAAAATACATAAATCACATTAATAAAAAATTACAAGAAATAGAACATGTGCTTTTTTTTATTATAATAAATTTACAAAAAAAAAAAAAAAAAAAAAAAACAAATTTAATAATAAAATTTTATATTTACATAGTTGACAAAACTCTTCTTACTCTTCTCTTTAAGTTTCGTAATAAATAGTATGGTTGATAAAATATGTTAAGAAAAGAACAGAAAGAAAAAACCGACAAAAATGTTATAAAATTCGTTGCATGGTTGGGAAATTTTTGTCATTTGCCAAAGTTCGCACGTGTGCCATTAGCTTGTTAGTAAAAAAAAATAAACGACAAAATTGAAAAGAAGAAAATCCCCATACACATAGGCATAGGCATATCCAAAGTTACATAAGGACATATTTATTTGAGAAAGATTTATGAATAAAACGGCGCAATATTTGATCAAATAAAATTTAAAAAAAAAAAAAAATTTCCTTTTCGGTTAGTGTTTTGGGTTGATTTTTTTTTTATTATTTTCAAAATATCCATTTTGAATGAAAGACGAAGTTTTAATGATTATTAGGCAAATAAAAAATAATATCACAATGAAATAGTTTTTTTTTCATAAAAATAATCGGTCAAAAAGTCTATGGTATACAATAAATATAAATACTATCATCAGATGTCTAGAAATTTTAAAGATAAAAATCCAAATGTTCTTAATAAATATCATAAATTTTTATATATTATATTATAAATATGTATAGTGCCGACTTGTTACTACTAATAATTTTTCAGCACAACCATAGAAAACATCTAAATTTTCGATATAAAAAAATATTTGATAGTCATTTTAGTCATTTTAACGAATAATCAAACTATGCTAAAATAGAAAATTACTTAACAGAATAATCAAACTGTAATAAAACTGAAAATTATCTTAGCTAAAAGAAATTGATTTACTTTACATACAAAAAAAAAAAAAATTAAAAAAAAAATAGAGAGAAAAAGTCCTTTTTGATTAGGACTAAAGTCTCTATAAAAAAAATTGAGAGAAAATTATTCTAAAGAAATTTTCACATTTTCTATTCAAAGGAAACTCTCATAAATAATTAACGGATCCTTTTAACAGATTCAGAATTTTTCTATAATTTAAAGAAGATGTTTTTTTTTTTATTGGAAAATGTTCAATTAAATTAAAGCCGATTTAAAGTAAGGCAAAATTTTGTTATAAAATTACAATTTGAAAATGATTTGAAAGAATTTCAATTTAAAATGTAGTCAATTTTATTCTGGCACCAGTAATAGATATATGCTTTCTACCAGTAATAGATATATATGGTATGTATTATGTATGTAGTGTATATTCAAAAAAAAAAAAAAAAGTAAATAAAAATTCCAATTCACTTAACTTTTCGTATTGAAGAAATGGCAAGAGAATATGTGAATTTATTTTGAAAAACCATAAATCTATAGGAAATATTGCTACAGAAAATACAATTATATTTTTCACTTAAAGACATTGCTAGTTTTTGTTTATTTGGTTTTTTTGTTTTTATTTTGTATTGCAATGTAAATTTTAAGCTTCACTTTGGCGACATATCTTATATATCTTAAGCTATATTCGAAATCGAGTACGTTTGCGTTACAGCGGCGTAATCCACTGTTTGTACTGTTATTTTTCTTCTAGTAATTGAATTAACTTTTTTATGTCATTTCTAGAAATATTTGTACTAAAAATTGAGGTTAACTTCATCAATGTCACTAGCTACACGTAGATTCGAACTCAAGACTGTTCCGTTCTACGCACTCTGTTATGGTACTCGTATGTTAATGGTTCAACAGAAGTATGGTTAGTTATGCGTTGCTAGGCACGCTTGTCGCTAGCTTTATGCGGATATAATGTATAGGGTGGGGGGGGGATGGGCTGGACAGTTCGATATGGTGGCAGTGAGGGATTCAAAATTTATGCAATGTAGTCCTTTCACATCCACCATAATAAGTAAATCATGCCTGGACATTTAGGGGGAAAATGGAGACACTCAAAAGTGTTAATTTCTCCACGGAAAGGGAAAAAATAGAGTAGAAAGAACGCAGAAAAGTAATGAGATATTAATAACAACAACAACAAAAATATTTCACGTGAAGAAGGAATAAAAACTATTAAAACAGGTGTGCGGAGAAGGGAACAGAAAATGAGGAAGAAAGTATCAAAATTGGAAAAGCAAAATAAAAATTTAAACGGATAAAGAGGATGGAGCTGAACCGACGACTCAGATAGGAGAGCACTAGATGGCATTTATGTCCCTGTCCATGGCCAAAAACCACCCATCGGCACTTTTTGGCCAACTACTTCTCGAATGCCCTTGGGTGATTTTGACCGAGCAGAAGAAAGTCTCTCTCTGGCCACTTGGGGAATAGCCAGAGAGAGAGACTTTCTTTCTCCTCGTTAAGCTTCCACATTTACTGTTTTCTTCCCCCAACTTTATGTTTTTTTTTCTCCCAAAAAAATTTCCTTTAAAAATTGCCAGTTTTTATTTAATCTCATTATTTTTCTGCGGGTTTTTGTTCTCTTTCTTTTCCTCTTCCATGGAGAAATTAACGTCTTTAGCTGTCTGCATTCACCCCGAAGTGGTCAGCCATTCTTTTTTTTCTTTTATGGCCAGTGTGAGACCACCATTTTGCGTAAAGCAAAGTATGGTCGTCACTGGCCATACTCCTATTGAACTTCACGTTCTTGGAATTCCCAATTTAAAAAACAAAAAATGTTTAGTTTGTCCCCAAAAACGACATTTGAAAGTTTTCCGTTTAAAAGATTTTCTCCAAATCAGGTTACACAGTTTTTCTTTTTAGGTCCGATAGGGTAAAATATCTTTATGCTATTTTATATTTTTAAGAGCACATCTTAACACTAGACGCGTTAAACTCATTTAAACAACGGATCATTAAATTCAACGGCTAAGATTTATGCGAGGCATATCACATTTAATATGCTGATACATGTGAATTCAACTTTGGGGGTCAAATCGTACTGTCACCTCCATGTTGTAATCCCCGTTGACTGTAAAGGTTTAGTTATGCGTTTGGGCTCATAGTTTGGGCTCATACGTCGAGGGCTTCGTGGCTGATACGGATGTCACCCGTCAGTATACGAACTCCGGATACTTGGCAGCCTTCGGTTTAATTTAGTCTCTCTGTACTTTTCTTAACTCTGACACAGGTGATCACCGACCATGCTATTCCGAGCTTAAATAAACTCAGCCAAAAGAACAACAAATCAACTTTTAAACGTCGCGACGTTCAAAAATCGCAAAAGAGGAAGGATGGGGCTTTAGAGCCCTTCCCTTCCTAACAAGACCAGTATGAATGAAATTTTGCAATTGACCATTAATTTGCCAGCGAACACTGAAGCTGTAGTGCATCCAGTAGCCGAACCGTCTTTGGCTGCAACCCTGGACCTGATGTGTACCAAAAACGAACTCTGCTCGGTAAAAAAGTTTCAATCCACTCCCGAGAGAGCCGAGTTCAATATCTTTGAATATAGGACATTTAAATCCTGTAAAATTGATACTGACTCTCTTGATGATGAGAGAGTAGCGGGGACAATAATGTGTTAATTATCTCTAATCTCTCCGAACCAGTTGATGATCTTCCAGCAGGGAGTGATAAGATAGATGAAGCCCTAGCAAGTTACCGGTACGTTACAGGCCGCCGAGTCACATTAATATGAACGGTGTCGCAAAAAAAGGTTAGACTGACTCCTGAGTAGTGGCTATAAAGTAGAGGAGGCCCTAGATCTCCTTTAGCAGAGCATTAAGGAGCAAAAAAACCCTTTTATGGATGTTTATCATTGGTAGTAACTTCAAAGAGACAAAGGACTGATGGGTCCCAGGTCTCCCATATGAGGAAAGTTGCTCAGAGACAAGCGATTGGGCATAAGCAAGATTCTAAAAAGAGCAAAGATCCAACTCTTGCTTCAGCTCCCACCAGGGTACTTCAGGACAATAAGGTATTTAGCTAAATCAGCCACTTCAATGATATCTATTATATGGAGTAGATTGGAATGTTATAGAAAATTAAAGAGGGGACTTTTGAATAGAGTGGTTGGTTGCAAGAGCTCTTGGTCAGGTGGCATTCATATAGTATGTGAGTAATGCTGAACTGTGTACCACAGAATTGGCATAAAGAGCGATTGGTGTTGCCAAAAAAAAAATCATGAGTAAGAGCAGTATGTCCAATCTGAACTTATGAGGAATTTTGGAGTGGATAGTAAATAGACTGGTCAACATGTCTGCGGATAGATAATGGAGCGAGGCAGGTTGGGATTAAGTGTAAGCTTTAGTTGCCGGAGAGCTTCGCCAGCCATTTTGTTCCCACTTTTTCCATGTGCTCCGGCAGCCAACGTAACCCGACACTCCTATTGCTAAGAATTGGGCTGGGTCACTCTATGAACAACAAATGACTTTGAGGTTGGCAAGGCTGAGATTATTGGTCGAAATTTCCAGTAGGGCGATCAAATTCTATGTTAACCTTGATGAATACGCGAGCTTAACTTACGGATAGTTACAAAGAGCTAATGGAGAAGTTTACTTATCAAGAGCACATATGATCATGGAGGCATTACGAAAATATGGCACCTTTTCGAGCACTTAAGTAGTTATTTACCTTGAAATATTTAAAGAAAGGTGTTCACTGTGTCCGATCAGACATTTCAGATTCACTATAACAACGGGTTCTTGTCGGAAAATCTCTATAAAAATTATATAAGAAATATAAAATGATATTCTGCCATATCTCTCAAATACGTATCCGAGATTATGCTGTTAAGTTGGTATTTATGTAATTAAATGTCATATTGAGTATAAGTTTGTGTATAGCTGATTGGTTTTGTTAGTCGATGTCAAATGTGTTCTGTCATTTTTAATATGAAAACAACAAATAACTTGCTTGAAGTTTTGCGTTTCTAATGAAGTTTTTTGCGACTTATCATATTTTATGTTATAAAAGGCTTTTGGTGAGTCAGTCTTATCGGAAACATAAGTATACGAGCTGTGCAAAAGATTCGAAGATGACGAAGAAGGGGTTGAAGCGTTGCCTTGTTTTGGTCGTCGGCCTTTATAGTTTTAGACTGCGCAAAACATCGGGAACGTGAAGACAATAGTGGCGAATAAATCTTAAGAAAGATAGCTTAAGATTTGAATATTTCTCTAAAATCTTTTTCTAATATTGTAGCTAATCTTTTGGACATGAAACACCTCACAATCAGGCCAATTTCGACTCTACTTTTAATAAAGCGCGTAATAAACGCGTGACGAAATGTAGGCTTATGAGTTTGATATGCAAATCAGTAATTAAAACTCAAAATGGCGCTTCTATAAGGATTCCCAAAATTAAAGTGATGTTGAGTGTTTTATTTGGTCTTTCTCATTCGGAATTTCTTTTCGAAAAGCAAGCCGCAAATAAATAAATTTATCTGACTATTTTGAGGCAGGAAATATACGGAATGGTGACAGAAAAATTCTTCAATTTTGTACTATCACAAATTTTTGGAACATATTCTGAGTCTATTGAAACCATAAAGCAGAATTTACAAAAGAATCCGAAGGCAATACCAATAAAAGCATATAAAAAGTATTTCGAAGAGTTTGTTAACATTTTGAAGGCAACAAAATAAATCCAGATTGTTAACGAATATTTTGAATTTTATTTGACAGAATGTTGTAAGTCACCAAAAAAAAAGAAGAAAAATTCAAGTTTATTAAAGTTAACTTTTATTTTTTGAATTACTTCATAGCCCTTGAGACTTACACAATGATACTAAAACTGAATGCGGTTAATCCCCCTCATTTTTAATGGTATTTTCACCAAAATAACCAGCTAAATCAATTTAACATTAATTAATAATATATCAAAAATAATATTAAAAAACTTTAAATAAATAATGTGCACTCGTGTATTATTTTTTATAAAATTATTTTATTTTCTTTAGTATTTTCTAAGATGTGAGTGACCAAAAATTTGCAAAGAAGAATTTTTTTATTATGATAATTATCATTTTTATTAATTTAAATGGTTAGAAAATTAATTTGTTAAATAAAAATCATCATTTATTTTGGTTTTTTTTCAATTAAATTGATATAGTCGAAAATTGATATTAAAATCATCAGAAAATGTTTTAAATTTTTCTCTGTCAAAATAACGGCATATCCATTTTATAGTTCGGAAAGTATAATTTTTTTGTTCAAATAATTTTAAATATATATATATTATTTAATTAAAAAAATTTTAAAATTTATATTTGCCATTTAATATTATTGACTAATAAATTTACAAATAATAGTTTGAAATTTGTAAAAGAAAATTCTAACGAAAAGTATGCCCTAGTCACGATTCACTCATAATTTTCTTCAGCAATGATGCTTATTTTTTTCGTCGTTCCATGCATACGTCAACAAATCAAATTTTTATATATAAAGCTATAAAAACCTAAAAGTGTGACTATTAGAAGGCCAACATAAGCTATAAAAACCTAAAAGTGTGACTATTTTTCTACATCTGATGTGTACTTTTGTCTGAATGTTGTCATTGGTTTGTATTTCTTTAAAAATGATGAAGGAGGGCTTTATTATATCAATTGTGCGTGCTATGGCTTTATGATAGACGACTTTTTTTTTCGTATACTTAAAGATTCAAACCTTAATCATATCTGATTTTAAGAAGATGATCTCAAAAATAGCACAATACAATAAATTTTGGTATTTATTGCGCCGAGAACACATCATTTTGAGATTTGCTTATATTAATTGGTCTCTAAAAATTGTACGATTTGACGGCGTTGAATTTTGTTGTTGAACGAAATAATTGTAGAGAATCAAAGAATCAATAGCCATCAAGTAATGGCCAAATTAGAGTTCAAAATCAGAGAAATAATCAGAAAAAATTACCTTCAAATGATCAAATTCTGCAAAAAATCTAATAGCCGACCATTTAAATAATTTATTTCATTCCATGAATAATGCCAAGGCCTAATCAATATATCTAAATTTAAATTTGTTTTTTTTTTTATTGAATTTTTTACTTTCCAAAGGGCAGAAATAAAAAAAAATTTATATATGAAATAGTAACTCTTAAGATGGTTTTTCTTTTCTCAACGATAATATTACCAAAAAGGATATTTTTTTTGTAAACAAACAAAAAACCATTTTTCAAATTATTTTATTTTTCAAATTTCTGATCTTTTGAATTTGCTCTTTTCTAGTCAATTTATTCTGTTTTCCTTCAAAAGAGCAGGCAAACATATTCGTGTAGGTTTATTGATGTGTAAATAAATAAATATATAAAAATATATATGTGTACGATTTGTTAGAAATTTACAAATTTCAGCAATAAAAATTGTCACGAAAAATTTGGGCTGAACATGTGCCTACGCAATTTAGTTGGAAATTTACCGAAATTGATATATTTTCATCAATCGAATCGATTGCCGCCATTGTATTATATGCCCACAAAAAAAAAAAAAAAAATCATTCAAACTCTATAAAATTATTCTTACGAGTATTTATTGTATTCTAATACTGGAGAACGTGGAATATCACAATAAAATGTGCACACACATTGTTAAAATGATATAAAATGGAATAAAATTTCAATTTTTACGCCATTTTATTACGTAGATCGTTATTATGTATTAAAATACACACGCACACACATGCAATACATAAAATGTCGGCGTTGGTATGCTGTCAAATCAACAGTTCGTCATTTTTCCAGATGAGCGCTGATGCATATAATTACCTACCAGTACTACTGTGAACGCAATTTTATTATATTTATTATTTACCTTTACTTTCGACCTGAGACAAATAATCTTGATATTTTGCCCTAAACCACCACCTCCAACCCAAATAGATTATTATACGGTCGGGAAGGGGGGACGGAGGCTAATATTAGTTGAGTTCTTTCTATATTTAGTAAAGTTTGTTTTTGTTTGTTAGTAAAATGTTAGAGAATTTCTTTTTATGATACTACAATATATTGTACATAAATAAATAGCCTTAATAGCTGCAGGATATTTGGTTTTATGAAAAAACTATGCCAAAACATCAACGGAACAATTTATGCGCATATATTGATCTTATTAATAGCTGTTGTTTACAATATACAATAATAATAATAAAGGTACACAATATTAAATTATTTATTTTGTCAATTATTATAGTATGCAACTAATAAATCAAATCAAAATTATTACAAAAAGAATATACCAACAATTTTAGATTGAACTATTTAATATCGTTAATACAAAAGCTGAGCTTTAATTTTTTTAAGGAAAATTGATATTTTTTTTATAAATAAAACTTTTAAAAACTGTTTAAAGTGAAACATTTTTTAAGAAAGTAGCAAAATTTGTTTGTGAGAATTGGCCCAAAGACATGTGCACCACATTTGCGGTCTCAGGTATGACGGTTTAAATGGTCAAATTAATGAAGTTGGGTTAAGTTTTTTTTTGAAGGGAGATCTTTAGTTTGGATAGAGGAAAAGTAATAATTATATTTTATGGAGTAGATTGGTGAAAGGACTAGGGTAGTGGGTAGCTCTGTGCATCTGGTTGATGCTGTTTTCGCAATCTGTGCATCTGGTTGATGCTGCTTGTTGATGCCATGATATGAGTTGGTTAATGAATGCCGCGAATATTGTGGGAACTGGGCAAGCCGATCAGCATATTTGTTTTCCACCGCCACTGAATAAAGTATTTGTTTGTAAGGTCCCTTAGACATGTACCAGGAGTCACTTTATAGCGCCACGACCATGAGGCCATTTCGCGACTTCATAGTGCGTGTGCTAAGTTATCTGAAAGAGACTGGTCTGTGGTTAGTAGTATAGAATATTGAGAATTTTATTATATTTTGTACAGCAACTTAGTATGTTGTAGAAATTTAAATAGGGGACTAGGGAATGCTCTTATAGAATCCTTTTCTCCAATATTGTTTTTTTTTTATTATTTTTGAATTGAAAATAAATTGAATTTTATTGTCTGATTTTTGAAAAAAAAAATACTAATGGAAATTTTCAAAAAAAAAAAGTTTTGGTAAAAATATTAAAAATTAGATGTTTACGCATACAGTATATACTGTAGTGTGTAGTATGCCTAGAGTGTATATTAATTCTATTAGTAGGCTTTGGTGTGAATTTTTATATTTAAGGAATGTCGTTGTACACATTTGAAAATTATTCTGATTGAGAATTCGGATTAGTCTTAAATTTCAGAATTTGTCTATTGTTTTCTGGATTTTTGTACTTTTGCAAATCGAAATTATTTTATATATTGTATATGATTTGTGAGAGCACCAATTTTTAGAAAACAATAGGCAACTTCTGAAATTTAAGACTAATCCGAATAAATCGAATCCACATTTATTTAGCATGGTTCAGATTGTCCTATTTGGGTCAAATATGCACCGTTTTCTTTTATAATTTGTTGCCATTTTAAAGATGACTTCATAATGCCTCTCTCATAGAAGTCCTGCTCCCTATAGTCGAAAAACTCGACTAAGTTTTCCAATTTCTTCTCACTAAGGAAGTTTCGTATTGATAAAAAAGATGATAATCGCTTGGTGCCAGGTCCGGACTATAAAGTGGGTGCATCAAAACTTTCCAACCAAGCTTCCGGAGTTTCTGACGAGTCACTATAGACATGTGTGGCCTCGCGTTATCCTGATGGTACACAACACCTCTCTTGGTGGCCAATTTTTGCTGCTTCTGGTAATTCGCTAGCCTCAAACAATCTAATTGTTGGCAGTAGAGGTCAGAATTTAGTGGTTGGCCATATGGAAGCAGTTTATAGTAGTCCTCCCAAATATACAGTAAAACCTTAGCCCCGGTTTGGCTTCACCGCACTTTGACCACGATCGTTTTCGCTTAATAGTTGCATATGTGACGCATGTCTCATGCCCCTATACCTCGTGTGGCCTACCTTTTCGAGGTGTATCTTTATCATAAAAAAATACCAGAACGGAATCGACGGAACTAAAATTGCACGTAATTGGCTATGACAGTATCAGGACCATAAACACCATTCACAATTTTAGCTGTCTGGCCTTTAACAAAGCAAAATTGTAAAATATACTGTATTAAGTTTAATATTTTACACCCTAAAACTCACAACTAAATCAACAATCAAAATACGGTGAAAAACTTATTAAGCTAAATGACCCCACCTCCCACCTCCCAAAAAAACCAGCCGATCTCACCCATAATCTTAATTTATTTTTCTTTTTAAAGTAAATAAACTATCACAAAAATAAAAGTGATTGTAATATTGTTTAAAAATAAATTATTCTCTTTGCCACAAAATAATTTTTTGCATTTTTTCTTAATTGAGTTTAAAATTTTAAATTTTCTTTTACTTTTTCAAAAAAAAAAACGTCCAAAACTACTATTTTATTACCAATCCAAATAGTTATTAAAAGTTAAAGAAAAATATTTATTATACTATGCAATTTTACATACTTAGGAAATTTTGCTCATTTGAAAATAAACCGCTTTTACACTATCAAATAAAAAAAAAAAAAAACAATTATTGTGAAAAGAATTTCCATTAATTTGTTGATGTCCTTTTAATAATATGATCATTTGAAAGCGTCCCATAAATATCTTAATTGTTCGAAAACGTTTTAAATATTTTAGGTTTTAAGAAATTTACCACATAATTTGGTGAAATTTTTCAAGAAAAAATTTGCTTAAATTTTTGGCAACAAAGAAAATTTTAGTAATGATGTTTTTTTTACAGGGGTATAAGCTTAAATCCGCTGTTTTGTCATAGATAGCATGAGTGAGCGTATTAAGCTACCATGGACACGCCATACTTTTTTTTATGAGTTTGACATCCGTCAACATTAATCAGTGCACATTGCCAGCAAATTCGTACAACAACATATATTTTTCCTTTGGTAATCATGTATAGTTTTGTGCCAGAAAAAGAGTATATGCGGGAAGCTTTGCTTTTCTGCTTCAATTTGAAGAAATCGGCTACCGAATCGCATCGAATGCTTATGGAGGCCTATGGTGACAGTGCTTTATCGGAAACAACGTGCCGAGATTGGTTTCGTCGGTTCAAAGATGGCAATTTTGACTTGTGGGACAAGAAGGGTGAAAATCAGCCTAGGAAGATTGAAGACCATCAATTGCAGGCTCTTTTGGACGAAAACGATACCCAATCGCAAAAAATGCTCGCGGAGCAATTGGACGTTACTCAACCAGCCATTTCCATGCGTCTCCGTGGCATGGGGAAGATTGAAAAGATCAGAAAATGGGTGCCGCATGAATTGAACGATAGGTAGATGGAGCGACACCTAAACACATGCGAAGTCTTGCTCGCCAGACAAAAAAGAAAGTCGTTCCTGCATCGGATTGTGACAGGCGATGAAAATTAGATATATTTCGAGAATCCTAAATGCAAGAAATCGTGGGTTGATCCCAGCCAACCATCAACATCTTCCCCAAGACCAAATCGCTTCGGACAGAAGACGATGCTATGCGTTTGTTGGGATCAGCCGGGTATTGTCTACTATGAGATGTTGAAACCTGGTGAAACTGTCAATGCCCACCGCTACCACCAATAACTGATCAAATTGCACCGTGATCTGCGCGAAAAAAGGACGGATTATCAACAAAGATATGACAAGCTGATTTTCCCCCACGACAACGCACACGTCAAAAATGGTCCGAAACTACTTGGAGACACTAAACTGGGAGGTGCTATCCCACCCCGCTTATTCAGCAGACCTGGCCCCTTTCGACTACCACCTGCTTCGTCGATGGGCCACGCTGCTCGCTGAGCAGCACTTCAATTCTTACGAAGACGTCCGAAAATGGCTTGATGAGTGGTTTGCCTCGAAAGAGAAGGAATTTTTTTGGCGCGGTATCCACAAATTGCCCGAGAGATGGAAAAAATGTGTAGGTAGCGAGGGCAAGTACTTTGAATAAATTTGTTTTTGCTTTCAATGAAAAACATGTGTTTTTTTGACTTAAAAAACAGCGGATTTAAGCTTATACATCTGGCAAATTTTTGGCAACAAATAAAATTTTAGTGGTAATGTTTTTTTTAGTTTTTTACACCGTCAATAATTCAAGTAAAAATATAGCAAGTATGCCGTGCCCCGGAAAATGAATAATGAAATACAAAAATCCACGAATAAATTATTTAAAAAAAACCATTTGAATACGAAAATTTTATTAAGCGTTAAGAAAAAAATCGTTTACTTCGCAGGATTTTTTGGGTAGGCATGCTATCCGGATAAAGGGTCACAACAAAATATAATAAAATCGGGTGAAGGGTGAAGAAATGCTGCACTGATAAAAGTTGTAAATCTTTATTTCACGAATAGATGGATCTGTAATAGAATTTGAGAAAAACAGTCGAATTTTCTTGATTCAATTGTGCCGACACGTTAATCAGCCAAAAATGGTACAATGGAACACAGACTTACACAGAATGGCTGCCATAATTGAATTAGAGTCGATGGTGTTGATAATGGCAGTACTGATGAAGCTGGTGATTGTTGTCTCGTCACATGTGCAAAAGGATCCGCCTGGATCCAGCTATCGGAAGGATATGCACACATGTGTGCAATTGTATATGCCGGAACC
The DNA here is from genome assembly GCA_958298945.1 of Atherix ibis. Classification (NCBI taxonomy): domain Eukaryota; kingdom Metazoa; phylum Arthropoda; class Insecta; order Diptera; family Athericidae; genus Atherix; species Atherix ibis. The sequence goes on from OY282610.1 coordinate 9,234,626, forward strand.
AGGATGATTCTGGCGTTCTACCAATGCACAGAAAATAGTATTTGTGCGTTTGTATGCCTACCGCCAAGAGTCCTACAGACAAGAGCATACAGTGGTTAGAACGCCAGCAGATTGAAATTCATTTATTCTGACTGTTCGGTTCATTAATTCCATACGAATAATAAATAGTAAAATAATTCATAAAGTTCCAATTACTGAAGAAGATCTCATGAATTTTTCGAATTTCTCATAGAACTCATTCATGTGTTCGAATTATAATATGCATAATGGCTACAAGCAATAGAAAATATGATATATTCTCATATAGTGGGTTAATTTCTTTTCTGGTCAGCGAATATATATGAGTACGAACGACTCTGTACTCTGTGGTTATTTTAACCATTTTGACCACAGACACGTCGTATGTAGTCAGAGACTTCCATAATGCTCTATGCCATGCTAGATAATCAAGTTAAAGTTATGTTAAACTTTTACTATTTTACCAGTTAATTTTCAGCAACCAGTCTAAAGAGAAAGGACGGTTCCTATATAAAATCATTGGATACTTTGTAAAAGTCCAAATCAATATTGTGTAGAAACGCTTTTACATACGAGCGTATAACTTATGGACTACCTTAAGAGTGAGTACTCGGACCCATACACATATGTGTACGTTATCGTAATTATGATTGGTCATATACCCGTTCCCGTTTCATAAAAGTTCTAAACTAAATTTCAAATTGAAAGGAAAATTTATGGAAAACTTTTAACGAATATAAAGCAAGGCATCGGATTTAATCAAATTTTAGAAAGATATTAAATAAAACGTATGCTCGTAATATGGCAGAAAATTGATTAGGTTACACTCTCATAGTACTCGTAGTTACTTGTAGTTATTTAGTGTTGATGTTGTCGGACATCTGGAAGACATTTTGTTGTTGCTGTAAATAAGATGGTAGACTACTTGTACGTTAACACCGGCGTTTGTGATTCTATTCAATAATTGAAATTACCATCCATAAAACTAGGCCTTTCATTGGTACATTGAACGGAAAATTACGAAAATAATTCATATTTACTGGACAACTGCGGGCTCTCATTTCCCGTAACGCCATTATCAGTAGCCATTTAACGTGCGCCCGTCTTTCTATTAAATGATTCAATGCTCCTCGTAAGGACGAGTTCGTTGTACGATGGTGATAACATTTGAAGGCACAAAAGTCCTGCCTTGATACGAGTACAAAGCTTCTCTTAAATTAATTCTCATATTTCTTTAGTATTTATGCGATTCGAATGAATTGAATTTAATAAAGCGACTCCATAAATACTATAATAAGCTTTTTGGTAATATACTTTGTTACAAAGGCTTTTTTCGAAAGAGAAAAAAGAATTCACTTTTCCTCCCATTTTATTTAGTAGAATTTCACCCAACCCCAAATGGAAATATTTGAACGTAGTACTCCTTAGTACTTACTTATGGGGATATTTCCAACTGTGGAACTTTACTTTAATTTATATCTTAGATATTGTTTGTATACTATGTATGAATTTGTATACGTATTTGTATAGAATTGTTTGAATAAAGTATGATATATTTTAGAAACTACAAGGAGACTACTCTCTGCAATAATAATATTCTTATTATTCTATTGATATAAATAATTTTGAATTACAGTCTTAAAAAAAAAAGAACCCACCGACACGAAAGTACGTTTGGTTTATTCTTTTGGAAATTTTTTTTTATATATATTTTATTGATTTATTTTTAGATTTTTAGAATTTAAGAATTAAAATTACTAAATTTTCTGTACTTTGATAATTTTACAAAAAAAAAAAAAAAACGACGAAATTTCTTACCGTTTCTGGAGCAATTTTGAACTTCCTACGAACAATCATTAATTTGCTCATATACTCATATGATACTATTAATGATTTTTAGATAAATTCATAAAAATAAAAAAAAAGATTTTTTATTAAAAAAAACCTGAAAAACAAATAAAAACAAAAAATTAAATAAATATTTATAAAAAAAGCCACCAAAAAAAATTATTTACAATATTGTAAAAAAATTAAGAAAATTATTTTAAAATTCTAATTAAACATTACAAAAATAATTCTAGAAAAAATACAAAGAAATTTTGAGAAAAACTATTAAAGATAACAGAAAAAAATTCTTTCAAAATATACTAAAATTCTCTTTACAAAATAACTTAAGCAAATTTATAAATTGACAAAAATTAACTTCTTAGCGTATATAATATACAAAAAATTATAAATTGATAAAAACTCTAAGGATTTTCCAATCAAATAAAATATTTCTCAAAGAATATTATTCCAAATAGTCTTAAATGTATAAGAAATTCTAAAAGAAGAAAAACCACATTATTATTATTTTTTTTTCTTTTAAAAAATATTTTTAAAAAATCGTTAAAATATGATTTGAAATACAAAAAATTTTGATGAACAACTTTTAAAAATAACGGACCTAAGCAGAAATGGAAAAATACTTTCAAAGAAATTTTAAGTAAAATTATTTATGAATTTGTATATATATTTGTAAAGAATTGTTTGAATAATTTTATTTAAAATTTTAAGTAAAATTATTTAAATAACAAAAAAAAAATGCACTCAAAATATTATAGTGGAAGTCGAAAGTGACGAACCCAGAAACTTTGGACAACTCTCACTTGAGAAAGAACAAGCAACTTCTTGAAGCTATGAAGAAAAAAAAAGAGTGCTGTCAAGGACGAGAGGTAGCGAATTTAAAAAAACCGAAGAAATCAATAAAATATTAGAAAATAGAAAATACTCGTAAAACAATAACAAATATTTTTCTTTCACTAAATTTATAAAATTACAGAAAAAGCGATTAAAAATAAAACATTTTCATAAAATCTCTAAAACTTTTCCAACAAAATAAAAGTGTTTCTAAAGAAAATATTTTAAAATACATAAAATGCATATGAAAAAACCACTCAGAAATAAATGAAAAAAAACACTATTGAAACAAGAACAGAATAAAAATTAAAAATTAAAAATTAACTAAAAGCTACAGAAAAGACGATATCCTATGTTCATTCAGTTTGTTAACATTGGCTAAAGATACAAATTTTTCCTAAAAAGGGGCTTCTCAATAGGTATAAATTTTTCCTCGTATATGCTATTGGAAATAAGTTCTATCAAAATCTTTACTTTCCACAGCACAATTTGGATAATTCTTTATTAACCTCCTTTATGGACGAAAAACATTCTCACTTGCTTTCTTACTATGCAAGTGGTATTTAAAAAAGAAAATTAATTAACACAAAATAAAAATTAATACAAAAAGAAGCATCAAAATAAAAATGTCATATCACCAAAAAATATTTTATTGTATTATTTATTGTTCAGTAGTTTCCGAATTTGTTTTTCCAAAATATTTTGAAATAGAGCGGTTGAAAGTGTGGCATTGGATCACTTTTTCCGCTATTACGTGACCTTTCAATTCAATTTCCATCCTGAAAACAAATTTGATCAGACATTGTCTCCTAACAACACTAGTTCTAATGATGAAGACTAAAAGTTCAAGGGACCAAAGAATTCAATAGAAGCGGACTAACAATTCTGGATAATAAATTGAATATCGTCCACAGCGTTTATAGTATAAGAAGTGACGGCTTACGACGGAAGCGAATTTGCAAAATGTTCCTCCAAATCGATGCAAAGTGTTTTATTTTTATTAAGAACAAAATATACTGTATTTTTTTAGTTATTCCTCACAATTTTTACTAATTTTTACTGACAATTTATCTAATTGTTCGTTTTTAATAAGTTAAATCACAATTGAGCCCCGGAATATTGTGGATAATTTAATGATCCACTGTTGGAAGTTAACTCAACAAAACGAACACTCAACTTATACTCCGCTCCAAGAGCGTATAAGAATGCGAAAGGAGGATTGTGCTCCGTCCTTTTCAGGTCATGAACTTTGAGCGTCGCATTCGAAATTTGAGAGTTATTGAAGGGACGAGTCGTTCTAATCGTGATTTTCTCTCTCTTGTCTTGGAGATTTTCTCTTTTTGTGAGAAAATAGAGACTGTTGATCAAGTTGGAAGTGTCAGTTTTGATGTGGGCTTCGTTTCGGAATATTTTAAAACTTTTGTTAATTTAAATTCGGTTTAAGTGCATACCAATGGAAAGGTGAGTACAGATATAAAAAGTAATCACACAAGAAGGAAACTTTTTCCATTTTCAGTACATAAATTTTCAGAATGCCTCTCCCCATTCGGAGAGTGTTTTCATAAACTGACGATGATCTACGACTCCCTTCTGTCTTCGAGGTGAGTTTCTAATCAATTTACGTAAAATGCCTGTGAAAGTTGACAAAGATTAGAATTTTAGGATGAAAATTCATAATTTCTACAATATCGAAGAAAATTACGAGGCACTGAGAAGTCATTGATTGAAAATGTAATAAAATTTTAGCTGTGGAATAACCAAGAGCACCCCCACTTTTCATCGACAGCACAAAATATGTGGTTCGCGACATATTTCAAAATATTTGGAATAAGATGAATTAAAAGACCGACGGGGAAGGAACCATAGCACAATGCAATAAAATATCATAAGTGAAATAATCAAACAACTTTTTTTGAGCTTATAGAAATAAGAGGAAGTGCAGTTGAACTTTTTGAAATAACTTCGCCGATTTTGGATCTATGGCAGAACATTGTTCGAGGGTCACCTTAGTATATACTTTCTTCTAATGAATTCAATGGGAAAATATTCAAGTATCCTTAAGAGTACGGTACGATGACGATCAACCTTAACGATGTTTGGAAAATAAAAATTTATTAATAAAATATTGGGAAAGGTCTACCAAACCAATAAGATCCCATCACAAAATCCAAATAAATAAAATATCTTAAGTTCAACTGTCAAGATTACTAATTTTATCTATTTTAGGAAAGTAATGCTCATTTTCGGAACAAAAAAAACACTCCACAACGTTAAGTGCCATCGCCAAAAATAATGGATTCGTAAAAATTTACAATGCGAAATCGAAGAAAAATGAGAGTTGAGCTTTTTTGAATAACTTGGCAGTTTTTGAGTCTATGGGAAAACTTTATTCTAAGGACACCTAGAATATACTTAGATCTATTGGATACAGTAAAAAAATAATCAATTATCCTTAAGGATAAGGAATAAGGACGATCAACCTAAACTATATTTGGGAAACGAAATTTTTGCAATAACCAATAAAATTTTTATTATTTTTACAAATATGAATTGTTTTCAAAATCTAATTTTATATTAAGCAGAAGAAATGTTAAAGCTATCGTTTAAGATATAGTTTGTTGAAAAAAATAAATTAAATTTTGTTTAATCTAAAATCCCCTCTCAAATAATGTAATTACTGTTATCTGTTGACTATAAATAGATACTGAAAATATGTTTTAATCAAATCCAAGAGCTTAGTAAGGCCTTTCATTTGATATATAAAACATCATTCAGAGTATCCAGATACAGCTCCTAGGTCGGAAAATACGACGCATTTATTCGCAAATTTTCATATTACAAATCAAAATGCGCGAGTCTGCACTTATTTTAGTCTGTCGTTGGCATACTATTTTTAAATTAAATAATTTTTATCTAGCCAGCTAGATTTATTTAAGACCTTTAATTTGATATGCAAATTGTTAGTATTAATTGGTAAATATGGACTTACGGGCTCAAAACGTAATGAAAATTCCAAAATATTCCGATTTTCCGAGAGGCTTTTTAAATTATCTCACCAATACACATATATAGAAATAATTTGTTTATATGTCCTTTTTGCCCCATTAGTTGCGTTGGATTTGGCCTTTGAATGATTGAAATTGGTGAAGGATCCATTATCCTAGAGCAAAAAGTGTGCTCGCTAGTCGAAAAATTACTGATCGCCGATTTGTTGAACAGAAGACCGCTGGCCAGGAACATTTTGGCCTTCATGGACACATTTTTTGTTGCTATCAACACAACATGTTGCCAGAACGGGCACTTTCTGCAACATTTCGGACCATTTTTGGCGATTTCAACATTTTCTGTCAACAATTTTTGTTGCTAGAAGCCTTTTCTGTCAACAATAATTGTTGCTAAAAATATTTTTTGTCAACTTTTTGATTTCATAATTTTTGGTGAATACGACCAGTCAGAGTGTCTTCTGGGCGAGTGCCTTGCGAGGTTATTTTTCGATTTTCTCGTGAACGGAGAGTCAGATCGGCTTGATTTTTTTTTCATTTTTTCAGATATTAGTTGTTCTAGCCTCTGGGAAAATGTTGTTTCCTTTTCGTTCTTACAAGGATGTATTTTTTAAATTCAATTTTAATTTTTGGCATAAATTTGAATATTTTTCGATAGAACGTTTCATGTAGCATCAGCAATTGTAATTTTTTAGTTTCCGAATAATTACTTAAATATATAAAAATGTTAGAGCATATTATTTTTGCAAGGTAATTTTTCGAAATGTTAAAATTCAATTGATTGTCGCCAATATTTTTTGTCTTTGAATGTTATTTCTGTTAAATTTCACAAATTTAATTTTATTACGAACATGAGAAATTAAAAATCTTGTACTTTTTGATTGAAAATTGTTACTGAGTTAATTTTAACCGAAATAATATTTGAACGTTTCTTTGCAGAGTGTAACTTTTGAATATGACTCCTTCCATTATGGAGCTTCTTCCTTCAAGAATTCACTTTTGAAGCCTCAAACAGTTCAATATGCTTTATAAAACTTAAAAATCTCTTGCATTTCCCTTCAACTAACTATCGACCAGCTTCATTTGGTAAGCTGGCAATGCCCACCCATACGTAATATAAAGTCGCTAAATGGCCTCATCGTCGTGACGCTATAGAATGGCATTTAGCTTTTGTCTCAGAGATCTTGCATCTCTACTTCTTCACAACCAAATTTACGCATTTATGACTGTTTTGCTACGACGAGGATCATGACTTTGACGAGATTTTCTATCGTCTCCTCACGAGGAGTAGACCGCATCTTCCAGTAGCAGCTTTGCCATAAATTAAAAGAAAAAACAATAATGAAAACTTAAATTTAATAATGTTTTTTTAATAATACAAAACAGCTTTTATCGAAAGTAGTTTTGTACTGTAAAAGTATTCGCGAATAAGAAGACTTTGAAAAAATTTTGATTTTCTGGTTTTGTTCGCTTTTTCATAATTTGATCAGTTTCTGTTTGGGTTGAAAATTGATGATGATGCGCTCTAAATTTCCGTTCAAAAATAAATTTCAAAGGCAATTGTAGAACGCCACGACGATGAGGCCATTTGACGAGTTCATATTTTTTTGTGTTGACGTTGGGCGAACCTTAATTATTCTATTAAAAAGATTCCAATAAAATTTTACTTAGGAATAAAAGAGTAAAAATATAAACTCTCTTAAGTTACTGTAAAAAGTTTTGTAATAAAATCCTAGCAGACAACTGGGATGTACGAGTACATTGGGAATTTTTAATCGTGAAGAAAATAAAAGTGTGAATACACAAAAAGTTAAAAATAAAACAATTTTATAAAATCTCTAAAACTTTTCTAACAAAATAAAAGTGTTTCTAAAGAAAATGTTTTAAAATATTGTACATAAAAAATAATTTAAAAAAACCCCAGAAATAAATGAAGAAAAAAAACACTATTAAAACAAGAGCAAAATAAAAATAAACAATTAAAAATTAAATAAAAACTACAGACAAGACGATATCCGATGTTCATTTGGTTTGTTAAAATTGGCTAAAGATACAAATTTTTCCTAAAAAGGGGCTTTTCAATAGGTACACTTAATCTTTGACAGCCAATTACTTTGACAATTGAAATGTCAACACTGTTATTTTTATATGTATGTATTTTGCTATATCTATTATACTATTTAATTACAAGAAACAGTTTATGAATTTTGTTGTTGGTGCAGAATATATATAAAGCGTAGAGGATATTTTGCTCCACCAAGAAAGTGAACGGAAAGCATTTTGGCATTTTCTATAAAATCACACATAATTTGTTAATGTTCCAGATCAATTTTGTTTAACCATTCACCGGGTAATGAATAATTGTAAGCATATGCATATACTGGGATATAAAGCAAAGACTGGGTGACAATTAAGCCAACGTACACCTGAAATTATTAATGCAGTAAGACAGAGTGTTGCTGAATGTCCGGCTATATCTCATCGATGCCGCGCAGAAGAATTGGGAATATCTCCATCATGTTTGTTAAAAATACTCAAAAAAGATTTGCTTTTCACCGAGTAGAAAATTCAGTTGACACAAAAGCTGCAGGCAACTGACCATGAACAGCGGCGAGACTGACTGGAGGGCTCGAGTTTTACATTATGACCGACAAAGCACACTTCGGATTGGCTGGTTATGTTAATAAACAGAATAGTCGCTATTGGGGCAATAAAAACCCTCAACTGATATACCAAAGACCATAACATCCTCGTAGAATATCTATATTGTGCGGAAATTGGGCTGGCGGAAGTATTTGGCCATAATTTTTTGAGGATGCTGAACACAATGCTGCAACAGTTACTGGTGACCGCTATCGGGACATGTTGGAAAACTTTCTTCTACCCGAATTCACCAATTAGCCATACAGAACGTGTGGATATTTATGTGCGGTTATATAACCTCCCCCCTCCCCCCTCCCCCTCCATAGACCAAAGACTTTAGGTTTATTGATGCTCTTCAATTAAATAATGAGCGTTCAAAATCTCAAAAATGGACAGATTTTTTATACAAGGTCTAAATGGAACCGAGGGGGCTATTTGAAATAAAATTTTTTAACCTCGTCGGGAAGTTACGCGATCCTATAGAGCGTCATAAGTGAAAAATATGCTTAGAAGAGATCGCCTTTTTGCCGATCCTAGAAGTGGGCATTTGACCTATATTATATTCCATACATAATGCTAAAGACCATATAATCAATCAATAAAATGGAAATGAAATTACATTTCATTGAAAAAAAGTTATTAAAAAAAAACAACTTCGACCTGGAACATAAAACGCACACTGCATTTGCCAATTAACAGTCTCAAATTAACACCAATCCAACTGGCAAGGTCCGCTGACCACTGACATGATTAATTTCTATTTATTTAATCTATTCAAAAATGATAAAAAAACGATTATTTTATATGGAATTTAAAAATCCCTTCTTTAATAACTAACCCCGAAGAAGCACATTAAAACGAACACAAACAAATCATTTCCATTTTATGATCCTAGTTCATAAAGGATAACATTGTCTCTATTGTTAGAATTTAATTCCTTCAAAAGATATTCGAAATTTTTCATTAAATTAATTAAATTAATTTATTTTATTATCATAAAACCGCATAAGAATTTTCTTTCACACACACACAAAGATTACCACAAAAAATATGTTGAAAAATATTTTCTTAATTACTTACAAAAGGAGTTGAACAAAATTTTTAATTATGTTACATTAAATTTAATCCTAATAAAAGGAAAGAAATTTAGTAAATTTTAACTTGGCCGCTTTTTTGTTGAAACTTTTCTTTTTTAACATTCTTTATTAAAAAAAATTTCGCCGAAAATATTTATAAATTATTTCCATGAAGAATTTTTACCAAAAGTTTTCAGTTAAATTTAAGAAATTTTTTTCCCTTTTTGCATATATTTGATAATTGATAAAAAAATTAAAAAAAAAAAAAACAGTAAAAAATTTTACTGCAATAAAAGTTATTTATGAAAAGAAAGAAAAAAAATGTTTTCATAAATAATTTGTATTTACTTTTCTGCTTTGGGAAATTTTTAAAAAGAGAATATCCACAAATTCTGCGAATATCCGTACGTGATGCAAATTTATATGTTCACTCCTCCTTTCGGACTAAAACTTTGAACATTTTTCATTGAGAAATATTCCTTTATTAAACAAAAATTCTTACTAAAAGACACACACAAACACACTATCAATATTTTCAATATGCTCATGGATAGTAGAAATTGAGAAAGGATCAATTTCAAAATAAATATTATAAGTTAAGTTGAAAACTTAGTATTCGTTTTTATTTATATTCGAATAAAAGTGCATATCAAGACATCAAAAAGAAAATCTAAAAGAAAAGGGAAAAGAAAACAGATTTTGATGAAAATCAATACTGAACAAACAAAGGATACAAGTGAATTGATAATATCAAACGTAAGAGTATAAGAATAGATATAAATTTTTGTATAAAAAAATATTGTATGTTGAAAAGTTGACAAAAATAAAATAAAAATCACAAATAAATGGAAATCCAAAAGTCAAATAAGAAAATAACTTTTACAATCTAGAATGAAATAATACAAGAAAATGGTTGGATAAAAGCTGCTATTATTGAAGGATAATATCCTTTTCGAGGTGAATCAGTTTTGATAGACGATTTCGTATAAGACAAAAGTAAATCAAGTTCAAGAAAGTCTCGAGGACATTTGTGCGAAATAGTTACAATTGGGACAGCACAGCTGTTCCACTTTTCAGTGTTGTTCAAATAGAAACGAATCGAAATTTAAAGTAAAACAATTTATGTCAATGGCCTGTAAACGAGATATTTCAGTTCAAGTTGTTGTTTTCGTTTTTTTTTTTTTTTTTTTTTTTGTTGAAAACTATTGGGTTTTGTCGGAAAAGTCATCACCTATTTTTACTTTTTCTTTGAAGAGTACTATAAGAAGCCTTGTAAGTTCCAATACACTCATTCACCAAAACTGAAAGGCGTCAACTGATATTGATCATATGTGTAGTTCGAAAACATCATACCATCATAAAGTGAACGTCAAAGATACAGATTAGATACATGTTATAAAGATCGCCCAGTCTTAGATTAAAGAACTTTTGTACTTTCGTCATATTTCCCTATTTGATAAGGAATTTCTATGTCATTATATTTACTCCTAGCGGATTTTAATCGAACAACGAGCAAATTTAGGTGTTCAGTATTTTTATGTAGATATGACCTATACTGACATCTAGTTTTCGAAAAGTGTAATTTAACATCTAGATTTTGAAGTATGGAAAGTTATAACTGTTTTATTTAATAGAATATATTTGTTTTAAAAATAAATTGCCATTTTATATTAAAGTTTAATTAACTAGAAAAGAGTATAGTAAAATCATGAAAAATTTCTGTAGAAATGGTGCGTCTGCCATATTTACGTTCAGTGCTCTAAAAGGACGTTGTCATAATCTTTAGCAAGCAAAATTTTCATACGAGGTCTATTCAAAGAGTATCGCGAATTTTGTGTTTTTTCAAAAATTATTTATTTAAACATGAATATCTATTTTGTTCCCTTCAAAGTAATCTCCACCAGATATTATACACTTGTGCCAACGTTTTTCCAATCATCGAACTACTTCAAAAAATCATTTTTTGTGATCTTGTTCAGCTCCTCTTTCGATGCCGTCTTTATGTGCTTAATCGTAGCGTAGCGTCGTCCTTTCATGGGGCTCTTCAGATTCGGGAACAAGAAAAAATCGCAGGGGGGAAGATCTGGGGAATACGGTGGCTGCGGCATTATTAGTGTGTTGTTTTTGGCCAAAAATGGCAAAAGCCAATTTTTGTTCTTCCACAAATGCGAGCGTTTCTGACGGATTGCTTCCCGCAACTTGCGTATAACTTGCAGGTAATATTCCTTATTGACCGTTCTACCCTGTGAACGTGCACCACGTCCTTGCAATCGAAGAAAACTGTAAACGAAACCTTCACATTCGACCGAACTTGGCACGCTTTTTTCGGTCTTGGCTCGTGCGGCAGCTTCCATTGGGATGATTGAGCTTTGGTTTCCATATCATAACCATAAACCCATGATTCGTCACAAGCAATGACCCTCTAGAGCAAATTTGGGTTAACGCGGACAGAGTCCAACAGCTCCTTAACAATGTTAATGCGATGCTGTTTTTGGTCGAAATTGAGCAAAAATCTAAGACGAGCCAAAACACGTGCAAGCAAAGCAGCGGCCAAAAATTAACTGAAAATTCAAAATGGCCGAACTTGTCGGCATAAGTGAGAGACATGATTACCAATATAACGCCACAAAAAATTTAAAATCAAATATACGTAACCCGCGGCAATTCAAAATTCACGATACAATTTTGAACAGACCTCGTATATGGGATTGCAGAAACCTACAAGGGACTTTGGAGAAACTATTGTATCTACGACAAGTGATTCTTTCATGTGAAAAAAAGTGATTAAATTAAATCATTAAAAATCAATTTGAAGTTTAGAATATGAATTATTGAATCATAAAATAAATTGTTACCAAGCCAAACAGTTCAACGAATTCACATTGTTTTGATATTGAAATTTTATTTTTAAATAATTCATTATATAATAATTACTGAAATGCTTTTAATGTGCGGAAATGTAATTTGAATTTGACAAAATGAAAATGTGATTTTGAAAATGGCATTTAATATTCAACAAATTTGTAAAATTCATAATACGAGTAAGTACATGCGTACGTACATTCATAATGTAATTCCTTAAAATAGCATTAATAATGCATTGCAACTCGAAAGGTCAAATCGAATTAATTCAAATATATCAAAGGTAAAGAATGTAAACGAAGGCAGGTATGACCAGAGAGATAGAGTGACAAAATTGAAAATTCCCTACACATTTGAACGAAATCTTACTAACGGCTCCATAAATAAAAATCATTTGAATTTAATATGAACATTTTGCTTCCTGTTCAATAGATGGATATATTTGTAGAGAAATTATGGCCAAGTAAATATCGCATTTTGTATTTAGGATATTATAGAGTACAATATGAGCAGACATTTTTTTTTGAATAATATTGCTTTAATGTTTCTTTTTCTAAGAGATGGCGCAACTTATCTGTGATGCAAAAGTTCAATTCATGCAAAACGGTAATACCAATTGGCTTTTTAGATCTTCTGGTTTTATCAGTTATATTATTTTTTTCTGTGTGAGACTATAGGCTAAAAATTTTACCTATAAGCAAGTATAGTTAGTACAGTCAGTTTTATATAAAAATTACTTGATTGAGTATAGTTTTTGGATTCAAAGTGTCATTGAACATAGACCTACTAGAAATGGATAGTAAAATAGAATACGAGCAAACAATATTATTTTTTTTTCTCAATAATATTGATTTGATTTTGATCAAGGCTAGATAATGCCACTTTTTCTAAGAGATAGCACAACGTGCTTGTGATTCGCAAGTTCACTCATTTGACTCTCTAAGTCTTGTAATTTTATCTTATGAATTTTTTTTCTCTCTCGAATTATAGGCTAAAAATCTGTTAAAAAGGATTTTGCAATAAGAATAATAAGTTTTTTGTTTCAAATGAAATAATAAGAAAATGTGGCAGAGTAAAATTTATTATGTGATTTTAAAAGCAAAGCGATAATACCAATTGGCTTTTTAGATCCTGTGGTTCCTGATTTATTGGCACAGACTACAATGGCTACAAAAAAAAACCACAAGAATAAGTCCAAAGGTGTTCAATGATAACTTCTTGGAGGCACATCTGCTTTTCTTAAAATTATCGACTTCATTGTACATCTTCAATAAAGCAATTGTGGTTTAGGCTGTATGGCACGAAGTGTCATCTTATTTTAAACCACATATTTGTTAAACCAATGCCTTCCAATTCGGGCCACAAAAAATGCATTATAATCGATCTGTACCTCTCACCATATATAGTAACGGCAACTCCTTCCTCATTTTGAAAAAAATAAGGACCGATAATGTCATCATGGCCATAAACCTCTCTAAATGTTCACTTTTTTGGAATGTAAAGTTGTCTCGTGAATAATTTGTAGATTGGCTTCAGCCCAATAATAAAAATTTTACTTATTCACCGATTCGGAGAGATTAAAATGGGCCTAATCTGAGAAGGTTATTTTCTTTGAAAAAAGTCAGCATAATTTTCAAATTGTTCCAGAACAAAATTAGCAAATTCACAATTTTAATTCTTATATGATAATAACGTTTCAAGGACGTAAACCCAACTCAAATCTTAAAATACGCCATGCTGTTGTGGCAGACAGTCCCAAATGTTGAGAACGCCTTGAAATAGACAAATTTGGGTCTTCATAAATACTTGCCTAAACGGAAGCAATATTCTCGGCACTTTCATCGGATCGGTATCTTATGGGAATATGAACATTGTATAAAGAAAGTTCGACAAACAGCGAGCTTATAAGGACGATAATGACGATCATATTCGTAAATTGGAAGAAGTGCACGATAAGTTGCAATAAAAAAAAATTATTTTGATAAAAATAGTATAATTTTCAAGCATTGTTGAAGCGTGTATTTTTTTATAGATAAATTACAAATCTTATTTAATATAACTGATATAAAAAATTTATTTAAAAACATTTCACCTCTATTGAAAAAACGGTTTCAGGGAAAAAGGAAACACGTTTACTGATTGGTGGAAAATGTAGCTCGGTTTCTACATGAAATAGGAGCAAAAGACAAAAAAAGGGCTATGAAAAGATGTACTGAGTCGACCTTTCATAGCGAGGTAACCAAACTGAGGGTTCTATTACATTGGAGGTAAAACAATGAAAGAAGTCGAAATTGAGCATTGGATTTAAGCGAGTTGGTTTAACGTTGGAATGAATGAGTTGGGTACAACCATCTGAAGGGTCCAAATATAAACTCCTCATAAGCGAAGGGCTATTATTTTTTAAACGAAAAAAAGTCAAACGACTGCCGGATTAGTACCAGCAAATAATACCACCAAAGACAGATGGTGTAATGATTTGGGTATATTTTTATAGAGTAGGACCAAAAAATAACCATACACACTCTACAACATCATCTAGAGCCGTCAAATATCAAATAGTTTCGCGACACCTTCCGTTTCATTTTTAAACCGAATTTTTTAAATTCAAAAATTGTAAACACAAATATTAATATTGAATTTTACGTTACAAAAACTTGGCTAATCGAACATATTTTTTGTTTTATTTTTAGAACGTAAACCAAACAGTATCTGGAAAATAAAAAGATGGACGTGTTAAACTGGATGCCGTTTAGTCCTAATCTGAATGCAATTGAAAATATCTGATCACCGATGAAATTGAGAGTTTCCGATGAAATTGAAATTGAACCGAATTAAAAATTAAAGTCAAGGTGGCATGGGGGTCCATAATGCAAAGATTTCTAAGCAATTAATAAGATCAATGAAAACCCAGCAGCAAAAGCTGAAGGAGCTGCAACCCCAATTATTGAATTTGTAGTATAATAAATGCGTTAAAAATTTTGTAATTTTTTTATGGTTGAAAGAAGTTAAATACACTTTTTCAAACTCATCCCGATTTTTTTTAAATTAATTTTGAAATTTTAAAAAAATAATAGTAATTATTGTTGGAAAACAAACATTTTTATTTGCAAAAATCAAAGCGAGCATAATTTTTTTGACCAGCACTGTATATGAATAAAATCTTTTTTAAATCACACCAAAATCACTCAAAATTATCCAAAACAGACCTAAAATATAGTTTTTGCTTTATTTAATAATAAAAAAATATATTAAAATTTTTTTCAAAACTAAATTTACGATTCAAAATACAAATGAATACTTACATGGCGTTGTTGTCCCACTGACACATTGAATAACAGCAAATAATATAATAATTCCAATATTTTGTGTGTCCATTATCATATCAACTATGGCTGTTTTGATTTTGTGGTGGAACTTATTTAAGACTCCTATATTTCTACACTCTATATCACTTTTGTTTTCTTTTGGTTTACTTAAAAGGATGGGATCTTCTTTTAATTGCCAAAAAATGAGGATAAAAATCCTCATTTAACACATAATCGATAGCATCTTCATCGATTTTTTCCGAATTTATTTTTATACATTTTTAATCGATCTGGATATTTTATCATATTAGTGATGGGTATTATTTGTTTACACACGATTTAATTATATTATAACACTTTGATTTTAATTCGATACATTTTATTAATATCCATTTTTAAAATTCATCTGCATCTACTTTGAGGGGAAGAAATTTTCTTATTTCTTTCTGAAAGAAATTTTTTTTTTTGGAAATTTGTAAATATTTTTAAATAATTTATTTAAAATTACACTTAAAAATATTGTTTCATCACAAAACTGTTTTACAAAATTTATTGTGAAAAAAAAAATGTTTTATAATTTTATGAAGTCAGTCAAGGATAACTTTTTAAAACAGGAAAAAAATATTTTTATTTGCCTAAAAATATTTTCATTTAATGTTATCGTTTTGTAAAATTGTCTATTACAGAAACTTTTTCGTTAACGCGTATATGAGTCTAAGTGACTGGAAAAATTTTTTTTTTACTTTTCTTTTCATATAGAAAATATATTTCACTGATTTTAATGGAATAAAGTGTAATTTTTTTCTGTTTAGATATAATAACCCTCACAATGCCAATTGCACGATTAAAGCGAGTCGGTTAACCATTGTGTCAAACTAGCTAGTGGAGTACATCAAGCTTCCCCATTGTCTGAGTCAGTCCAATCTTCACCTCTATAAAGCTCAATCCAGTCTAATTTATAATAATATTATAATTTTAAATCATCCTATAGTGTCTTATTATAAAAAAGTCCATTCCTATCTAAACCTTATGGGCACCTAGCAAGGCCTTAGAAAAAACTAAAGACTTATGGGCACTCAGCAATGTCTCAGAGAAAACATAGCCGCGCTTTAGACTAACCAAAAAATAAATGAGCTTTTCACAGAGCAGCATCACTGGATTCTTTCTTCAACATTTTATATTACCCAATAAATTTTTAGCAACACAAAAATTCCGGGCATTCGGTGTCCATTCCCGTCTAAGCTCCCCCAACAACAAAAAAAGTCCATTTCCGTCTAAACTCCTCCAAAAATTTCCTTGCTAAATACTTATGGGCACTCAGCAATGCCTCAGAAAAAACATGGCTGCACGATAGGCTAACCAAAAAATAAATGAGCTTTTCATAGAGTAGCATTGCTGAATCCTTTCTTCTACACTTTATATTACCCAATAAATTTTTAGCAACACAAAAATTCCGAGTATTCGGAGTCCATTCCGTCTAAGACCATTCCCGTCTAACCAATTTCCTTATGGTAACTCAGCAATGCCTCAGAAGAAACATGGCCGCGAGATTGACTATCCAAAAATAAATGAGCATCGCTGGATCCGTTCTTGTACACTTTATAATACGCATTTTTTTTAACTGCCATTTCTAGTAAAACCTATATTAAAATATAAATTTTTAGCGACATAAAAACTCCGGACATTTGGAATATCCTGGCCCAGAATTTTTATGTCGCTAAAAATTTATATTTTCAGATTTATATATCTACAGTGTATCCTGGCTATGTCACTAAGTCATTACATTCCAATATTGCTAAAAATAAACATTTTTTATTATAATAGTTTTATCCTTGGTAAATTCAGCAATACTTCTAATTTTATTCAACAACGCCATCTACACTCAACTGCGCCATCTACAGTGAAAGAAAAACTACATGATCTTATTTGGTGCATTTATTTAACTGTACTAAAACTAAAGTTAAAGATAATTTCCATTAAAGGACTATAAAATGAATTAATTTACAAAAAGTCTCTAATAAAAACCCGGTTAACCAAAATTCGTTTTAGTAAATTTCTTATCGATGGAATTAATTATAAGAAATTATTACAAAAGTATTATTTAAAAAAAAATTAAAACTCCAATTAAATTTAAAATGATTTCGGTAGAAAAGAACCAAAAAAAAAAAAGTTTAAAGAAAACACACACTATTTTTGCTGTTAGTTCATTCTTAAAGGGAAGAAATGTGAATAATTAAATTATCCATAAAAAAAAGTATATAAGATTAATTTTTTTTTTTTTTTTTTTCAACTGTTTACCTTGGAAATATTTTAGATAAGCCCAACGGCTAAAGGCAATTTATTGTTATTGTGTGTAAATAGGACGATCATAAAAATGGATTTGCGGAAATGTGCCTACACAAATGGATTTAGTAGAAATTTACTTTGGATTCGCGAAATTAAATGTTTCAAAACAATTAGAATAATCAATTAACTAAAGTATTTTGTTAAAATAATATCCTTATAATAGTAACAGTGAAATGTTGTATTCGCATTAGATCTACACCATTAACATCGATTATAAGATATAAACGGGCAGGCCACTTATCTATCAATCGGCCAATATTCCATTAACATCAGAAGATACCGAGATAAAGTCATTCTAGAAACATTATAATTATAGGCGATGAGTTTTATTTGTACAACCCTTACTCCCTTAAAAACAATTTATTTATCCTTGACAAAAGAAGAAGAAAAAAACTAACTATATTTTCTGGCAATTTTCATTGAAATTCACATAAATCTAAGACCGTAAAAAAATAAGCTTGAATTAATGTGACCACTTGTTCGGTATCCTTTTTCTAATCTCAACATTTACTATAATTCGTACTACTCGTATTCATATTCGTGTAATACGACCGTACCACGTATATATGTATGCTCGTACAAGCGTAAGAAGGATATTCTTAAGATATAATTCTTATCGATAAAATTTACCATAAAATATATATTGTTAAACTTGTTGCGAAATTTCTTTTCCAAACTAAATTTTATTACAATTTATAACTAATTAAAATAATGATATCATTTGAAAATGTTTCGAAATGAAATTTTCATTTTACTCATCCTGTATGTATGTGTACTTGTATAATATGAAAATATATAGTCGGATTTTCTACTGCAAATTGTTAAATGGATAGGATTTCGCCATAATTCTAATCACTTAAATAGTGTCTATGTATGAAGAAAAAAATGTGTAATAAATTTAGTCCCTTCAGCAGTTTACACAATTTACAACTATGAATTAAGGATCAAATATTTAGGATAACTTATTTCAGGGTTACCTTCCAAATCACTAACTCATAAATATTTAATTTCAATATAATTTTTACCTAAAAATCTCGAAAACTTATGCGTTTACAAAAAAAAAATCTCATTGAACACGAAAATAAATTCACGAATCATCTTCATTTTATCTTTAAACAAAAAAAAAAGAAGAGAAAAAACAAATTTCCTGTACTTAAAGGAGGCCAAATTCCCCAACGGCAAATTGTGTATGTTAAATAGCGATTCTCAAATCCCATCGCAAATTATTACATATTCACTGGATTAAACTGGTTGCGAAATTTGTATTTTTCTGGAATTAATTTTTCAAAGTTATCAACTGTTAAAAAAGGATATCGCCGATCTCATTAGTCTCATTCGTTAATGAATTTTCTATTTGAAATCTAATCAAAATTCATAATCTGAAAGTAAAAACTACACATACACATATACACATATATCCATAAAATAAAAAAACAGAATAACAAAAAATTTAAAAAAACATTAACTTATCAATATTAATTTACATAGGATTATCCAAATTATTCTTTGGAAAGTAAAGTGAAATAAAATATAATTTTAATTTAAATTATAATAATATTATAAAATTATTATATTTCATAAATTTTGCCATTATATTGTATAAAAAAATTTATAAAATTATTTCAATAATTGCTATGTAACTGCTTGCAGGACTCGATCCTTTTGAGGTAATTTTTGATAGCTTTTTTGCACATTTCTGGCTGTAATTTTTGGTTTTTAAATGATCTAAAGTTTATGAATTATATGCATTAATATAAATTATTAAATAGTGCACTAAGAAAAACTCCAACAGCGTCAAACCGAATAATCTTGAAGGCCAATTGACAGCGCCCAATCTCAAAATTATGCGTCCTGGGAACTTTTCGCGCCATTAAGCCAAAATAAATTGTGTTGTGTATTTTATGGAAAAAATTTTGAGTTAAGTCCTTAATTTTCAAAGAAATATAGGCCAATTACACGTACAGACCAAAGTGCACACCAGACAGTATACAATGGCTTCTACACAGTCACTTGTGGATTTTCACAGCCCCATAAATGTCAATTTGGTTTATTTACATATCCATCTATTGAGGAATGGCCCTCAAAGTAGTGCCCTTGGGCAGCATACACCGGAGAAGATCATAGCAGTGCTGAAACGTTTCAACTTGAATCGCCTCTAGCTCTTTGGTTACACTCCTTTAGATGTTATTGACATTGCCAAGATCAAGTGGTTTTTGACCTTGGCAAATAAAAAAGGCACACAAATTAAGTCCAGGTGAATATGAAGGCTTGAGAACTACAGATATCCTCTGTCCCTACAGAAACTCGTTACTGGGGATAGTTGCCATAGTGGATCATTTAAATGTCTAATAAGAAGAGGATTCTTCTAGCGTGAAAAAAACCTTTTTTCTGAGCCTTTCAAGGAGTTTCAATATTAATCAACGATCGAATGACCTCACAAGTGTATTCACTCTCATTTCTATGCCTCCCTGATGCTCTTCAAAACTTATGACGCTCTATAGGGTCGCGTAAATTCCCGACGAGGTGGAAACTCAGGACGGGCTCTAACGCTCTATAGGATCGCGTAGCTTCTCAATACGTCAACGAGAAAATAACGCACGGATTTTCAAAATTTTAAACCCTGCGACCCACTTTTTAGAAAACCATTCTACAGGATTTTCAAATAAAACAAAAATGAAATGTGGCAGAGTAAAATTTATTATTTCCAATAGCCGTGTCGGCTCCGTTTGGACCTTTTACAATAAATCTGGTCTTATTTAAGCTTTTGACGCTCATTATTTAATTTTAATGCATCAGTGATCCAAGTATCTTTGGTTTATGAGAGGGTGATATAACCCCACATAGACCAATGACATCTTGGAGGCCATTGCACATCTGCATTTTTTGAAATTATCGACTCGCCCAACTTTTTCCATATTAAATCTATTATTGCATGGGCTGTATGGCACGTAGTGCCGCACATATTTGTTAAATCAATATCTACCAATTCAGGCTACAAAAAGTTCTGAATTTTTCCATATTAAATCTATTGTTGCATGGGCTGTATGGCACGTAGTGCCGCACATATTTGTTAAATCAATATCTTCCAATTCAGGCTTCATAAACACTTGATTAAACGGCAGTAATATTCTCGGCACTTTCATCGGATCGGTATCTTATTAGCACACGAACATTGTATAAAGAAAGATTACGTTCAAAATTTCCCACATTTCGATTAATAGTGAGGTTACTAAGACGATTATGACGATCATAAATTGGAAGAAGTGCACGATAAGTTGCAATAAAAAAAAACATTTATTTTGATAAAAAAAAATTGGATAATTTTTAACTGTTGTTGAGGCATTTATTTTTTTATAGATAAATTGTAAATCTTACTTAATATAACATAACTGCCAGTAACAGAAGATTTTTGGCTTTTTAAATATAGTCACATAGTCCATCTGAAAACAGATCACCTCTCCTGGGAATAGACTCGCATATTGTCTAGCCTTATACTCTATATTCAAAGGATCAGACCTTAATGGTTAACTGTAAACTCTATTAAAAGTGTTTGATTTGTAGTAGTGGATATGTGTATGTAAAAAAAAATTAATTTATTAAGTAAACAATCATAAAATTTTTCTTTTTTAATAAAAAATATTTAAATATTTTCATATCCGATTAAGGATTTAAAAAAAAATTATATTAACAAAAAATAGCATCAATTTTTCAATAAAAAAATATTACAAAAATACTCCACTATACGATTTATAATTTAATGTGAAAATTTCAAGTTTTCCTTATAGTGATTTATAAACTATCAAAATCGAATTGCAAATGAATGTACTCATTGGTTTCGGCTCGTATGCAGGATAGTAAATTTCAGATTTATACAGTTCACAAGTTATGAGGCTAAATTATTCGTTTTTTAGTACCATTCTATGTGCATTTGTACATTCATATTGTGAGTATTTGAAAAAGTAAAAACCAACATGAAAAATAGAACAAATAGAAGAAAAATGGGAATAAATATTGAAGATTTGTTTTTGTAATTACGAATAATAACACATTTCTATTCATAACCAAGCCATACACAGTCAAGGCGTGTACATACATACGAGAGAATATCCTGCAAAAATATGCAATTTATACGAGAGCATATCCTGCAATATGCCCATATTCTGAGGCATCAATATACACTGGAATGCTGAACAAGCCCATTGTGGTTGGGACCCAGGGCATTATTCAATAAACGAAACTATTCTATCATTTGCCA
Organism: Atherix ibis; assembly: GCA_958298945.1. NCBI lineage: Eukaryota > Metazoa > Arthropoda > Insecta > Diptera > Athericidae > Atherix > Atherix ibis. The sequence continues at coordinate 9,256,812 of OY282610.1, forward strand.
TTTATTATCTATACAAATGTTATAAATTATTGTTATAAGTGTATTTGGTAAGAATATAAATGATTTAATAATAAAAACAAACTATAAACTATTAATTATTCTGTTCAAGTTTTATCTCTTTCAATACAATCTATTTAATTGAAATAATTAAGATGGAATTTCTCGAATAACAATTTCCAGAAAGTGCAAGTGAAATTATCTTTCAAGTATTTCTTTTTATATTTAATATCTTTAAATAATGTTCGTCTGTTCAAAAAAAAAAAAAGGGAAAAAAAAGGATTTGAGTAAAATCCTTAAAGATAACAACAAAAAAAAAATGTATGTCCCGAATAAAAATCCTAGATTCTATAAAAGATTAAATTTGCCCTATCATAAAATACTATTGATACTCAATTTATGATGGGGCAGTTATTTTTTTTATTTTTTTCATTTAAATACGCGGGGGGGGGGGGGGGGTAGTAAGAAAAGCAACAACAACAAATTCATGAAAGTATGAAAAATTAATTTACATTCCGCTATAAATTTTTATGCATACTCTCAAACTAGGCAATATTTTTTTTATTTATTATTTATCTATGCAAATATGTATCTAGCAAAATATTTGAACTTCTATCTAAGAATATGTTTGTTTGCAGTTTTTTTTTTGATAAATTTCCATCAATAATGGTATTTCCAACTAGAATATATGCTTTTCGATTTTCGTATGGACATATTTGAGTTCAGACTCTCAAAACCTATTTCGCAACATGAACACTTTTTCTTCCATAAATATTTCCAAAATAAAAATTAACAATTGACTTTATAAGAATATAATGGCATCGATTTTTTTCCTATTTGAATTTCTTTATTTATAATTTTTTTATATTCAAAAATAAACAGCAGCAATGTTATTAGATAAAAAATGATTTGGTAACATTGCAGACTTCGCCTTCACGAGGCGAAGTAAAAAAGTGGGTTTTTATAAGCAATCGTCGGTTAGCGGTAAGATCTTGAATGTACATTATTATAATACGGCGGGTGATCAAGTGGATTTTTATAAGGAGTTTTTCACTAAAACCAGTCCTTCTAAATAGTTTTTACGTATCGCTTAACTTTGAAGGAGAAGAGCCGTCTCTAGAAGACGGGACCCACGTCTTTTACACAGACGATTCTAAAGCGTATGTGAGTGTTGAGGCGGAACTTATTACCATCTATCTAAGGCTCTTGGTAAATTTCTATCCATTTTCAGGCTTAAATATTTGCTATTGAGCTTTGTGCCAAAGAGGGTATCAGAAGGAATCTACGTAACGCAAAGATCTACATAATCTCAGACAGAAAAGCTTTTGTCTCATCTGATATCCAGTCCAAGCTGGTTTGGGTTATTCTCTCGGTTCTAAATCAATGTAACTTTGATGTGTGTTCCATGTCATGATGGTATTGAGGGTAACGATTTAGCAGACAAACTTGCCAAAAGGGCATCAAACACTGTGTACATTAGCTCTGAATCGTTCTCTGGCTATCCAAAGAACCACCTGGGGTCCATTATAGAGTCCTGGTAATGCGGGTTTAAAAGCTCACATTGAACTAATTCCCTGGCTATAAATCACTCTAACAAATTATTCATCGCCTATTCTAATAAAAAAAGGGTCTGCAGAGGTCCTTAAACTAATCCAACCAATCTAAGGCTACTACTAACTGTCCAATAGGATATAACGTCGAAGCATTTACTCTGCGATTACGAGGTCATTGTCCGCCGAGACTTCAGCATGTTGGCTTGGAATTCCCTAATCCATACGAAATTTCTTGACTACAAACCAATATGATAATGAGGTTCGGTTAAAGCCTCAATATTACTATTATCTGAGTTAGGCTTATTTATCACAAAATACCTTATTGGTCAAAGAGGTTTTGTGACTATGTGGCTCTTGTCATCCTCCAATAATTTTTTTTAATTAAAAATCTTTACGAGATTGTCCGTCTTCTTGCCAGTATAATATTAAGGTTCGCTAAAAATCTCAATATGACTATTATTTGAGTTAGGGTTACTCACCCCATAAAAGACCTAATCGGTCGAAGTAGTTTTGAGACTATCTGCCGTTTCCTACCCTTTTTTGTTGTTGTCAAATGCTTTTTTAATAGGGGTAATGTTTGCAAATGGACCGTGCGGTCTTCTGTCATTGTCACTTGTATTAAAATAAGATTTGCAATTTATTCATGGCTCAAAAACGCTTGAATAAATTTATAGAGGAGATTTTTTGGTATTTATGCAAAAAATCTTCTCTGTTCCCTTCCCAATCTGTTATTGCTTAGGCGTTTAAAAAAAAGATTTAAATTGTTTCTGAAAATGTTAAAATTTTTATAAGAATCTGCTTATTACAGCGATTATGTAGTAGTTAAAAGTAAATAAAAATTAAGAAAATAAAAAGAAAAAAAATAGATTAAGATATTTTCGAAATTTCGTCGGTCTCAAAAAATTCAATATCGAACAAGTTATAATAAATACTTAACATACTATTATGAAAAGAACATTTTGAAGTTGCCCTTTCAGACAGATATTTTATTGGCCAAGGAGCACCATGGGATGTTTGGAGAATGGCCAGGAAGGAAGACATAATCACCTCAGCTTTTTACCACAACAATCGTTTAGTTTGTTCTTTTTATGTTTGGTTTTTTTTTTTTTTATCAGCGCTGTTTCCTGATTGTGCTTTCTTTTTTAATCTTATTTCACTTCCAAGTTTTATCCCATCCCTGATTACTTTTTCACTCGGCCTTAAATGTTTACTTTCTTAATATTTTTCGATTAATTTCAGTCCCTTGGAGAAATTAACATCCTTCGGGTACTTCGAAAAGTTTTACACTCTGTGTCTTTTGGGAAGATTTATTTTTCGGTATGTAAGGAATTATTTTAAATATGAAGAACAGGAACATGATCCTTTAATGCTTCAAATTCCGGAAATCTTGTGGCAATTGTCTTATCAAGCATCTTCCTTTTCGGAAATGGAAAGTCAAGAGAATTCTCTCATAATAAGATTGTTATGGCATGACTTATTCACGAACAAAATGAATATTCAGGTTGCGATGGATCACATAATTGAGCACATAATATGGACAATCGATCATCGATTGGAGGATTTTCGTTTGAAGAGATTGTATTCGACCAAAATTAGATCTCCAAAAATCCCCAACGAGATCGACGATTATCCGGAAGATTTTCGATTGAAAGAATTGAATTCCAACGTTGACCCCCAAACTACTATTCTGTATGTCCATGCGGGTCTTGTTACTAAAAGTTTTCTATAGCATCTGCTCGTTTCAGTTTTGTGTATGGGTGTCATGTTAAACGTTTGTCCTAAGTTACGGACCGATTTTTTTTGTGGAATAATATTACCATAATTTTGTATAGAAACGGATAGTTCTTGACCAACTCCACTATTCATTTACATTAATTATCCACTTTCTAAGCTATTATTCTAGTTTTCGTGAAATGACAGAAAGGAATATCTTAGAGGGCCAAGGTAAGCTACCCTGATCTACACCAGTGAGATAATTATAAGAAAATAAGTGGGGTAGGGGATATTTTCTTGAGTTTAAAGTATATGCCAGCGTGTCATACTTAATCAAATTTACACTCAGCAACAAATAATAAGCTGATTACCCCAACTGTTTGTGGTGTGGCCTGTCTATACTTCTCTTATGATAAGCAGTTATAATATATTATTTTACGTGACTTATCTGTCGTTAAATATAAAACCACGAGTTGCCTACGATCAATAATCAGCTGATAACTGGTTACTGACTGTAAGCAATTACTTACAGTTAACAGTCAGTAAACAGTTACCAACTGATTACTCCAACTGTTAGTGGCGTGGCCTATCTAAACCTCTACTGTCATAAGCAGTGACAGCGCCCGAGATAATTACCAGTATCTCCCATCAGCGATCCGGAGACCGTACCTGCGATATGAGTATCAACCACAACCACTACGTTGCTGCCTAAGCGCCTCACCATTGTCGGACAGAGTGTGTTTTAACACCATGGGGCATCCCGACTCCCGTAGAACCAATTTTTGTTTTAAGAGTACTTCGGTTTGTACTCCTCTCATTGAGCTTTGGTAAGGAATCTTGTAAATCCCTAGGCACCACTAAGGCAGCTCAGGTACGCGTGTTTGCCAAGACCACAAAGTAGAACTGGAATCGACCTTGGTCTTTCACCTGCTTGTAGCCACCTTGCGTGCCATTGACACACTCATTCACGCACCACTCTCGCTCTCCTCTCAAAAAGTGCTACGGCAAATCTATTCAGGCATTCAAACCATTCACCATGATTCCACATGCACCTAAGTCACGCAAATCCCCGTACATTCCACAATCAATGAGAAAGTGCTTGGCACTCTCCTCCGCCACCCCATAAGGGCATCTAGCCTCTGCAGCCAAAAGCACGCCTGTACAGAAACCCATCCATACTACCATCTCCAGTGAGGAAATACCCAAGGTTCATACCAAATTCAAATCCATACGCAGATGCAAAGCACACATCCGAAATGAACATGTGCATCTATCTGCCATTCACACTTTCATCCCATCGACGTTGCCAAATTTCATACATTCTGTTCAGGACCAGTATACACCGTTGGCGTGAACTAAGATTCTGAACCTCTTCATTCATAACCGGACAACCAGCAAGCGGGATGCCCCGTCGGGTAATGGATGCTTCTACGCAGTACCTCCAGGTCCCATGAAATTTCTCCCATGAGAACCTGCATTACCTCGGTTGATACGGTTCTACATACGTTCAAACATGCATACAGAGCCAGACGCTGGACTGAATTTATACCCACTCTTGCATACTGGTGGCGCAAAATGTCAGCCCAGATATACGACGCATATGTTGCACACGGAACAAACACACCCTTGTACAGGACTTTCACGGCTCTGGATCGAAGTCCCAATTCATTACGATACACTCGCACCAGTATGCCAACCAAACAGGCCACGCGCCCCCTTAAATGTTGTAAGTTAGGCCGAAAGTTCCTATCAGACCCCGACTGCCACTAAACGAATATTGGGTGGCCTACTGGCCGCCAAAAAACCCTTCAACAGCATACCCACAGTCTTCCTTTCGAAAACATTCACTCCCATTCTATTCCCCCATTCAGACATCATTTGCATATATCGGCTGCCTGCTATCTCTAATGCAGACCTACTCCCCCCCCCCCCAATCAAAAGTAGAAGGTCAGCTATCATAAGCAGTGACACCACTCCGAAATAAGACCTGGTATCCCTTACCAAGCGTCAAGAGAATCTACCCACAGCTACCACTGCTTCTGAGTCAAGGGCGCTTCACTGCTTATGAGTCAAAAGCGCCTCATCGTATTTAAGCACACTGTGGAGCACTCGATTCCGCTAGTACCAATTTATCACTGTGGGGCACCTGATCTCGATGATCCCTAAAACCCTTATACAAACAATAATCAACTAGGATAGAACAAGCACTCTCTTCTGGTTCACCGTAGAAATACGCTGCTCTATTACTTAATATTCAAGCTTAAACAAAAACGCATTACTACTGCGGCCCCGATTATTAGCTACCCTAGGCATAGGCTATACTTAAACTGGTTTACCGAAAATAAATTAACGTTCGAAATGAAATTCCCGAACGGAAATAAATATATATATATAGGACTATAGCCAACGGTGGGCTATAGTCCTGGAAAGAATGTAGTAAATTTGGTGTGAATGAGTATATCTCCCATTCTTTCCAGGACTATAGCCCACCGTTGGCGCACTCCCAAATTGCCCGAATTTCCTCATTCAAAATAGGATACCCCTCCTCCAATACAATTTCTCGACATAGCCGATAGAGGATAGTCCAACGGAGCACCTCTAGATCGCATGGGATTTCCCCAACAAAACCTACATTACATCTGTGGAGACCATTCTACAAATATGCACACACGCTTACAGAACCAACCTCTACGTGCTGTCAGTTCTGTCTCTTCCTCGAGTACGCCTGGACAATACTCGTTCTACTCAAAGAGTAGATACTGTAACAGTGCGAGAATTTTATTATAACCCAAATAATAAGAATTCTATTAAAACCGTCTATCATATAGCAATTTTCAACAAAACTTTTAAACTTTTCATTAATTTTTCAAATATCAAAAAAGATGCTAAATATTCTTCTCTATTTAATTAATTATCCTTAAAGCTGTTTTAAACTAGAATTATTTTTGGCCCAATTAAATTGTTTCATTTTTTTTCGTTGAAATATTTACTTTTTTGGCAAATTTCCTATAAAAAAAAAATCCTTTAAGATTTATTAAAATGTCCTAACCGAATTTGTTTAGAAATTTTTGTTATTTTGTCTTATTTTTTATGTGTTTCTGTCCCAGAAACGAATCAGCCTCCTGTGAAAACTGCTCGCATAATAATAAAAACTTCAAAGACTTGTACATGAATTGTATGATGTACTTTAGAAAATAATCACATTACTTTACTTGAGTATAGGCGTGTATGTATGTATGTATATAAAAATAATAATAATAATGAAAGTATTAAGAAAATATATAATAACAAATCCCAAAGGGATGAATATCAAAAGTTGACAGCTTATGGATGCTAGAATGAACTTAAAAGGATCAACGTCTCTCCCATTCTGTAATTGTATTTTGAGAATCTTTTTATTTTAGTTGGTTTTTTTGGTCATATTTCTTCAGTTATTTATTTATTTTCTTTTTATTTTTGCTTTTTTTTTGCCTTTTGCATAAATGCACAAATTTATTTTCCTTCCTGGCAAAATGTGTTGACAGAATTTAAATCGCTTTATCATTTCATATTAAAAAAATCACTTACTTTTGAACACATCCGAAAAACAAAACATACAAAAACACTTTTCAGGACATGCACACATAAATTTTTGCATCATAGAAAAATTCCTAATTAAAGGACTTACATATTTAAATACATACAAACATTTTCAAAGTAGATATTCACGATTTCTTCTATAGTTTAACATTCACCAAGGAAATAAGTTCTAGTATATTCAACAGTATTCAATTTTCTATAGAATTTTTTATCTATTCAACTTTATTTTTTGTTTATTCACTATTTACTATAGAATATTTTAAAATAGAAGGCATAGAATTTTACATGTGATGGGAATCACTTAAAAGGATCATGAAGCCGTAACTGACGGCGAATGTTTTATACTGCAAATACTCGTAAAAGGAGTCAGTCGAGAATGGATGAACACAAATGGGAGAAGTGTTCAATAGGTGTGAACTATATAATTTATTCAGGACGTTAATCCATATTGAACAGTGTGTGCCATAAGTCATTTTGTGCATTTACGATGATACGAATGTTGGCAAAAAAATGCATTTCATATTAGAATGGAAAAATGAACATCGTTCAATTGAATTTAACTGGTACAATCAATAACGGAATTCAATATTCCTTATTCAATCAGATTTATAACGATTCATTTTCTAGTTACCTGATATTAATATATTTTATTTTGGATGTAGCTGAGATATGGATAAAGGAGAAAAATGAAGGCAGGTAGGGATAAGCCGATAAGAAAACTGAGTTTACCGAACGTGAAGTTCTAGAGGAGGACTTAATGGCCAATAAGACTTGTACTTAGAGGCCAGTATCCTTTGATATATCTGATATATAAATATTAATTAAAGATACTTGAACATGTTAAGTTCTTCGGTGGTCAGGATAATACCAAAAAAAAAAAAATTATAAAAAAATTAATTAAAATTTCGGTTAGGATGGACGAGAAAACAAAGAACGGTTGTGGTGGGTGCAAAAATTTCGAGCCCAATATCACCAATGACTCATCTTCTAATATATTACATAATGTCAAAAAATTTTGGAACGATTGAAATTTTTACGCCATTTGTATGGTAAAGTGTTGCCAACAAAAAAAAGACGGCAATGTGACAGATAACAGTTCAGGGTTATTTAAAATGGTGCGCTACACGTTTGACAGTTACAAGGTTTGACAGTTACAGTTCAAACAAGATCATCTACAGCGATAAGGCTCATTTTCATCATAATGGCTTAATTAATCGACAAAATAGTCGCATTTGATATTGAAAAAATCTACGAGTAATTGTTGATTGTTTGGTGCGGATTTTAAGCTGGAGGCATCCAGCTGAAAAAATGCAGCTGATCAGACAATAATAGTTAATGGTGCTTGCTAACGCGGCATGATAATCCATTTTTTTGTACCTAAATTGCAAGATATGAATATGGACGATATGTGGTCTTAACAAGCCCGTGCTCCATTTCACACAGCCCGACAAACAATTCATTTACTGTCAGGCGATTTAACGCCGTTGGACTTTTTTTCTTGGGTTTTTTTTGAAGCACAAAGTTTATGCTACCAAACCTACTATCACCCACGTCTTGAAGGAGGAAATTCAGCGTTGCATCAACGAAATTCAGTCACATGGAAAATTTCAACAAAAAGAGTGCATATATGCCAGCAAAGCTGTAGAGGCCATTTATCCGATATGCTATTCCATACATAACCTTATACTAAATACTTTATGAATTAATAAAAATACTTTATGAATTAATTAAAGTCAGTCAAATTCTATTATATTCTACTGGCACTGTTGCCAAATGTAGCAAACTTGTGCATTGCCAATTTAACTTGAGTTAAAACAAAGAATATAATTTGTTTTAAAATTATATTCTTTGTTTTAATAATTTTAATAATTTCTAAATTATTTAGATAAAAATTTCAAAATTTCATAAAACTTCGGGAAAAATTAAATCTTTAAGAAATTTGTCCAACAAAAAAAAACCTCAACTTAAATAAAGGTTTATTAATTTTGCGGTTTGAAAAGTATAACTCTCTATTATTTAACAGTTATTAAATAAATATATTATTTAAGATAATAATTTCAAAAGTTTAATACTACCATTTTATATTGAAGATAATTTAACTACCAATTATTATGGTAAAATTATAAAAACTCTCTGAAAAAAAATAATTCTGTTGTAACCACATTTAGCGCTTTAAGATGAGATTATGATCGTCAATAAACAAAATTACTTAATATGATGACTCTGAAAATTTTGTTACTTAGTAAAACTGTTAAATATGGACCTCTAAAAATTAACAAACAACTGTATAAGAAGCCATTGTATCAACAAAAAGTGACTGCCTGGTGTGCACTTTTGTCTGAAGGTATTTCGTTTTAATTGAAGAAGAAGAGACCGGTAATGTCAATTCTGAGTGCTATGGCTGCCAGGGTCAAGAACCATTTAATCTTGGTCTAAAGCAGTGTAACCGAAGAGCTGGAGGCGATTCAAGTTGAAGCGTCCCAGCACTGCTATAAAGAATGGAAACAACATATTCTCTGGTATATGCTGCCCAATGAAACTACTCTGAGGTTCATTTCTCGATAGATGGATATGAAAATATGTCAAATACATATATATGGGGCTCTAAAAATCCACAAGAAACCATTGTACGTATGAAAAGTGACTGTTTAATGTGCATTTTAATCTGTACGTGGCATTAGCCATTATTTCTTTGAAAATGAAGAAGAAGAGACCCTTACCGACAATTCTGAGCGCTATGACCGTATGAAAACCGATTTTTTCCAAAACTTCCCATTCACCTGGACATAGTTCGTGTGACTTTTTTTGTTTGCCAATATTAAGAGCCACTTTATTTTTGGTAGTGTCAATAACATCTAAAGGAGTGTAACCAAAGAACTAGAGGCGATTCAAGTTGAAGCGTCCCAGCACTGCTATAAAGAATGGAAACAACATATTCTCCGGTATATGCTGCCCAATGGAACTACTTTGAGGTTCATTTCTCGATAGATGGATATGAAAATATGTCAAATAAATATATATGGGGCTCTAAAAATCCACAAGAAACCATTGTACGTATGGAAAGTGACTGTTTAATGTGCATTTTAATCTGTACGTGGCATTAGCCATTATTTCTTTGAAAATGAAGAAGAAGAGACCCTTACCGACAATTCTGAGCGCTATGACCGTATGAAAACCGATTTTTTACAAAACTTCCTATTCACCTGGACATAGTTCGTGTGACTTTTTTTGTTTGCCAAGGTTAAGAGCCACTTTATTTTTGGTGTAACCAAAGAACTAGAGGCGATTCAAGTTGAAACGTTCCAGTACTGCTATAAAGAGTGGAAACAACACCTTCTCTGGTGTATGCTGCCCAACGGAACTACTTTGAGGCTCATTCCTTAATAGGTGGATATGTAAATAAATTAAATTGACATGTATGGGGCTCTAAAACTCCTCAAGTGGCTGTGTAAAAGTCATTGTATACTGTCTGGTGTGCACTTTGGCCTGAATGTGTCATTGGCTCATATTTCTTTAAAAATAAAGACGGTTACCGTCAATTCCGAGCTATATACCGGCAATGAAAATTCACAATTGACTGTGTAGAAGCCATTGCACACTGTCTGGTGTGCACTTTGGTCTGAACGTGACATTGGCTCATATATCTTTAAAAATGAACACGGTTACCAACATTTCGAGATGTCAATCAACGCAGACAAGTCTTGAATTTTTAGAGAGCATTTATTTATTAAAAATTACAAGGATCGAGTTCGGCAAGAATTCTTATGATACAATTAAATAAAACTATCATCAAAATTTGAATATTAAATATATTTTTTTTACAATTTTACTCCCCAAAGCAAAAATTTAATAACCTTGTTGTATATAGATAAAAAAAAATATACACACACACCGATCGGCATTTTAAAATTTATTTTGGGACTACTCATATCATAAAAATCCTATGAATCACAATCGAACACTAAATATTCTTTGAAGGACTTCAAAGACTGAAATATTTCGCCAATTATGTATCCATATTTATAAAAAAAAACGTACAAACATAGATACACATATAACATATATTTTTCAAGGTTTATTATAAAGAAATTGAAAAATGTTACTTCAGGTAAGTATAATTGAAGATTACTTCCGTTTCCGATATAACTACACGTCTAATGATAATACCTCTCCTTCTGCTGAATTATTTGGAAGAAAAAAACACACACATATCTCCTAAGAAGATAAAACAAGAAAACGCTCAAAAAACAAGACGAATTGAAATAGACAAGAGGAAAGAGTAAAAGAGATAGAGATGAAGAGAGACAAAAAACACATTTGAATAGAAAGCTTCCTGTTCATTAGAACTTCCAAATTTATCAAAGTGTCTCTCTTAAAAGATTTTTTCCTCGTATTCTCTTTTTTTTTTGTCGATGGAGGTTTGGGGGATAGCGGTGCCATATATTTCTTATCCTTTTTATTATTGCCACAAAATACAATATAAATGCTTTGGAATTCGTGCGGCCATATCTCAAGATAACACTCTACCGTAAATTAGGAAATTCCAGTCGTAAAAAAAGGTAACAAACTTGACAGGAATATTTTTGAAAATACCCAAATGCACACACAGCTTTCAGCCACACATACTGAATGACAAGCGGATATGTGTATAGAGTTTTTGAGGAAATTACCTAATCGATATACAATATTTCCGGTTCTCATTCTATATTTTTTTCCATTTTGAAAGATGTTTATGGAAAATTATTTTTATTAAATATTTTGGTTATTTTTTGTCAAAATAGTATTTTGTTGTTGTAAATTTTATTAATAAATATTATAGATCAGTTGGTCATGTACGAAATTTAAATTGAACATTTTCAACTGCCTATAAATATATTAAAAAATTGAAAATGAATATTCATTCGAGCAAATGAGAGGAGTATGGCAAACAAGCGGATACACAATTAATTTTAGAAAATGTTGAGTAAATTAATTAAGTTGTACGATAATCGATTAATATTTAGAAAATACTTTATAAATTAACCAAATATTAGTCAATCGAATAAGTTCGTGGTATTTTCCGATAGATGGAGCTACAAGCAATTAACTCAGTAACCACGAGTCAAATTGGAATAACACTAGATGTGCGTTTTTAAGGTGATAAAGTTATTCAAGTTCAAAAATAAACAAGAATAAAAAACGACAATACCTCGTAAATTTGTGATCTACAAATAATCATATTTTAAATAATAATAATTCAAATTAAGTTCCTATTTGCAGGAGATTTTTTTAGATACCCTAAAAGTAGCTACTAGACGATTAAAAATCATTGGAAAACGCCCGTGTCACCTCAAAAAAACGAAACCCAATGAAGATAACATAAAGGTTATAAAAGAATACTTTTTAGGTTTTCCCGCACATAAAAGCCAAATTTGGATAAAATTAAAATGTCAATGAACGTGAAGTTCCGCCACTGATGGAACAATGTAGAGACACAGGAAGGATTATTATTATTAATAATAATTAATTATCCAATAATTCGGATTCGCTCGTACATACGATCGTATTTGGTTTTTCTTAAATTCGGTAAAGCGTCTTCGAATCAATGCATCTTCTGACAGTAGTGCTACCACAGATAACAAACTTTCGAAGCGCCACCTCTTTGGTAACGGCCAAATTATCAATGTCATCGATAAAACTACCATAACAATATTTAAGCCTAATTTTTGACAATCGATTGCTTTAACGCTTCAAATGACAATGCCGTCATTCTTGTGCGTTTACGTTTTGCTTTAGTTACCATTTAAGCATGAAGAAATGTCAATGGTGAGAAATTTGAGTGATAAGAATGGATTTCTTTTCAGTTTCAATTAGACGATATAGAATTGGTCCGACAGAACAGTGTAGCGTACCACAAAAGACTTATTGCAGACGAACTTTATACGTCGTATCATATCGAGACATGCCGATGTCAGCTGGCCACAAAGATCATGCAATTTAACGCTTTTAGACTGTCTTCTAAGGGGCTACGTTAAATCAATGGTATATGAAAGGGGTGGGTAAATGCGGTTCGTAAAGCCACATGTGGCTTTTCGTTGATTTTTAATTTGTGTATATGATAACTTTATTATGCTCGTTATAATAAATTAAAAAGTAAAATGAACCTCGCATTGCTCTAATGTGTGCCCATCCCTGATCTATGGGTACACTTCTAGAGCTTGGGAGCAACACCATTCAAGCCATCGGTGAGATTCAACCCAAATTATGCGGAAGTGTCATTCACAATTGGAACTCTCAGATTAACTTCTTCAAACGAAGCCGTGGAGAGCATTTGAGCACCATTATTTTAAAGTAATGAGGGTATTCGCCAGATCTTACATAAAACTTTTTTTTTATTAAATTTTAAAGATTAAACACATTTTCAAAAATATTATACATTAAGATTTTATTGATTAACTAACCTAAATTTCGCCAAAATTATAAGAACGATTTGAAATGACTTAAAAAATTCTAAAATTGAAATAACAATTTCCGGAAGAAAAAAGCCAGAAATAAAAAAACTTTTTATATCTAGTAAAATTCATTATTTTTTTAATGTTACAAATCTCTTTGAAGATATTCTGGTTATTTTAAAAATGCTCTAAATCCTTTTAGACTTTCAAAAATAAATAAGCTATATGCAAAAAGAAATTCTACCTAACAAGAAAAACTACTCTTATACAATAAATGCCTTTACCCTATCCATGAAGATGCTAAAATTATTTCCGATCACCAATTCGGTTTCTTGACCAAATGATTCCCAATCACCAACAATATCATCGCGTCCCCTCTGGAGCGAAAAGAGCCATGTTCCTAGAAATATCGCATCCCTTTGATCGAGTGTGGCACCCTAGACTGCTCTGGAAACTCAAGAGCTTTCTTCTCTCTACATACTTCTTTATTTTAAAGTCATATCTCTTCCAACGTCACTTCCAAGTAACAGCTAATACTGCACAATCCGAAATATCTCCTATCACAGCTGGTATTCCTCAAGGCAGTATCATTGGTATAATCCTATACAATATTTATACCTTTAACATCCCAACTAATCCCAAAACTATAACCGCCACCTTTTACTGATGACACTGCTATTCTTGCATCCCACGCCAACATCAAAAATCGCTTCCAAAAACCTACAATCCTATATAAAAAATCTCCAATCTCGTGTTCATGTTACCTTCACTCTCTGCAAAAAATCCCCCTATCCTAATATATCTTAACGATGACATTTTTCCATTAAAAGACAAAGTTAGATACCTGAGACTAAACCTAGACAAACGACTTACTTGGAACGGTTATATAACGTCAAAAAGACTTGAACTGAACAGACGTTACCGACTTACTTCTTAGACTACTGAATAACTGATCAATACTGACACTAAAGAACAAACTTTTAATTTAAAACACAATCTGGACGTACTGTATTGAACTATGGGGTCCTACCAAGGCTTCCAATTCCTATCGCATCCAATCCCTTCAATCCAAATCCTCCGAAAAATCTTTGATGCACAGTTCTATGTTCGTAATAAAGTTATTCGCCATAACCTAAATGTTCCCTTCGTGCATGATTTGTGCGTCTCCCGTTATAAAAAGTTTCATTCCCGACTATCCTATCACTATAATCCTCTCATTAAAAAGCTTTCCTCTATTACCTCTTCTATTTACACGCGTCGGCGTTTAAATAGAAATTGTCAACGAAATTAGGTTAGGTAGAAAAACACCGATGAGTGTTTTCTCTCACATGTTCCTGTCCTGTCATTGTGGTGTCTTTCTTAAAAAAATCTGCTTGTTATTGTAGATAGCTAAAAAAAATAAAAATAAAAATAAAAAAATCTTAACAAGAGGAAATATTTTTCAATCTGTTCAAACTCAAACCGTTAAATATGATATAATTCATGAAACAAAAATGATATAATCATAGCCTTACGCTTTCATAATCACCGGTATATATACAAAGTAAATATTATTAATTTCTAATAAATAAAAATAGTTAAAAACAAAATTTTTATCTATAAAAAAAAAAACACTTTTAATGCTGAAAAAGGTGATGAAACTTACAAGTTCACCGTCATTTCTTATAAAATAGATGGAAAAAAAAGAATTCTTTTCATGTGAAAAAGGCAATTTTAATATTCATATATCTTTATACACATTATTTTTTTGAGTATATAATATCGATAACTGCTACTATTCTGATAAGTACTTTGTCTCTGCCGTAATATATTAACACTCACATCTATCAAGAATTATCCGTTCGGAGAGATTTGTTTTTCATAAAAATTTCCTCCATCATTTTGCATTTAACATCAATTTATAATAAAACTGTCAATATGAAACTGATAATACTATAATAGAAAGCTATTTGAGTTTTTTTTATTTTTTTGCACTTGAAATAAATGGATAGATTCACGTTTATATAAAAAATGATAAGCTAAAATAAAAGAGAAACTTTATAACAAAATAGAAGAAAGTTCATAGGATTTATTAATAGTAAAGTTTTGTTTTAATCTTTTTTCAAATTATGCAATTTTTCTTATACTCGTATATTTAGATAAGAGTTTATTTAAACTTAATGGAAATTTGTATATATATCTATATTCAGTTATAGATAAGATAGATTAAAAAATTCGAAGGGTCCTTACTGGTTGATTGAATCAAGTAAATAAAAAATTAGATGCTTTGGTAAAAATTATCTCAAATTTTTTAAAAGATATTTGATTAGAAGAAAAAATTTGTAACTTCAGAAGTAATTAATATTTTTAATTATTAGATAAATTGAAATTTACAATAAAACAACAAATTTTATATAAGATAATTTATCGAATACTGTTCTACTAAAGTATTGCCTTAAAATAATTTGACAAATTAGGTCCTTTAAAAATATTGTCTTCAGTTAATTGGCTGAATTAGGTCTAATGTAATGTAATATAATATAGAAAGTAGCTAGAGGCAGAAAGGGTCAAAACCACTTCGACCGATGAGGTCTTTTGTGGTGAGTAACCCTAACTCAAATAATATGATAGTAATATTGAGGATTTAGAGAACCTTAATATCATATTGGCAGGTAGCCGGGAAAGCTCATAGGTATTAGTGAATTCCAAACCGAAATCTGTGGCGAACAATGGCCTCGAAATCACAGAGTAGGCGCTCCGACGTTCTGCTCTTTGGAGCAGAAAAGACAGATTGTCGTGTCAGATTTGCCCATTTTATTAAGATGGCATCTTAAGAGACAGTGTCCAGTGAGTAGGCCGGTGAGTAGGCCGGTGAGTAGGCATAGGTCTGGATTATTGAGTTTCATGTCCGATTACTCCCGCCTCAACACCATCATCCGTTTTAGATCAGTCTGTGTTAAAGACGAGGAACCATTCCTAGGTGACGTATTAATTCGAAATAATTTCAGAAATTGGTTCTCACTCAAATATTAGTTAAAGATAATTGACCAAATTAGGTATCAGTGACGTGTTGCTTGCTAATAATTTGACAAATTAGGTTCTGTTAAAATATTGACCTAAAATAATTGGTCGAATAAGGTCTTAGTGAGATGTTTCTTCAAAATAATTTGGCAAATCGGGTCCTACGTAAACATGGCTTTATGATAATAACCTAAATTAGGTCTCAGTGACATACCGCATCAAAATAATTTGAAAAATTAGGTCCTATTAAAATATTGGGCTAAGATAATTTGTCAAATAAGGTCTTAGTGAGATGTGTCTTCAAAATAATTTAGCAAATCGGGGCCTACGTAAACATGGCTTTCTGATAATGACCTAAATTAGGTCTCAGTAACATACTGCATCAAAATAATTTGTCAAATTAGGTCCTATTAAAATAGTGCGCTAAGATAATTGGTCGAATAAGGTCTTAGTGAGATGTTTCTTCAAAATAATTTGGCAAATCGGGTCTTACGTTAACATGGCTTTCTGATAATGAGTTAAATTAGGTCCCAATGACGTGTTGCTTCTAAATAGTTTGACAAATTCGGTCGTACTAAAATATTGTGCTAAGATAATTAGTCGAATAAGGTCTTAGTGATATGTTTCTTCAAAATAATTTGGCAAATCGGGTCCTACGTAAACATGGCTTTCTGATAATGACCTAAATTAGGTCTCAGTGACATACCGCATCAAATAATTTGTCAAATTAGGTCCTATTAAAATATTGGGCTAAGATAATTGGTCGAATAAGGTCTTAGTGAGATGTGTCTTCAAAATAATTTGGCAAATCGGGTCCTACGTAAACATGGCCTTCTGATAATAACCTAAATTAGGTCTCAGTGACATACCGCATCAAAATAATTTGACAAATTAGCTCCTATTCAAATATTGGTCGAATTAGGTCTTAGTAAGATGGTTCTGCAAAATAATTCAAATCGGGTCCTACGTAAACATGGCTTTATGATAATGAGCTAAATTAGGTCTCAGTGACGTGCTGCTTCCAAATTATTTGATAAATTAGGTCCTACTAATATATTGGGCTAAGATAATAGGTCGAATAAGGTCTTAGTGAGATGTTTCTTCAAAATAATTTGGCAAATCGGGTCATACGTAAACATGGCTTCCTGACAATTAGCTAAATTAGGTCCCAGTGATATGCCGCTTCAAAATAATTAAATAAATTTGATCCTACTAAAATATTGGGCTAAGATAATAGGTCGAATAAAGTCTTACTGAGATGTGTCTTCAAAATAATGTTATAAATCGGGTCCTACATAAACATGACTTTTTAATAATTAGCTAAATTAGGCCTCAGTGACATGGTGTCTTAAAATAATTTCATAAATTAGATCCAATTAAAATACTGGCCTAATTAGTGAGATATCCATGAAAATGTTAACCTAAAATTATTCGTCAAATTAAGTCTCCGTTAAGTGTTCACTGAAATAATAATTCCTCAAATTGGCTCCTTAAAATGAATTATTTTAAATTATATTTCAGTAAACTGTTGCTTCAAAAGAATTTGCAAAAACTGGTTCAACGAATGTTTAATTTGCCAAATGAATTAAGTATAATTTATTGTATTAAATTCTATCACAAAATTCTTTCATAAAACTTTGTTGACTGGAGTTCACATTCGCCAAAAATTTATTCCGCTTAAAATATTGTAATTACACAAATTTCAGTTTTAAAATGTTTCTTTCCAATCAGACTCTTTTCAAAACAGCAACAAAAATTGTTTTCATTTCATCATTGCAAAAGATAAGTATAAAGCTAAAAAATTATAAAAATAATACAAAATATAAAATATTAATAAAAATGATCTAAATGATATTATCGATATATGTACATAGTTCCCAGAATATTTGGACAAAAATTCTTCTCGTTTTTTTTTTATAAAAAACATCAACTAATTTTATCTGAATTGTATTTAAAAAATATGATATTAATTACGTGATTTCGATATCTTAAAATGTTCTATGACTTCGATATCCAAACATGATTCAGACATAATAAAAATAAACCAATTTAATATTATATATTAACACAACAAATTCATTAAAACCGTCTTTTTTTTGTTTTGTTTTAATTGAAAATGATTAAATACCATAGAATATGTTTACATCTCTAAAATGACAATATTAAAAATGAAAACCAGAAAAAAAACACACTGAAATAAATAAAAACAAGCCAACAATAAAAATTGACTATTTTAGTAGTACTCATATAAGTATAATAATAGCAGATGATGTAAATTGATGCCAAAAGACTGTCTACACGACGAGTGAGTATATATTGTATATTAGCTAAGATTTTTATTTTTATATTGATTTTTATGTATATTTTATTTATAAATTATTCGATTTCTCTCTATGTTTTTGTTTTCATATTTAAGTGTGAAATATTTAACACAGAAGCTAGCTGCTTGTCAATCAAAAAAAAAAAAAAAAAAACACAACATATCCTAGTACAATATCAGATTCGCATATTAAGTGCTGTGAGATTTACGAATTTTATAGTCGCACTGTAACACTTGATATTGTTTTCATTTCAATTTTTTATTATCACAATAGCTCTTAACTTTTACATATGAATACATACATATATATGATAAATACATACGTATATACATTGTTTATAGGGTAATAGTAAAATTCATTTTTAATTTTTATGTTTACCATTACAATATTTTTTTCTGTCATACTCACACTGTCTATAATAGACTTACATGATGGTTTTGCACAATTTTATTATTTATTTATTTGAATACTCGAATTTTTTTATTTTTTTTTTATTGAAATAAGAATTATTTTATAGCTACTGCTGCAGTATTCCAATAATTATGGATATCTGCAGGTATATGAATATTTACCAATTATAATTTATAGAAAGAATTATTATTATTTGTATCTAAACATATAATTAATTATATTATTTTGTTTTTATTTTTTGTTTAGTGTTGTTTTTTTGTTGTTGTCAGGATTTATAAAAAAGAAAGATATTTTTTTCATTATTTTTAAGTGTGGCTAAACATTTAACTTGAACATTTTATTTATAAACAAGAATTTTTTTTTTTGTCAATTTTATACGAAATGAAATTATAAAAAAAATACTTATTTTTAACACAATAGCAATAAATTTTATTTTCATTTGAAATTTTTACTAAATATAAATATTGAAATTTGTTAAAAAGTTTATATTAGAAAATGATAAATTGCCATAAAATGAATGAATATCACTTGAAGGAAGGTAAATAAGATTGATATATAAGATAACACTGCCATTGATATCGAACTTTTTTATATATAATCTTCATTTTTTCATTTTGATTAAATAAAATACTTTAGGCTAAAAAAAAAAAGAAAAAGGAAGCAAAAAAAAACGATTCTATATATTAGATTTTTCGGTTTACTATCCAATCAATTTCTTTACTTTACGTTGAATTCTATAGAAAAAAATAATTCGCTCACTCTATATTGTACAATATTATACCGATACACGAAAATATGCAAAATAACTTACTTACACTATATGTAAAATGGTAAATTTATCAAATTTGCATAGAACCTTTACTTATAAGTGCGTCGATCGGTTTGGGTCAGTCGTATTTATTCATTTTAATTTTAATTTAATAATTTTTCTATTTTATTAAATTTTTTTAAATGAATTTTACTAAATTTTTGTGCTTTTTAAAACTGTATCATTATCTCCGGTTAACTTCTTCAATATCTAATTGGTTACACGAAGAAAAGTTGTGGTTTTCCTTTTTTCATTTTTTTTTTTTTTTTGTTAATTTCTTAATTTCTATTAGTTTTTTTGTTGTTTTTGATTTGATTTTATAATAAACAATTTTTAACATTTAGTTTTGATTACACACATCATTATCACAATTATTGAATAGCAACGTATAAATACTTTTGATGCCAATGATTACAGATAAATAGGTCAAAAAGCATATATAAATAAGTACGCGGTAAACTGTTTTCTATCGACTTGAAATTGCGAACTTTTCTTTTGGCTTTCACGTTATCAGCAGCAGCTCTAGCTTGTCGGAAAAATGAGTGCTTTTCATCTGGAGGCCATTCTCATACATACTGTATACTGTCTAACGAATATGTGTACAATATTACTGCGAAAAGGAAATTTTTGTTTGGCTTTACGCGCATGACACTATCTCAAAAATATCATAACCATTTTGATATGGATGCTAAAGATATATTTTTTTTTCTAAATTTTCCACAAAAGTAAAAAAGAGTAACGGACACCGTGATAGAGAGAGAGGGGGGGGGGGAAGGGGGAGAGGGAGAGAGTGAGAGAGCGAAAGAGAAAGAGAATAACAACAACAAAATTATAACTAAATATTACCTATGAACATAAATATATTCACCATTCTTGTACGCATAATATAAATAGTCCTAGATATGTTTATGTGTGCGTTTACTTGTGTACACATGTGTGTGTGTGTGTGTAAACTTTTGTTTGTATGTAAATATGATGTGATAAGCATATGTAATTTACTAATATAAATATGTAAATATGTAATTATATATTGGTGACAAAAAAAATTTCTATAAACCCAATTTTTCTATATTAAAATAACTATACAATATACTCGTATATATGTATGTAATATACATTCATTAATAGATAAATGTATTTATAGATTTTAAATGTAAATAGTTCCAAAATATAAACCAGGATAATAATAATAATAAGAAGAAAAAGAAGAAGAAGAAAAAACATTTAAAAATAAATGCAAATGAAATGCTTGTAATAGAAGAAAAAAGATATACAGATAGAAAGAGAGAAAAAGAGAGAGATATATAGATAGAGAGATGAAAAGCTAAAAAGCTCTTTCTCTGATGAAAAAGAAATGATGAGTGATAGAGAAAGAAAGATATACCACAGAGTTGCCTATAAGAAAAGAGAAAAATATAAAGATTCAAATTCATTTTAAATGGATTCTATGTGGAGGACACAGTATCTCAACGATAACTAAATTTATACTTAACCAACTATGTATGTGTAAAAAGTCTCGTCCAGAAGAAAAGCGAAAGCTTCAATTGTAAAAGCTCCAAATCCTTATGAATATGGTGAACTGCTCCATCTTTTGGCTGCAATACTATACATATCTAAACATTTATCTTTTTACACCATATCCTGTAGTTATATATCTAGTATATAGTATACAATAGAAAATATATAAACTTAACGAATAAATTTAGATTGGATAAAACGCATACATAGTCGGCAAATAATACTAAAAGTACGAACAAAATCAAAATAAACAATTACGTGTTAAAAAAGAGCGACTGAGAAAAAATAACAGTACAACTACTATGAATGAGTTGGAGGAGTGTAGAGGAAGGGGGGGGGGGGTGGAGTTGGAGGAAGGTATAAGCTAAGGGTTGATTTTTTGTTGGTGTTTTTTTTTGTTTTTTCTTTGGTAGAAAAGTCGAGTGTTTTGTGAGAAAGGAAGAGAACAGAAGAGGAAGAGATTAGTTACAAGAATAACAGCAGTAACCCAGCAGCATCAACAATAATAAAAACAATAACAACAACAACAAAACCAAACAATAACCAAATAAGAGTAGATGATGTACGAGTATCAGTAAAATCAGTGGTGGAATTTATGTTAAAAGAATTTCCAATTCAAATAAGCTTTAAATTCAATTTCTCATACTCGGCGAAATACTCGTACAATGACTATGGTTATAGTCTAAGGACATGACAAAAATCTCCATGCATTATCCTATTATATTTATATACAATATATTTATTTTTTGTTTTGTTATTTTTTACAATGTGCGGCAAATATTCGATAATTCTTCTGTTAATTATTGTTAATAGATAACAAAATGGTCTATACACACAAAATTTGAATATTATACAAATAACCAAAAATCAAATATTTGTAAAAAAAAAAAAATAACCAAAAACAAAACAAAACGAAACTTTCTCGTCCTTCAAAGGATGGAAATAAATTATTTTGCTATTTTAAAAGAAAGAAAACGAATTTTTACAAAATTTCTAATTGTATATGAACATTAAAGTAGAAAAAGAGAAGGACATTAATTCCTTTAGAATGGAATATGACA
This sequence comes from Atherix ibis, assembly GCA_958298945.1. NCBI lineage: Eukaryota > Metazoa > Arthropoda > Insecta > Diptera > Athericidae > Atherix > Atherix ibis. Next base: position 9,279,204 of record OY282610.1, read on the forward strand.
ATACTACTATCATATAAGGACGTGCGCAACATAAATAAAAGCACATTTTATTTATTTATTTCGATTATTATTATTTTGTATTCCAAACAAATATTAGATAAAGACAATGAATCACATCAAATCCGGTTAAAAAAAAAATTTTTTCTTCGTCAATCACTGTTATTACACTTAAACTGTTTGAGATAAAAATAAAAATATCTGAAAAAGATAATTTATTGTACAATAAATTAATACTCGTAATAAGCATTTATTTATTGTATTTTTATTAAATACCATACTATTTAAGGATTATTTTTAAAAAAGAAAAGAAAAATTTTTCTTATAAAAATTAAAGAATTTTTCGTGGTGTTTAAAACACTATTAAGAGAATCTGAAGAGAAAAAAAAATCTAAATTGCTTAGTAAATATTTTTGATTTTTATTAAAAAAGAAATAAAATCTATTCTACGAAAGAAATCATTTTTAATATTTTGCAAAAATTTTATTATATTTTCACCTATTTTATTGTATTTTTTTTTTAAATTTAAAAATTATCTGCTCAATATCGTTTTTTTTTTTGCATGGACCAATTTGGACTTATAAGAAATATTTTGAATATTTTTCTTTAAAAATCTTTTCTTTTGTTGCTAATTTTTTTTCTTTTTAGTAATATTAAATGAATCTACTGTTTGAATTTTTATTAAAATTTTTATCACATTTCATTAAAGAGATAAACTTTTTAATATAGTCACCCAGCTCCACTATGATAAAGGAAGTGGATGCGAGAAGATTTTAAGTGAGTACACGATATACTTCAGAAATAGTCTATTAAATTGCACTCTGGCTATCTAAATATATATATTATGTACATAAAACGTGCTTATCATTCAGATATTAAGATATTATATCTACAAATTAAATTTCATCTGTTTGTATTTGGGGTTTCTCTTTTTTGCTATTTTGGTTGTACAATATTTTTCTGAAAAGGTTAAAGGTTAAAAATATCATTACTTTGATGGCATTGATCGGAAAAACCGAAAGGTTATTATTGAGAAAACTTATACACATACACATATGTACATATGCATGTATAAATTTTTCTTTTTTTTTCTTTAAACTTTTCTGATTTTCTTACATTTTTTGGGAAATTATTTATTTGATAATGTTAAGTTTTATCTAGAATATTGACAAATTTTTCTCTTTTTATTTTTTCTTCTTTTCTTATATTTAACAAAGTAAAAAGAAATTTTGTTTTTATATTTAAATCGAAAAAAAATATATATTCTAACATTAAATTAAAAAATAATAATAATTAATCAAGAAGAATAGTTTTAGATTATAATCTTAGTTGTTTTCTTTAAGTTAACGATTATCCAATTTGTGCTTTAAATAAATAAAATTAAATGAAATAAATTTTTAATTAAAATGTTTACAAAAATTTATTTTTATTATATTTTCTATATATTTCCATTATATAAAAAAACTATTATTACCATAAGACTTCTTGCATGACTCGATCATTATGCGGTCATATTTAATGAGTTTTTCCCATAAAAGTAGCTATTATTTGGCCATTGCCTGACCTATTCTCATATTGTAGGTTTTGTCATGACGTTTTGTTAATACCATATATAATTCAGATTAATATCTTTATATTCAGGCAAAAATAGATCAGCTATCATATGGCCATGGCGATCAGAATTGTCGGTAAACTTCTTTATTTTCAAAAAAATACAATCTTTAGACCAAAATGCATACCACACAACCTAGGTTTCATATTCAGGAGGAGGCGAGAATCATTGTGGTCATAGTGACAAGATGTGTGGAAGAGGTAGAACTGATTTGTAATGAGACTGTTGATTGAGTTCCTCCACACAGGGGGCTTCTTCTCGCAAAATGATCCACAAGGACTATACCAGAAGTGCCAACGGGTATTAGCGAACCCGCACCCTGACCCGCCTAGCAGAACCTATCTGCAACACGCAAGAAGGTTTCTTCTCGGATAATGATCTATAAGGACTACACCAAAAGTGCCAACTGGTATTAACGAATTTGCGATCCTTAGCTGGACTGGCAGTGCCGACAGAATTTACAAGGTTTCTTTAAGATAGAAAAAAAAGGAAATTTATAAAGCAAAATAACAAAACCAGAAGAAAATGGAATTTTTTTCCAACAAATAAAATTTGAGGGGACTTTTAAATAGGTACGCCTCATCTTTGACAACCTATTTCTTTGACGTTTCAAATGACAGCGCTATTGATTTTATACGTTTGTGTATTTTGCTGTAGATGCCATTTAATCATGGAATAGTAAAGTCTCGGATTTGGTGAAAAACCATTTGGCTGGATGGCTACGTAAACAAGCAATATTGTCGGATTCGGGATCAAAAGCAATCATAGGAGTTCCAGAAAGTTCTTTTGTATCCAGAAAACGTTATTGTCTGGTGTGATTTCCCGCAAGAGGGACACTTTTGGATGTAGATCTATACAATGTGGCGAACTCGCGGTCTAGCAGTGCCAGGAAATTAGAAGTTTCCTTACTGAAGCTCTTTAGAGTCAGTGTATCCACCAGATACGCTTTCAAGGTAAAAAGAGACAGCACGAGGGTCGAAAGCCCCACGGTGGATCGGCCGCCATGCCCGGTTAATGTGAGGAGCCTTTGCCTGAAACGGAGTGGCTTTGGTTTAATACCAAGATTGCGAGTACAATCGTTGGGCTGGTGGTGAGGGATGCTAAGATTCCGGGTGCTATTACTGCAAATGATAGTAGAGGTTTAGGTAGGCCTTGCTACCAATAGTTAGGGTAACTAGCTTGTAACTGGTTACTGACTGTTAGCAAATGGACCCACCTGTGATGGATGGAGCTGATTTAGAGGCAGGACCAGGTGGTTGCACAAATGAAGGTGGAGTAATGAAGAAGCGGTTTGTTGGCTGTAAAGAGAAATAGTTTGAATATTTGCCTGCTTCATGACAGATGGAAAAAAAGAGGCATAGCGAAAGATGGTGATGAGGTATGGTATATGTAGAGTGAGCATGCTGAGACGACTTGCGAAAGTTGGTATAAGATAAGGTGTAAAATGAGGTACTTTGAAAGGGACTATGAGAAAAGCTGATACACTTCTCATCACACTGATACACAGGTAACCATACTGATTGTTTCTTGCATGATGTAGTCTAAAAAGAAAATCAAATGAATGCGTTGGAAGGAAGTGAGCTTGGTTGATAATGCGTTGGTATTGAGCTGAGTGACGATTGAGATGCGTCCTACTATCTATATCTAGTTGGCTAAGTTAGCGAAATCTATTATAGATAGGTCTATGAGCGCGTTGAATGGGCGTATCTCAACCTGTGATATTATGTCTAACGACTGGTATCCCCCGTTAAATAAAATTGCATTAATGTTGCTTCAGTTTGAAGTTGACTTCTCGCAGCTGGTCTTATGCTTGAGGCAGCCCTTATCACGGACAGGAAGAGAAGAGAGAATACAACCATTAGGATTGGCGAACATGAGTTGATCTAGGGACCATCGCAAAAGTATTTAGTGGAAATGATTGACGCGCGGCTGCGGTTTCAGGAACACCTACTATATGTTAGTGGGAAGGCTGCGAGGACAAAAATGGCGCTGATGAACTTAATACCGAACTTTGGGGGATCCATATCAATTCTGTTGTATGCTGCTCCAAGGGTAGTCTGCGCATTTCGAACGGTGTCATACGAGGCTATTTATATTATGTTCGGAATGATACCGATCGAAATCTGACAGATAAAAAATTTGTCGGAGGCTGTACCGCTGAAGAGGTCGTTGTAACGCTGTACCGTGATCCGAGCCTCGTAAGAAGGAAAGAAATGCGTCCAAAATAAGGTGGAAAAATCGCTGGGACTCACCTTCTCATCTCGGCAGTGGATCCCTGGATAAATCGACGACTTGCTAATATTGATTACTAGCTATTCCAATTTTTGACGGGAAAACGATATTTTTAGAGCTTGCCAATTCTGCTTTAAATTGGATTTTAGCCCAATGTGGCCTTCTTTTGACGGAATAGTAGAGATTTTACTGTGCCCCATCAGAGAATGTAATGGCTCCTTGGAAGAACAGTCCTAAAAAACCAGTTTACTTGGTAATATTTCTATATCTTCCTATGGAGCCGCCGTCAGTCAGTAATGTCTGACGGCGGCTCCATAGGAAGATATAGAAATATTACCAAGTAAACTGGTTTTAGTGAGTTCAAGACCCACACTTTGTCTTTCGATGATTTCAGTCTTACTGTTAGTGGCTTCTTAGAGCCTCATATATTGCAATTTTGTTTATGTTATCATATATTTGATTTTTCCTTAAAGCTCGAAATGTGGCTATGACAAAATCATCACATTTGTAAAAAGTTTTAACAATTTTAACGTACTTTTTACTAATATTATTATTTATAATATAAAATGGTAAAGTTTAAGATAAATAAAAATTATCCTTACAAATATAATTACATTAGAAATTATTAAATAATAGGGTTATATTTTCCAAACTACAAAATGAATATCATCTTTTTTTTTGTCGTTGGTGGCTAATATAAAAATATATTCTTAAATTAATAGTTACTATTTTAAAAGGATTTTCCAACAATTTCCAAATTCGTTTTAATCACCTTACCAATCATAAAGAAATGTTTATATTCAAAAATGAATTATTTTATTATCAGATCCTTAATAATCGTACAATTAATCAAATTACATATGAAAATGTACAAAATAACTCTAATCCAAATGAATATTCTATCTTATTTGTTAGCAAAATGTGTGCATGCTTGATTTGAAATAATTAAAAGTGATGAAAATAAATTTCAAATATAAAAGGAATATTAATAAATTAAGGAAGAATATGGTAATTTTGGTTCTAATTTTAACAATTTCAAAAGAATAAGAATTGAACAATTTTCAACTTGAACATATCCTGCTTTACAAATAAACACGTACGTACATAAATCCTTTTTAGTGTACAAGTATATACATAACATAAGAGTATAGATAGCTGTGTTCTGTATAGTATGTAAATAACTGTATCTATAAATAACTGTATACCCCAAAAATTTAATATATTTTCTGTATGTTTGTTGTTGGATAGGTGTGTGTTTATCAAATAAAGTTCACAAATTGGAGGAGAAAATCCACAATGACTACCTATTCAACTACCTACGTATAATCAAAATATGTATACATGTATAAATGCGTTTACCTAGGCTGAAAATCTTGCCATTACTCATTTTGTAAATTTGCTATTCTTGAAGTTGCTTGTCGCTCTGCTACCACTCGTTATTGACCATTCTTCCTTCAAGAAGAGAGAAGAACATAACATAAAATTAAAAACCAAAAAGCGAATAACTGAATTAGGGCGGCATAGTTTTTTTCTTTTATGTATGTTCATCCTTCTTTCGTTTACAGCCCCCCCCCCCTTCGTCCCGGCCATCACTTCGTTCATTTCGTTGGCTTTTCTCTTCAATTCCCCAAAAGCTCAAACATCCCAACTTCTACCACTCTATCCAACACCTTCCCACCCCTCAAACCCCACTCGATCCACCACATCATTCATCCTTTCTGTGCATTTTCCTCGCACTCACTCTCTCTCTCT